>JBBPBP010009779.1:9922555-9967283 GCA_037974735.1 Cicer chorassanicum | reverse complement strand
TATTCTTTAATAAGAAGGTAAGAGACTTTTGAACTGAATAATTATTTAAGTTTCTAAAAGCAATAAAAATGTTATAAAAACCGTTTTCATTTTAAAAAAAAAAAACATTTTCATCAACTATTATTTTATCTTATCTCTAAGATAATAATTTACTTCAAGAATTTATTATCAGGATAAAATGAACACACATTTTTTAAAATATAAACAAAACAATATAATATTTTTACCAAATAATCGACCTCATAGTGATTCAAGTTTTCTAAAATACATCCATTTCGTAAAATTTGTATCAAATTTGTTAGATCTAATCAATGGTGTAGAAAACTTGGTTCAAGTTCTCTACAAATGACCGTATATTTTAGAAATTTTCAACTACCAAATTTTTTAAATTTTTTTACTGGTATCTTTATAATTGGTGAATTGAGTAAAAAATAGATTTTGTAGTCTAATTATAAGACAGGGCAAAATTGAAAGTTTGAGTTAATCATAAAGTATAGGTATAAGTGTGGGGTAGGGGGGGTAAGTTTTTGGTATTTAATTAAAGGTCTTGTTAACATATATCTCGAAAGCCCATATTAAGAATTTCAAAATTTAAAATTGTGTTGAAAAAAATAATTTAAACCTTTAAAAAAATATATATACCAATTTTAAGATAAAATTTTTAAATTTGACAACTTAAAATGTGCAAAGGGACATATGTTATCATTTGTTTTTGATTCATACAGAGGAGACAAACAAAGCAAAAGTAATTGATGTGGGCCATAGATGATTTATCTGGGCTGCAATGAAATTTAACATGCCTATATCATGCTTACTTGTGGCCTTGTTTGAATTATTTCTTAGTTTCCCAAAATCCCATTAATGATGGTTCATAGCCACATTGTCAATCAAGCTAAGTCTTCCTCTAGCCTCTCAATGTAGACTTTAATGTCTGTTTGGTTTAACACATGGGAGGAGAGAAGAAGAATTTTAATGAAAAAAAGATAGGAGGGGAAGAAAGATATTTTTGGTTTAGAAAAGAGAAAAGAAGAGATAAAATTTTAATGATTTTGTGTTGGTTTAAATGGAGAGAAAAAATTTAAATGATTTTTATGTTATTTTTGTTCTTTCTCCTCCTTTCTAAATTCCTCCAAAATAGAGAAGAAACAAATTGAACTATAAGAAGAGTTTTGATTTTCTCTCGTTTTATATAAATAATTGAACAAAATATAAAAACTTAAAAGTATTTTTATTTCCCTTTTATCTTTTATCTACTTCCAACTAAATAGACCATATAAGACTTGGGTGGATTAATTAAGCTAGTATATTATAGAAGGTGTGGATAATTGACCACCTCTTAAATCTATTGTTAGGACAAATTTGAAATAACCCCTTGAATCTATCTTAGACTTCAACTAGTTACCATCTTTTTGAACGAAGCCTATGATTTGATTACTTATGGGGCAGTTTTGCAAAAAGATAGTAAATATTAATCCGAAAAAGTTTTGTTCCAAATTTCCAATTATTGGTCCAATTATATGTTGAGATTGATCCCATTAGAAGTTAATGCAACCATGATCTAGATTTGTCCCTTAGAGAAGTAAAATAATATGAGCCTAGTATTTATAGGCACGTACTATTAAATATGACATTTTTTCAATGATATGTAATTCCTCCAAATTGGATCATCTCTTGCAATACTGCATTTAGAACAAAGTTGTATAGTTATTAAGAAAGAAATAATATTAAATTAAAAATAAATAAATAAAGATGAGAGAAGAAAATAAAGTGAGAGATAAAAAGTTGTAGAGAATGTTATAAACAAACTTCCATAGATGATTCAAATATGTAATTCCTTTGATATTTTATATACGCAAATAGTCACATATAATTGATCTAAATTTGAACTAAATATTAAAATACATATACTTTTTGTTGAATAAACCATTAAATTTATCACTACTTTGCAAAATATTCTCAAATAGATTTTTGAGATTTTAAATATTTCAAAAACATATCTATTTTTGTTAAATGTTGTTCATATTTCTCTTTCTATCAAACGTGAATAAGTAAAGTGTCAAAATAATTTTTATATTTAAACACTTACTATAAATAAGTCATATATTTAACCACTTAGTATTAATTTAGTTCCTAAAATTACTTACAAATTTATATGTGGAATGTGAGTGAAACCGTATTAACTAAACACTCATTGATAGAATATATGATATGGATAACATTTGACAAAGTCAATGATATGTTTCAAATATTCATAATTTCATAAATCTATTTGAGCGCGTCCTAGAAAGTCATAGAACAATTTAATGATTTATTTTTTTAATATAAAAAATGAGAATATATTTGTCCCAAAACTATACTACGATGCATTAATTAATTTTCTCCCCATGTTCAATTTTTTTTGTCCGTAGAAAAAATGATAAGTACCAATAAAAACTCACAAGCACAACTGTGAAATTTTTAAATTCGAACTCGAGACATATCAACCGAACAATATCAGTATTTTCTAGTTGAACTATAACTTAAAGAATTTGTTAAATGTTGTTCATATTTCTCCTTCTATCATACGTGTATGATTAACGTGTCAAATTTATTTTTATATTTAAACACTTACTATCAATTAGATCATATATTTAACCACTTATCATTAATTTAGTCCATAAAATCACTAATCAATTTACAAGTAACATGTGAAACCGTGTTAAAAAAATAGTCATTGATAGAATGATTGATATGGATAACATTTGACAAAGTCAGGGACATGTATCAAATATTCATAATTTCATGAATTTATTTGAGAGCGTCCTACAAAGTCATAAAATAATTTAATAAACTATCTTTCTATATAAAAGACGACAGTAATATGTTTGTTTTGAAACTATATTATGAAATACCTTTATTAATTTTCTCTTAGTGTGCAATATTTTTTTGTCTCTAGACATAATGATAAATATCACTAAAAACTCACAAAAACAGTTGTGAAGTCTTGAATTTAAACTCAAGACATAATGTTCAATCTAACAATATCAATATCTGTTAGTTAAACTATAACTTAAGAACTCTCAACATCCGATTTAACACCAATGATTAAAAGATTTAATAAATTTTGTCGTGTTTTTATATTTTAGAATTTTATCTACTAAAATAGTAATTTAATTTTGCTTTTAGTTTCCATTGAATCAACTTTTCTCTTCCAATATTTGTTTTAGGCTCACAACAAATTAGTCTGAATCACTGTAATTCATAAACTATAATTTTTAAAGTTACGACGATTCATTGTAATTTTGAGAAATGTAATGTGATATTAAATAGAAGTGTTTATGTGTTGAGCCAAATGGTTCAATTAATGAAACTCATTTATATCAACATAAAATAACAGTTTGAGTTGGATAATTGGATAACCCTACTTCAAATCAAGAAAACGGATCATCAAAATCGAATACTTACTAAAACCGAATCCGACTTAGAGATAAACCTAGATGACATGGTTTCTAAAAAAAATATTATAACTTTTATCTTTTACAAAAAATTTAGAAGCCTCAAGCAAGAAGACTCAATCTTCATCCAACCCATGTACACAACAAGCAAGAAAAACTTTGATGCATTTGGACTTTGATGTTACAAATTTAGACTCCGGCACTTTTGTGAATTATGACTTTGGTTATTTTAAGATGTTTACAATTATTTTATGCAAGACTCGTACAACTTTAGATATTTTTATGCTTACAAGTATTTAATGATGAAGTTGTTAGCTTTAATTTTTATTGTGTATTTATATATTTGATACTAAAATAATAGTAAAAATAGATTGTACTAATAGTTTTTTAAAAAATAAGATAGAAAAATTTATTTTAAAGAATATAATTTTATAAAAAAATTAATTTTTTTTAATAACCAGTACCTAACTCAAACCAGATAAAAATAATGAATTTAACATAAAACTGTAATTGACAGTATATTTTTCAAATCCAAATAAAAAGTGATTACACAGTTAAAATTCTGATTTTTGACGAAAGTGAGGTGAAACAGTTTGATACTAAAAATAAACAGTAGATGTGAATTGCATTTGTGTAGTTATAATTGTGGAGTGTTGTTTATGATAAGTCCTTCACGTGTCTGTTCCTTGTGGCATCATTGCAACTATATCGATGGAAGCCTCCTATCCACATAAGCCAACTCAGTCTTATGCCTAATGTTTCCTCTTTACGACAAACTTTAACAGTTAAATATTCGATTTTACTCTGTTCAAAGACAACAAATATCCAACAAGACATATATGCTATAATGACTGAATTTGATTTGAAATGTCCAAAATGCTTGCTCTTCTGTAACTACTCATCATACTATATATGAAATTAAATTAAATTAAACACTAATAGAATATTGTACAAATTTCCAAAAGGCAGACCAAGCTTGGAGGTTCCATCACAAACAAGCAACCTTGTGGGACCCAATTTTTAAGCAAAGGAATCTCATCAAGATTATTATTATTATTATTTTGCTTGCAATATTACTGAAATTAGGGAATCTCAATAAAATTACTTATCAGTACCATTTTATTTACACAGTAAGAAAGTAGGACCCAGAAACTGCGTATAGTCATTAGTCAAGAATATTATATGCTACTTCTCATCAATATTTTCATTCACTCAAAATTTCCTAATTTATAATCATACTCTCATTTAACCTCTAATTTTTCAATCCATTTACGAACGTGTATCTTTACATTAATGGTAAAATTCAAATCAAAATCACACCGTAATTTTATTTGAGTTTAGGACTCTAGTTTTTACCAAAATCATAGTAATTAGCCGTAATTATATATTTTCATCACAAAATTAAATACTAAAATGATTTTTTGTAAAAATAATTTGCTCTTAATAAATTAAAGAGAGTTTTTTTTTCTTTTTTTCTTCATATTTACTCTCTACGCACAATTATATCGGCTAATTTATTGAAGGAGCATAAGAGTTACTTTTGTTAAATAATTTTTCGTATGCATGAGTTAGGCATCAAAACATATGTTTAAAGTATACAATCTGTTTACCACTTGAATATTTTTTGAATGGCCTAAGAGAAAATATATAGATATAAAATATAAGAATACTCTAATCTAATACTAAAAAGGATCTAAGAAACCGTAATAAGATAAAATACAAAACCACTATCAAACAAAACAAAATCAAAACATCCAACTGAAAGGATATAGCGTACAACCGACAAGTAATTTGGTTGTCAATTGTCAATTTTTTTGTTTGTTTCAATCATTTAGAATCTTTGTTTGTGTTGTTTTTTTTTTTAGTTCAAAAAAGAATTAGAAAATATGTTAGAGATTAATAATACTTTATTAGTTAAAATATAATATTATATTTTAACTTAATTGATTTAAAGTTTTGAAAAATCAAACAAGTTTTGAAAGATTTGTTTTTGAATTTTTTTTAAAAATATTTTAAAAATTATTACATACAAATTCTGTATCCTAACCTTTAAATAAACATATCACTCGTCATCTTTTGTTTTGATAAAGCAAATGGTAACATCTCCAACATAGGATCCATCTAGATCACTATGCACTTTCCATCATTGATATTAACAGTTGGTCATTAAAAAATCTCTACTATTATATAATGTAAGGCAATTGCATCATCAGATCCATAGTACTCATCTGATTTTAAATATAAAAAAGAGTAAGTTAATAAAAAGTGTATTTTGTATAAATTTTAAGTTAAATACATTAACTTTGATTGACTTAATTTTCTCTTATATTTAAGATCAAATGAAGTATTTCTTAACTAAAAATAGTTTGACTTCAAAATCTTAAGAAACTTATTTGAATTTAATCACTGTAGTGTTGTACATAAGAGAGATTAGTATCTCTTGTAGGAGGATCAATCTCTTAAATAGATTTTACTTCCTCAGTCCTATAATAATTGACATATAGACAAAACAAATTGTCTAAAATGAATTGTTCTTTCAATTTTTAATACATTATTTTTCAATTATACTATTTAATTCATACTACTTGTGTCATTTTTAATATAATATTTTTCACTATACATTTATGACATTGATAATACACCAATACTTAACAAAATTAATTTGATAAAAGTAATATTATCTCTTTCAATTACACATTTTTCCTTAATATGAGTGAAATGATTAAATACATAAATTATTATGGAACAAAGAGTAGTATTTTACAAAATTAATCTTGTTGTCGCACATAGATACTTTACTTTATAATAAATAAAAATCTAGCTGCACCAAAAACAAAAAATCTAAATAAAATATCCACACGAGGGACTTATTTTAGGGATATTTTCCTTTTTCCATAGAAAACTTAGAAATTTTTTCCCCTAAATAGTAGAAGAAAATGTTTAATTTTTACGAGAGATATTTGTAACAAAGAGAAAAATAATATGTGGTTGCATCTAACACTTTAAATCAGAATCATACACTCTCGTATGGTTAATCAATTATTAGTTGGTAATATATTCTATTTTTATGGATTTTTCTCTTTTTTTATGTGTGTAAATCATTCATAACAAATACCAATGCTCATTAATAAAATAACATTATAGTAATATAACATTAAGATTGAATCGGATGAAGATACTCTCATGTTGAAACCAACATGAGGAAATAATCTAGGGGATATTGACCATTGAAAAATAAATACAAGAGTGTTTTTGAATTTGAGAAAAATAGAGAAAAGTTAACGGAGGAGATTTGAAATAATAAAAACATGAGAGATAAAAACATGAGATAATTTATTTTTTATTGAATCACTTTCTATACAAGCCAGTCCAATTTGTTTTCTCGTCGTGAGATTGATGAGGTTGAAACTATTTACTAATGCTAGTGAAGCGATGTGACTTAGTGGTTTGTGATTTAGGTAATCCACAATAGAGGTTGTTTTACATAATAAACATCACTCCATATACGCTTAACCACTGTGGGAGAAAAAAAAAAGTAAGTGTTTGCAGAGTTAAATGTTTATATAGACATTCTTCTTTTCACATTTATGCGGGTTGTACTTAATAAATTGTAGGGTTATTAAAATATGAAAAATGATAATATGTGCCCTAATGACATATGTTAATGATTCAAATTAAGAGACTTTATCTTGCCTTATTTTAAAATTTGTACATTCAACTTTTTGAAAGGTCAAATTTGTTGTTTTTTTTCCAACAAAGTATTTCTACTTTTAAAATATTTAACATGTACCTTTAAGACATATGTTAACAAGACCTTGAAATAAATAAGTTTTGTTGAAATGAAATAATATATAGTTATCCCTTAAACACCTAAATGGGGGAGATCAATTGTACATGCTGTTTTATGGTTTAGGTGACAAGCCATGATTTCTCTGTATGATGTTGTTTATGAGTCTCAAAACCATGATCATCCAGGGCCCAAGCTACATTTATGGATTTTTTGTGCTCCAAAAAAAGTTGAATTCATTGAAAGAGGGCACAACCCTTCAAGGAAATTAAATATTCAGTTTGGGTCCAATCAAGTTATAACTCAGTTTCTTTTAAAAGTGTTGACCCTAGTGTATTTGTAATCTAGGGAGGATGAACCATTTTAGACCTATTAACCAAAAAATTACCAAATTCGATCGATCTCTACAATAACATTGAAAAAAGAGGAGAAAGTTAGAAGAAAATGCAAAAGAGGGAGCATCAACTTAAGATAGAGAAAGGTTACATTCACGCATTTGAAACATGGATTGTCTTCGATTAAGATTAGACAAATTCAAAAAAGTTGAACAGTCACATATATTCTAAATATATGTATGTGTGATCTTCTAAGTTCTAACGGTGGAAAATTTACATATGAAATGATGAAATTCAAAAAAGTTGAACAATCACATATATTCTAAATATATGTATGTGTGATCTTCTAAGTTCTAACGGTGGAAAATTTACATATGAAATGATGAAGAGACAGCAAATAAAGACATAATGCAAAATATCCATATGACATAATCCAACAAAACATTTTTTTTTGTGAAACCCAACAAAACAAATAGATAGATATGTCTTATTTTATTTCTTCTCATCAATTTATCTTTGTGTATTTTTTTACGTCTTATCAATTGTATTGTCTTTACTAAAACATGGATAAGAACTCATAATGCTAGCTAATTGGATATTGGTATGTTCCACAGTTCTAGTGTGGTGCTAATTGTGAATTAAGATTTATTGAAGTATATATTTCCTTCATTTCTTATAGTCAGTGTTGTCCCATCTTAATCAAACCATTTAAAAAATAAATTTTAACTCTTATTTTATAATTTAAATTATCGAAAATAATCACCACTGTCGAATGCTGCAGCCAATCTGGATCCGGTTAATTGTTATGCAATTAGTATATTTTTGTGTAATTAAAAAATAAAAAGGTACACAGGTTAAATAAATTGCTACTATAAATCTACTATTCCAAATAATAGTAACAGGATGCATATATAAGGAATATGAGAAGTGGACCTGACATTCATTCAAGGCCCATAACACTGCCCGAAGTTCTAATTAATTATCCATCCATTATATATTTTAATAAAAAATATTTTTAAATAATCAATCAAACGTAAATTTTAGAGGAGGAATGTACCAGCCACCCCCTCCTGTACCTCCCACCCCCCATTTGCATGGAAAAGACTGAATTGCCCCTTTATAAACCAATAAAACCTGGAAACAAAATTCACTTCCATTTTTTCACCGTTGCATTCGAACCTTTCAATTCTCCGAACTCAGATTTTGAACATTTCAAATATTTCTAACAATCTCAAACTTCCGAAATAGAAAAGTAAGATTTCACCCCTAAATGTTCGAAACTTTCCTGAAAAACCAAAACTTCCGAAACAAAACATTCGAAAGTTTTCAGAAAACCAAAACTTTCGAAGCATATCATTCGGAACTTTCAAAGTTTCGAAACGTGTTCATCGAAACTTTCATTCAATATGAAAGTTTCGAAATAGAAAATGCTTTGCGAAACATTGAAAGATTCGACACATTCATCTCGAAACTTTGGAATGTACTGAAACCTCCGAAATGCTTCGGAACTTTGGGAAACATTCGAAACATTTCGAAAGTTTTGGTGATTTTTGAAACTTTCGAAATGTGTTTTTTATTTAGGTGTTTTTTGTCATTTGTTTTTTTAATATTGATATATTAATCTATTGCAGTGCCTAGAATGAGGGGTGCATTTGGGCAGATCATCCGCAACATTGCCCGAAGTGTGGGAGGTGACAGTGGTGATGTCGCAGACAGAATTCCACCAACAGCTTCAAACAGACGACGGAAAGAAGCAAACCGTCCAATTAGGCAGCGTCGTCGACGACAGGATGATGTCACTGTCACTGAAGATGTTGATGCTACGCATATGGACGATGATGTACCTGCACAGATAGAGCAGGTTGAGGATGAGCCTGCACAGATGGAGCAGGTTGATGATGAGCCTGCACAGATGGAGCAGGTTGAGGATCAGTCTACTGAGATAGCACGTGACGATGCTATTGATGGTGATGATGCGTCTGAGCAGGTCAGATTCCCTGGAGGACCGGCGGTGACATCTGTGTTGACACAGAACACCACGTGGCTCGGAAGATATGGGAGGGAGAGGTATTTATTTAATTAATTATAATCATTATATTTAAGTAATATATATATTTATTAGTATATATATTCATTATATTTAATTAATTAATTATTTATTTATTTAAATAAGAACAAATATTTATTGTTATGTTCTTTAACTACTCGTAGGATCGTGAGTCGTTGAAGGTTATTACACATGGATTGAAGCTGAAGAAGTTTGTTGAGGTTCTTATACCAGATCCTGTATTGCATTGGATTCGGGAATCTGGACTGCTGCCCCTCTCTTCAGCTTATCTCACTATGGCTGATGCTGGTCTCGTATCTGCCTTTGTTGAAAGGTGGCATAGAGAGACCAGCTCATTTCACATGCCATTTGGAGAGATGACCATCACATTGGACGATGTGGCTACTCTTCTCCATATCACACCTCGGGGTAAATTTTTAGATACACCTATTAATATGAATACTAATAATGCTGTCAGAGCTGCCCACGAGTATTTAGGTGCATCATGGGAGGAAGCATCAGCAGAGATTAATTATAATAAATGTGCCCAGTATAGATTGCAATGGTTGCGTGATTTATACAGCCGTCTCATTCAGTACTGCTGCCCATGCTGGTCCATCATCTGATGATGCACATGCTGGTCCATCATCTTCTGTAGATGGTCGTAGAGACCGTAGACATCTTAGAACACTTGAGATTGCACGTAGGGGCTTAGATTTGGTAGAGCCATTTAGTGAGCTTCATGTATTATTGACTGAATTATACCGCTTGTACGACGATTAGTTATTGTGTTATTGTGTTATTTAACATATTTGTGTCACTGTTATTTATGAATTTTTATTTTGAGTTAAAACGTAAATGATAAATGATAAAACGCTAAATGATGGATAAATGATAAAACAAAAACAAAATTGAATAAAACGTAAATGGACAATCAAACATAATTTCTAATCTTCAGTTAATGAAATACAAGATGATTTGGTAAATGATGGATCAATGTGTTCCCAATGTTTCATACGTCCTGCATACGCTATTTCCCATGTCTTTGCACACTCACTACAAAAGTCTCTCCATTTTTGTGAGGTAGGTGGTAAAGGACAATCAGACTTCAATTTGATCTGGACAATAAAATAGTAAAAATTAATTTAATTGAAGAACAAAATATTAAATATTAAACATTACAAATCATAAATTTTACCTGTACCCAATGACTGTCATTTACGAATCCAATTGCTATTAATTTGTGAAGCTTTGACTCTTTGGATGGTGATTTGTTTAGCGGAAAGAATGTCATATTCAGATTACGAGACAACGAAACTAATATGACATTATATAGTGTTGCTATCACGTAACCCATGTCTGGTATAGTCATCCACTTATCTCTTCCTTGAGCACCCAATCTTGAAATTTTCAATGAGTTCCGCACTGATTCAATATTGTCATCGAACACATTGGCATAAAGGTCTTGATGTAGATGAATCGCTTTATCCAATTGTGTTCGAATTAAAGGCCAAGATTCTTCACACTAGTCCTCCACACTAGTCGAATATACAATTTTGTTCCATAAATCCATTACTTCGTCTTGTCTATCTTTTTTCACATATTGTTTGCATCTTGCCCCAACATTTTTATGAATATGAAAACGACATAGCAAATGAATTGAAGTAGGAAACACAACTCTAATAGCATTCATCATGGCAAGATCTCTATCAGTTACAATAACTTTAGAAATTAAAGTCTCAGATACGAACAGTTGTCTTACCTTTTCAAATGCCCAGATAAAGTTATCTTGTCGCTCTTGTTCCAAGTATGCAAACCCAACAGAAAATGACAAACTAGTAGAAGTGATACCGACAATTTCAAGTAACGGTAACCGATATCTATTTGTTTTGTATGTACTATCACATATCAAAACAAAATGAAACGTGTTTAGCAACTTTATGCAATCAGGATGCGTCCAAAATATATCTCTCAAAACATCTGAATTCTCCCGTCTTCTTGTCCAATGCACATAATTTTCTTGTTCTATTAACTTCAACAGATGCTGCATTTCTGTGTACGAGCCTCTCAATGAAGCTTGATAACTACTCCTTGCTTTATATATTTGACTGGGAATTGAGAGATTATCTTTATTTCTTTCTTTCAAAGCATTCAAAATGAATCTTGGTGCAAGCTTATACTTTGTCATGTCATTGACAAATTTTCTCTCTTCTTCATTTAAACGCCCCAAATATGAATGACCGGTTAAAGCATCCACTAAATCATGATTATGCGTTCCACAACGAACGGTAATTTTCCATCCTTCACCGATACTCAACGGTATACATCTGAGCTTAAACAGACAGTTTTCCTTGTGAGAACAAGTTACTGTTGATTTTGATTTAGATTTACATTTATATCTTCCGCCTCTTTCGCATCCCAAAATTAATTTGTCTTTTCTTCCCCTCTTTCCGGTTGCTTTGTCTGATCGAATGATAACAATTAAAATTCCATTTTGCCTTCCAACTTTTTTTGCCCATTCAAATACAGCTTCTCGAGAGGGAAATACCTGCAACATATGTTTCAAATATAACATCAAATATATATCTATAATCAAAATTTGATAGGTGGTGGGTTATCAATAGTAATACCTGATCAGTGGTGAATGTTGCTGTAGAATCAACAATTACTGTTGAAGTTGGAACCTCAACTCTACTCATACCTAATTTCAAAAAGATTAAACAATTTAATTAATAATAATATTAATAAATAAATAAATAAATAAAAACCCTAATTTTTTTTAAAAAAAAAACAAAATTACATTTCGGAACTTTCCCTGGAAATGAAAGTTCCGAAACGGTCAGCTTCGAATTTATGAAAGCTTCGAAAATTAACGTTTCGAACATTTGAAATTTTCGAATAAATTGCATTTCGAAACTTTCATGTTCAACCAAAGTTTCGAGAATTTTAAAAAACTTCGAACAAATGCATTTCGAACATTTGAAAGTTTCAAATAAATGCATTTCGAAACTTTCAAATTCAACCAAACTTTCGAATATATTCAAAACACCTGGAATTATACGTTTCGAAAGTTTAGGATTTATCCAAAGTTCCGAACATTTCAAATTCAAAGTTTTTTCATTTCGAAGATTTCATTTTTAAATAAAGTTCCGAAAAACGTAATTTCGAAACTTTCATTTTAACCAAAGTTTCGAAAAAATTATTAAATCTTACTTTTTGAATTTCGAATGTTTCAAAGTTTCGAAAATTATCAGATTTTTTGTGATTTTCAGTTGGGGGGGTGTGGAATGGTAAATTTTTTTGATGTTTTATAGTTAGTAAAAAATTTAGTACAAAAGGACAATTCAGTCTTTTCCATGCAAATGGGGGGTGGGAGGTACAGGAGGGGGGGTGGCTGGTACATTCCTCATTTTAGAGGCATCGAGAACATAGGAAGTGATAGAAAAAGATACTTTTTTTTTCAAAGCCCATAATGTATATCCTAATATCCATATAATTATAAACCAACATTAAAAGCGTTAATCATTTTATTTTGGTTATTATATTAATTTGAATATAATTCATTATTCTTTCTGCTACTTAAACTCAAATTAGGAACATTGAAGTAGAGGTGTATTTTTTTTAGAAAAAACTAAAGGTAAAAATATTTGGATCAGGAAAGGGAAAAATTTCAAAATAATACAAAATAGTCAGTGTAGTTTGATTTAGTTTTTACAATCAATTATTGTGATATTTGAACTAAATCAAACCAATAATGAATAGGTTGGTTGGTTCGATTCAATCTAATCGACAATTTTAAAATTATAATAATATTGCCTCAAAAAAAAATTGATAAACTTATTAAAAAAATTAACTTTTTTTTTCTTTCAAATTGAATAAATTTTTTATACTCTCAAACTAAGTTCAATAGTTTGGTTCAAGTAATTTGGTTTAATTAAAATCAAATTTGATTGATTTAGTTTTGTCTAAACACAAACATAAAAATAAATAAACCGAACCAATTTAATTAAGTTGCATTAGATTAGATTCATCGAATTTTTGGTCTATTTCTTACCCCTACATTGAAGAGCTTAAATAATTACAAAATTTTATTTTCCTCCAACTAATCATACGATCTCACATCCAATATTAAATTTGATATTAACCATAAATAATAATTTTTGTGTAATTATTATTTTAAATAAAATGAATGAAATTAATCAAATATAATTATAAAATTTGATATTAGTGTTCAAGCTTGACATGTATGTTCCATGAAAGCTCGATTGCATAGAAAGGAAAGAGTTTCATATGATCAATAGCTGGAGCTCATCTTTCACAGTTTGAAAAACAAATGAGTGAAATAAAAGATATTATATTTTTAAAAATAGAGAAAGAAAAAGAAAAAAAATTACTCCCTAGATTACGTTTTACAAGAAAGGACAAATGATAGAAAGGAACAATACAACAAAATTTGATAAGCTGACAATGGCAGGAACAATAAACTAGATCTTATTGCTCTTTACTCCAACTGTGTCCTCAGTATATTAAGAGTTTTATAAAGATTAAATTCAGTATGCATTTGTTTTGGTATATCAACGTGCCATCAAACATTATTATTAGTTCTAATTTCACAAAATTAAAAGTGTATCGAGTCGTGACCATGATCTACAAAAATGATATCCAAGTTTTGAAATATTTGACTTCAAAACAAGCTAACATCAAAAGGATGGCAATAAATTCTCTATAACTTTAGTGTTTAATTATCATATATAACATCAAGAGCAATAACACAATGTCACATATAATAAATTTTCCTATTATATATGTTAAGTTGGAGGGAGATAAAAAATTAATTCTTTTTATAGTTACTAAATATTTACTTTTTTTTCCCCTAAAACTTTAGTCTATGTTTGATTTGGCGTTGAAATTTACTTCTTCGTGATCCAATATAAAATCATTACGAATACACAACAGAATTGGTACTATTCGAAACACATACTTAATACACAATTAATCTTATAAATTGAAAAGCCAACCATGTATATGAACATTAGTATTTTTCAAAAAGTAAAAAATACATGAACATATCAATATTGCTATAGTATGATTCTACAAACTAATTAGGTCAGGAAGAACTTGATTAATGTGAACAGGAAAATAAGGTACAAGGCTATATGATTGTTCCTCCTGAAAAGGGTTGGTTGTATCTATGGCATTAATATTAGCCTTCTCACCATTGAAGACACTATTTCCTTTAACATCATAAACCAGTGTGTCATCATAAAATACCTCCCATTGGTGAGTGATCACTGTTTTCAATCCATTATCTGATTTCTTGTGCTGCAAGCAATCATCTATTACCACAAAAGCCTTGTAATCTTCATTCTCATCAACACCCTCCAAGCTTTTCTTGGCATCATAAGCACCACTAATGATCCTCTCAAGATCTTCAATATCTTCTTTAGATATTTTTTGAATCTTAGGACATTGAGAAGCATTAAGAACACCAATATCCCTACAAAACTCAATATATGAAGACAATTCATCCCCTTGAATAGAAGCTCTTTGCAAAATCTTTAGACCTATAGAAGCTTCCATTTTTCCACCAACATCATATATCCTCAACAAAACCCTTGCAATCCTGTTACAAAACTTACTATAAACATCAAAAACCTCAACTATAACACAATCCATTGCTTCAAGAATCAAAGAAACATTGTTCATGTAATTGACATCCCTTGGTTTAATTTGCAAAAGCATATCAATCAAAGATTGCAACTTTTGCAACTTCTCAAGCTCTTCCATCAATGTCTCTTCAACTTGGATTTCCTTCTTGTCATTTTTCTTCAAATTCTTAACCTCAGAGGAAACAAAAGCGGATCTTTGATCCAAATAAGCGAAATAAGCACGTACAAAGGAATTTACATTCCAGGCTTTTGAAGGGTTCAAATAAGCATCATTGAAATTTGATAAATCAAATGGTAACCTACCCATTTTTTGTACGACAGGGATTCCAGTGCAAAAAACGCCATGAATGAGCATTAAGCCTTTAAGAGCAACAACCCAACTCTTAGTTTTTTGCATACGCATTGAGAGAGCCCAAATAAGAGGTTTCAAATACAAAGGAGAGGTTCTTAACCATTTGAAAACTCTATGAACGTTTTTATAATCGATTCGGTTTTCGTCGTGGCTTGTTGCTTTGATTATAATAGTTTCAAGATCAGGATTACGCCATGGACCCTTTCTTGAGAATTTTGCAACCCAAATGCTGTTCTTGTCTTTGAGAATTCCTGTTGTTTTTTCCCAAACTTTCATTTCAATTTTTGTGGGTTAGGAGGGTTGGGGAGATTAATTTCCCCTACCCTTTTTCACCAATGATTCAATAACTTCAATGTTCTTCTCTTTTGATTTTTTTGTATGCTGTTGTTGTTTTTGTGTCATGGTTGTTGTCTATTTTTGCCTTCTTTTGATGTGCTGGAATTGTTATTCTGTTTGTAAGTATATGAGTTGTCATTTCTATTAGTATTTCGTTCTCTCCTCTCACCAAAATACTAGTAATAATATTAATGATTAATATTCATCATTGCAAAAAAAAAAATGATTAATTATTTAAAATAAATTGTTAATTATTTTAAATTACAGAATATTTCTTAACTATAGCATGATTTAAAAAAAAAACATTTTTTTTACAAGATTTTACTATTGTATAATCTCATTTCTAATCCTCTCTCTAATTTTTTTTACAAAAAAATAATCCCATTCCTAACAAAAATTAAAACATTTATTTAAAAATAATATCGGATTGAAAAGGACAAAGTCAAACTATAAAAGAATCTCAACTGTTGTCAAATTATTATTAATTTATTAATAATAATAAATTTATAACTGTTGACTTCTTTTTAATTTATTAATAATAATAATTTTATGATCATTATTATTTTTTTATTAATTTATGACTGTTATTTTTTTTAATTTTTATTATTGTTATAAAAATTTAAGTTCAATTTTATTTTAAATTTAAATTAAAATAATGTATAATAATATTAATTAAAATATTTAAATTAATATTTTAAGTTGTAATAAAATATAATATAAATAAAATATTAATGTATAAATTAAAGTTGTGGGACCTAATATGATTTTTAAGAGTTAAAATATAAAAAATGAATGAGTTCCTCCAATATGATGTGACACACTTAGGCATGGCAACGAGAGGGCGGGGACGGATTTTGCCTCCTCCACCCCCGCACCCGACTAAGCTGAGAAAACCCGCACCCGTTTTAAAGCGGGCTTAGAATTTAGACCCATCCCCGCCTGCACTGGGTTCGGATTTCTCCGCCCACACCCGCACCCATTCATATATATATAAAATTATAAATTTAAAAATCATATCTATTATAATTAATATAATAAAATAATTGTTATTAGACAATTATAAAATAAAAAAATATTTTCTATAGAGATAAGATTATAATTTTTAATATTTTAAAAAATATTAAGTACATTCAATATGTATATGTATATAAAATTTAAAAATTACATTAATATTACTTGCGGGGCGGGTACGGGTGTGGGTGCGGGGTGAATATCACCACCCCAAACCCGTCCCCGTCCACGAATTTTAATTTTGGGGAAAATCCGCACCCGCACCCAATCAAAGTGGATTTTCTCCGTTCAAATCAAGCGGGTTTGGGTGGGTACCCGCGGGTGCAGATTATATTGTCATCCTTAGACACAGTGACTCTATTTAATGAACTTAAGTTCACCATAGAGTAAAAAATGAATATGCTTTAAGATGATCTGATACAATAGACCCTATTTAATGAACTTATCTTGAATTCACAGTTGGAGATGTTCTAGTCACCCAAAGAAAAGCCAAAGATATACATCACACTAAGCCCAAACAACAGTTGTCTATCAACCAACAAATGGAGTGTCCCATGAATTAATTAACAATACAAAATACAATACGTTGATGATGTAAACTAAGAAAGCAAACTAGTCAAACCTTGAACACTAAAACAGAGCTTTTTTTTAGTTTATTTTATTATCAAAGGACACTACAAACAGAGCTAAACACAGAGACAACTTCCTTGGTCCAACCTTTTCCCCTATTCAAAAGCCCATTAGTAGGAAAAATATCAATTGATTTTATATGCTTTTGTTTAGACTAGGAAATTATGTGATGTGCATTTGTGGTCCCCTGGGCTGGGCTATTCTCAAACCCGAAACTTAGCCTTTACATATCTTGGTGGCCCCACTTAGAGTAACCTATATATATATATTGGCTTTGTCTGGATTGGTTTGTGAAGAACTTATCACAACTTATTTATTTATTAATATAAATTAACATTTAATAGTCTTTGAGAAATCCTACAAAAATAATTTATGAGATGTACATAAATTATTTTCAATAAATTTTGAAAAAATTTATCAACTTATAATTTTAATAAAAATAGTTTGACGACATTTTCTGTTTAATTAACTATAAAAATAATTTATTTAAAACAATTATATGATAAACGGATGCTTTATTAAATTTTTTAGTAAAACAAGGCTTATATTTAATTATTATAATTTTTTTTGTAACCACCGTTGTTCCACTCATATGAAAGGACCAAATTAGCTTTAACCCAACTCTATATTTAGAGTAGGGTCGACATAACACTTATAAAATTGATTAAAAAAAATAGATATCTTTTTAATATTAACGATAAAATACTATAATTTTATTTAAATACTAAATTTCTTATTTTATAAGATATAACTATTTTTAATTAATATATTAATGATTGCATTTTTTTATAAATATAAGACATTTTACTTATGTTACTTAAATATTTATTTTTTTAAGTCTAAATATATATGAAAAATTAATTATACTTTTTTTGTAGGTGTCTTAACTTTTCTAACTTTAGCCTTGGACAGACCCACAATGATGAGCTCTTCTGTAAAACTGTATTAGATTAGTTGATATTCATTTTCAGTTAATAAAGTCAAAAGTTTATTCTTCATTCTCCCTCTATACTCTGTTTTCATGGTCCATAGGGTTGAGATCCAAAAAATCTAACACTTACAACATTAAACTAGGAGTACATAACAATTATTGACCAACCTATTTATACCATATATGTTGATATGGAAAAGTGTTATGGATGTGCTTGTATACATACACATGTAAAGTAATGTAGCTAGCATTGATATGGAAACTACGTACTACTACAACAATATATACGTATGAAGAGGTCTTACTTTACGAATGCATCGTAATAAACAAACGGCTACTTTGAAGTGAAAGAGTAAAGTCATGCTCAATAACAACATGACATTTTTGCTTTCGGCTCTCGCTTTCTCTTTCTCCTCATCTCATTTTCTAAGCTTTTATTTTCCTCTTTAATACTAGTATTATACGATATTATGTCAAACGTGGGTTAAAAGTTTCACATTATATAAAAAAATATTGAGATATGTAAGTGAAATGACTCATGTATTTAATGTTTTAAAGTCTTCTGAACCAAAAGTTTTCGGACGTCGTGTTCCATTTAGTGCAACTATATGTAGATAAAAAAACTTTCGTTCCATAGAGAACATACTTACATAAACGAGAGTTCTTATCCAACTCACTTGTGTGATTGCTTTTAGTTCAATGTGATATAAGCAACATTATTCTGGTAGTAATGTTGTAACTTAGCATAAAACAGAAAATCAGTAGGCTATTTCCTTCTCCTAGAAAATCCAAGAAAAGCAGAAAGTGTGTGTGGGGAGAGAGAGAGAGAGAGGATGGTAAGATTTTCAACCATAGTACAAGACTACACTGCAAGGCTTGTTAAAAAGAAGAAAAAAGACATGCCTCTGATTCGTCAAGAGACAAGGACCCATATTAAAAAACAAAAGAACAACAGAGGAAAGCAAAAGGTTATTAAAATTTTAAAAGCAGTAGTAGCAAAATCCCAATGGGAATCTTTCTTCCTCTTCAACCGTGCAAGCTGATCCCACGTTACTCCTATACTCCTCCTTTTTATGCTCTCTCTCTCTCTCTCTCTCTCTCTCCACATATCTTCTCTTTCTCTCTTCTTCTCAAAGAGACATAAGACAAACCAACATTTTCTCAGCTTCATTCTAGCATGAGCTTATAGTTATAAAAGTTCATGGGATTTTCATGCGAGGATCACTTTGTAAGTACTCTTAACTATGTCTGTTTTTCTTCTCCAAATTCAAATTGTTCATTTTGGCCAAAAGGGTAATTAGAGAATTTTTTGACACTAGAATTTATTAGTGAGAGATATTGTTGTTTGTCCGAACTAATTTAGTTCATTTTAGGAAGAAAAAGAGAGGGAGTTTTCATTAATAGATGAGACAAGTGTAACAACACAGAGCAGTATCATAATGGAAGTGTATCATCAACATCATGGGGTTGATATAAACACAGATTTCTTCCCAGTTGAACATCCTATGGAGCCACCGGATGAAGATCGTCCTGTGAAATGCCCAATGCCTGAATCTTCAGTCATTCGTGTAAGCATGTGCTTTTCATTATTTTTTTTATATTAATATGGCAAAGCAGGTTTTGCATGGCAAACAAAATGCTCAAATACACTTTTCCTTCTTTATGTTTGAGCACGTTCCCGAATACGTTCTTTATTGTTTATGTTTTTTTTATTCCCAAGCAAGTCCTTAACGTTAGTTTTCGTTTATAAGTCAAACCTTTGAGTTAATCTCATTTACTTAGTCTTTTTTTTTTAGATTTTGTTAAAAAACCGCATATGTGGCATCATCTCTTCCATTTTGTTATTCCTTAAACCTAAATTTCAAATTAGGATTTTACAAAACCTAGAACAAATTAATTTGAGATTGAAGATCCATCTATTGAAGAATCCTTGATACCCAAAAAGCCAAAAAAAACTGTGAATGGTTCATTTTAGATTGAAGAACAAATCTATTGAAGAATCCGTGAAACCCAAAAAAGAATTAATTTAGGAAAATGTTGAAATCCAAAAAATCCACATATGAGTCTTGAAGATGACAACTTTTGGAGCTTGTAAAAGGCTAATTTGATTAACCTAGTTAATGAGAGAGATAATGACAGACACTAGGACTAAGAGTGAGACTTGGGTTTGGTTGGAGAACAATTAAAGACATACATGTAACTCATCTTTCTTTTATTTCTAGTTCATTCATTCATTCATTCTTTTTTTTTCTTCCTTTCTTTTAACTTTGGTTCAATTCAGCCATTGATGAGAGAGAGAAAGAGGGTTGGGTGTTGTGAATTTTTTTGGTTATGATGGATAGAAGATGGGTGAAGTTTCAATAGTTTTTCTTTGCTTGAAGTTTCTTTTTGTTGGTGAGCTATGTAGAAAGAAATAATGGTAGGATGAGATAGTGAATTTCATCATATTCATCTTCTTCTTCCTTGTAACATTTCTCCAATTTCTTCATCAACGTCATTTTTTAGATTTGAACATTTGAGATTTTTATGTAACTAATTTAGGATTTCTATTATTAATAAAAAATAATTAATATTAAAAAAAAAATATAATTTTATGACTTGATTTGACACCTTAGCACCTGTTATGGACACATAAGGATTTAACGGTCATGTGAGCATTTTTTTTAAACGAAGTTAAGCAAAACTTTAAAAAAAAGTACTAAGTTGTGCACAATTTGAGACTTAAAGGACTAAGTCGTGCATAATTTGAGACTTAAAGGACTCAATTGAAAAACAAAATCTTAAAGAATATAAACAATTAAATTTAAATGACTAAAAGTGTATTTTAGCCTAAACAAAAACAATGAACATTTTTTTTATGCCTGCATATGATATATTTCTGATTTGCCTTCTAGTTGTGTTCATATAATAATGTGCCACCAGGTAAGGGACCAAATTAGAAAATTATAGGTGTACTTTATATACAATAATACTAAAAAGGTTTACCACTAGTACTACACAGTACACACAAGATTTATTCAGCCTGCCATATATCTATCCAAATATTCATTACATTTTGGAGTAGGGGTAAACCCTTGTTCTGATTCCCTTACAAAACGTATTCCAAAAAGAAAACATTTTAATGTATTTTGCAGTTCATTCTGAAGTTCAGGAAAGAATGAATATTTGACAAACATGACTTTTGCAGGATGAAAGGATGCATGAAAAGAGGAATGCAGAAAGCTTAAGGAAGAGAGGGGAGATATCTGGTGCCATTAAAGGACAAAGAACAGCTTCTATGGATACAGAAGCCCCAGCTCAAGGAGTACGAAAGCGGCATCACACCCTCACACATGGATCTGTAGGAGACATCGTGATGACTCCATTAATGAGAATGCCACCTCTCCCTCCCCTACAATCCCAGAATTGCACTATCTTTCAAGTGCTTCAGCAGTTGGACAAGTTTGAGTCTTAACAAAGAACTAAATTCCATTACAACATTCCATGCAACGAGGGATGCATTTTGATCATAACTAGGCAACAGAACTTCAAAATAGAGCAAGACCAACAGGAAGCATTGGTGCGCATGAAGAACCCAAAGTTTTCATCATATGTAGTTTTGTCAAAAGAATGTATTTTTCATGTTTTCTATTCATCAAGACATTATTATACTTTAAAGAGTGTTTTCAAATGAGCAGATAACACAATTCCAATTACTTGTTAAAATGCTAGATGGAATTTCAAAATCAAAACCTGCATCCCATCAAAATGTCGGACGTTCTTTGTCCAAAAGACAAATGAAAACAAAAAGAAAAAGGACAAAGACAAAGAAGGAAAACATGCTCAATATCAATCAGATCAGTTTTTCATCTAATGTGCATAAGAAAGAGGAAAGTATCCTGACTGCTATACTGCTCAAAAGGGCCAAAAATGTTGCTACATAATTTGACAAATACAAACGGTTTGGGGAGACATCTATACAAAAGTTTACTATGTTAAGGGTTAAGGAATCATTGTAAATTTAAGCCCGACTATTCTGTTTGATCTATCATTTTCTCCTTGTTCACCTTCCCAACAAGTTTTTCTGGGTTCACCCCATAGCATAGTGATAAAGCAAATATATAATGAAAGAATTTTTAGATAGGTTGCATACACTTAGTGAAAAATTGGCACCTCGAGAATCAAAATATGCAAGTCCTAAGAGAGAACATTTTATTCATTCTATAAGGGAAATGCCGAGGGCAACAGCCATGCCCATTGTCAGTGAGATTATTTGAATGGCTGTACTTTTAAATGTCGTTTTCCCGTTGTTATTCATTTCTGCAAGCACTCCTGCAATGGCGATGTATATAAATCCACCTGCTGTAAATCCCTGTTAAATAGGAGATAGTCAATGCCAAATTAAATTCTGCTTACAACTCAACCAACAGATACATCATGGAATATTCCTCACCTCAATCAGAGATGACTGTCCAGGATCTTTCCCCCAGAGCAGAGCCTATACCAAAAAGCATAAATTTACTATATCATTCTATGTTCGGACATACTAATAATGAAGGGTATCAAATCGATCAAAGGGAGGAGGGCATGGAAATGATTGTAGATGCCATACTAACAATTGTCCAATAACTCTATCTGCAAATTCCGTTGAGTAAAAACACTTTCAAAGTTTTACAAGTCCCACAAAAGTTTAGAAATCATTGCTTCGATATGGTACAGGAAATAGGAATTTAAGAATCTTATTTAATTTAGTAAAAAAATTTCACTTTTTGAAACATTGAACTGGATTACCCTTCTGTTGTTCCAATGCTCATTTACTTAATTATGCTCTTCCAAACAGTAATTTTGCATACAATATGATTCATAGGGTGACGTAAGTCCTAACTACAAAATTTGTGAACACATTATTGTCAATATGCACATTTCAATTTTGGTTAAATGTTGCGTGCATATATGCTGTCTGTTTGTTGTGAATCCATTAAACATTTCCCTATTGAATGAAGACAACACTCACCAGTGCAGTGCCTGCAAGTGCCACAAGTGCTGATAAAAAGTTGAAGAGCAAAGCTTTTGATATGCTGAAACCAGATCTTATCAAAATACCAAAATCACCAACCTGTAAGAAGAAGAAACAAAAAGCATAAAACTCCTGATGGGAAACAACAATAAGATCTGAAACAGATGATATCAATGCACTATACATGATGACAAAAAATAAATTCAATACAGAAAGGTTAGATAAAAGGAGTAATTTGTGTAGCTCAAAGCATTATATATTGACAAATAAAAAGTATGAAACGCCAAAGAATGGAAAATATGTGATCACTTGCGGCAGTTTTGCTTCCCTGAGTAAATGACCATATAACCTAATATTGACTTTATACTTCCCTGAATAGAGACGTGTAACAACTGCAATAGCAGCCACATCAGCTGAATTAAGACACCACAGCAACCATGACCTAGGTTTACAACCTTGGTCATGAAGGCACGACTCCTTATCTCTCCAACTCTTATGCTCCTCCCCCCAAACCACTTTATCAATCCTTAATCATAAAGCTAAATCCATATAACAGTTGACCTTTTATGCAGGAAGTTGTCTGTCAAAGCATGGCACAAACTCAGCCACTATAAGGATTAAAAGTAATTATGATTTTATCTTCATTTGAAAAAGCCTGGAATCATAGCCTAAATACATTTTATAAAAAATTCTTTATATTTCCAATGAGAATCCTAGAAACTAAAAATATGGAAGTATTCACATAAATGATACCTGCTTTGGCCGCCACAAACTAGTGGAAAAAATTTGTTATGCTATTTGCAAGTTTACATAAAACATGTGCAAATGATTGTTTCTTCCATAGTCAAAATTTAAGCAGTAAATATCATCAGAAACCTTAAAGTGTACTTTTGATATACACAGCATGAGTGAATAACATTAATGGTATATCCAGGAAGTAAATACAAACTAATAACTATTTTAAATCAGTCAGAGATATATTCAAACATACATTTCAAAAAAGTAACAGGATGATGTGACAAGGATTATAGGTAAGATAATATAGTGACTAAATAAAATCAATCATAAATTTGAAATGTACATTTATGCAGAAAAATTTGCATAAAAGTCACCAGATGAAATCTATGTAAATTTTCATTGAGTTTAGTAGTCCCTACTATAAACTATAGTCAGTAGTCACACAGCAAAGAAGATTAATTTGAGCATCGAAATTAATGTCCTCGGACCAATCATGCGTTTTGGCTATCGTGACACCAAGAATTTGCAAAATTTAATAAATTAGACCTAAATTTTGCATATTAAAATCAAGTAACTAAAAGAACTAAGCATTTTATGAAGTTTCAGCAACAAGGAAAATTAAAGTATAGATATTAGGACACAGCAAAGATACATATTAGTGGCATGTTGTCAAATTAAACAAACAAATTTTAATGCCTTCTGTAAATTGTCTGCTACAATTTATTTTATGCCTAATTAAATGGGATACTGAGGTAAAATGTTATGAAAATTGGCATGATACTGAGCATATTATAGGATAAGGATGAGTTTTAACCTCTTGAGGAAGCTCATGTGCCAACAAAAACAGAGTTCTAGACCAGCCACCAACAGATCCATAAAGCATGAATGCACTTCCTAATGCAATTCCATCAGTGAAATTATGCTGCAATATTAACACAGTTTGCATGAATAATGGAAAGCTTTCCTTCAATTCAACCAAAAAAAGGTCAATATACAACTTACAACTCCATCAGAGAAAAGATTGAGATAGCCAAACACGAGACTAGTTGGTGGTTTAACTGGTTCTTTAACATTTGAAGATTTGATGTTATCCGTGGAGCTATCTTGAGCGTTATGATTGAGACTATCACCTTTCGCTGCATTGCTTCCAATTCTCTGTAGCGCGAAAATTCATACATCATACGTCAGTTAATTTTTTTACATCACATCCAATATACCTTTCAACCTAAATGCGGCTAAATCGTATTAAGAAAATAAGCTGTTCAGGTTTTGCCTCAATATTGCACTACATATAAGATGAAGCAATTGTATATATCTAATATAGCATTATATCACCCATGTAATAAACCTACTATGGCTGTTCAAGTTTTGCTAATCCTATTTTCTTATTTGTCTTTAATAACTGTCAGCGCAACTAGCCAAACATCGGAAATTAGAACAACAATGTCTATCTTAGTAACTACCATTTTAATATTGTAACTGTTGTAATAACTGTTTTGTAACTTCCATTTAATTACTAAATAAATAGAGATTAGGCCTTGGGTATTTTGTATGTTGGTTTGAGAGAGACTAGGCTTTCTAATTCCTAGCAGTTTATTATTCCTATTGCAGCAAGTGTAATTTCCTTTTGTTCTGTAATTGCTACTGTTGGTGGTAGTTACTGTAGAACTGTTACATCAATAGTAATATTCAGTTTATCATTCTATCCATTAGTCTCTTAAATACCAGTTTCTAACACTGGTATCTGAGTATTGATCTTGGAACTGTGATACCTCATGCCGGAAATTGAGATTTCGGTGTTTGACGGCACTGACAATACCTACTGTTGGGTACTTTGCACTGATAAATATTTAGCTGCGAAGGGTACACACCAGAGACGGAGAAGTTGGCCGAAGTTTTGACTGCATTGTGTGGACGTGCTCATCATTGGTGGCTTTGGTGGCACCACTGTCATCCACATGCAAGTTGGGAACCATTCGTTATTGCCTTTCTGTGGCATTTTAAAATGGAGTATTGAGACATCTTGCCCATATCCAATGAAGAGGAGCGTGAAATGGAATTGAAGCCGTTGTCGGTTCATGGTTCATTTGATGTTCAACAGCAACACCTTAACCAAGAAAATCAAAACCCAATGGTGATGGCAGAAGAGAAAAATAGGGAATTGATAGAAATGGAAAAAATAGAGAGGGGGGCAGAAAATGCCCCTGTGGGTTTCATGATTGTGGATATGAAGCATGAGAGCAAAATAGATTTGTGCAAATTTATGGGTGCCGGTAAACGCTCCAATGGACATTGTATGAGTATGTGGTCAAAGATAAGGGGTATTGTTGCTAGTATCAAAGACAAATATTCCATGCATTCTCTGTTTTGGAATGGTAAAACAGAAATTCTGAACTTTGATCAATGGGACCCAGGGGGTCCAAAACTCAGAGGAAAATGCTTGAGAAGCACTATCCACAATTACCGTGTTTCCAGCATATTTTTCCTTTCTTTCATAATCACCTTAAGGACAGGGTGATAGTTTAGGGAGGGAGTATTGTTAGTAACTGCCATTTTAATATTGTAACTGTTGTAATAACTGTTCTGTAACTTCCATTTAATTACTAAATAAATAGAGAATAGGGGGAAGGGATAGGCATTGGGTATTTTGTATGTTTTGTTGGTTTGGGAGAGACTAGGCTCTCTAATTCCTTGAGGATTATATTGGTTATTAGCAGTTTATTATTCATATTGCAGCAAGTGTAATTTCCTTTTGTTCTGTAATTGCTACTGTTGGTGGTAGTTACTGCAGAATTGTTATATCAATAATAATATTCAGTTTATCATTCTATCTATCAGTCTCTTAAATACCAGATTCCAACAGTCTACTAGTAAGTCTTAGCATAGATGTGACATCAACAATAGTTCAACCCTAACCAATAGTGTTCCAACCTCAGTCAACTGAAATGACATGCTCAACTTACCTTTCTAAGCGAGGATTCAGATTGAGCTTGGTTATCTCCCTTCAATGAGTCATGTGATACCTGATTATCTTCTTTTCCCTCATCTACCAATCTCTCTTCTTTTGTATTGATATCAGAATTGTTATCATCTTTCAATTTTTTCTTGCTGTTGTGGTTATGGTGGTGATGTCCATGCATCCATGAATTAGCTCCTCCTGAGTTTTCTTCAACATACCTTACTAGCTTCTCCACCAGAAGAAATAGTACAATTCCAGCTGCCAGAACCAGAAAACATGGTAAGAATTAGTGGTCCTAACTCCTAAGAGCGCATCTAAATAATCCCAATTTCTAAATACAAAAACTGACCGAGAGAAATCTAGAGATGTAAGTAATTGAAAGCCATATACATATTAATAAAAACCCATTCCCTGCAATTATTTAGTGGAAGAAAAGCAAGCCTATAATTTAACATATATCTATACAAGGTGAATAATCGATATGGTCATTCAAGCATTAGCATATCACTACGAACCTAGGATGGACATTCCTGTAGAAAGATCGGCTAAAGAATGTGAATGTCCATGTCCAGAACTAGCGTCATGATCATGGTCTGCATGGTCACCATGAGAATGGGAATGTTCACCACCTGCAGTTAAAGACAGAATCATATGATATGTTTGTAGATGACGTGAGTTTTTGAGAAAAAAGCAATATTATTTGACAAAAAAGGGGGGCAGTAAAACTATGGAAAGTATAAAGTACTATCCATGACATTAAAGGAGAAAAAAGACACAGACAGAAACAGAGAGAATCAACTGAATGCACAATAAATTATGCACAACGAACTTGCTTCTAAAGAAATGTCTTCCTATTACAAGAAAACACACCAAAAGATTCAATTATCCCAAATTTTCCTATCTTTATTATTGGAAAAATCAAATAAAATCATAAGGGGATGTGGTTCAAAACTCTCTCTTTCACTCAGTTTCCTTCAAAAGTAAAAATACTGAAAAAGGTTAGGAAGTTATAGAGAAAGAAAAAAAATATATAACAAAGTCATCAACTGTAAAGAGGACAGGACCTAAGGCATATCATACCAAAAGCATGTGGTAATTGGTGAAGAAAAGCATCCCCCAACATAGCTCCTGCCTGAAAAAGTCATATGATAAATGAGAATGAAGCAAAAAAGTGAACCAGGAACAAAAGATGAAAAACTTGATATTTAAACAAGTTAATGACATAAAATAATTTAATAAGTTTTCTAAGTTACCAGCATGCCGGAAACTCTGAGCTCACAAACATAAAGTACAAAAATGCCATAATGGGGATATAGAGGAAAAATACCAAAGATGACCAGAAAAAAGGAAGGGCCATATACGGAATTTTATTTAATTCATCAAGAACTCTTCTTAAATAAATTTAAAAGTGTCACACCACCAAATATTTTTTTTTCAAATATACATTAATCTACATCACAAAAGCAACAAAATTTAATGCAACCAGAAATTATGGTATCTAAGAAGAAGAAAAGTCATCATCAATACTGAACAGATTAAAATGTGAAGTTAAACATATAAAACATGCTAAGAGGCCCTTTAACCAGGGACGGAACTATTCACATGCAAGTGTGGGCAACCACCTGCACTTAGTTGTGAAAAATAAATATTTTTAGTATTTAATATACTAAAAAATAATTATATGATAAAGAAAAAGACATGTTATTGACTGTGCCTCCACTATATTTTTATTTTTTTAAAATAAATGTGTGAATGCTTTTATAATAGTCTTTAAATGTATTAAAATCATGAAAACAAACTTAAATATGTCTTTATTAGTCATGTTGGTCTTTAAATGCGTCTTTAGATAATTAATTTAGTCCTATTTTTTGTTAGTCACTTTAGTCTATAACATAACTAACAAAAGAGAGATATTTGAAAGTTTGTTCGTAATTTTGATAAATTCAAATACTATAACATTACATGTGACAACATTTAAAAGAGATAGATGGTGCCTCACTACTCAAAATTTATGGGTCCGTCCCTGCCTTTAACATTGATGGTAAGTGTATTTAAGCAAGTGAATGTATAAAAGTGAAATTCATATGACATAGAAAATGCTTCAATTAGTCAAAAAAAAAAATGCTTCACGATGACCAGAACTGGAATAGAACAAACCTAGTTAGGAGGCACTTAATGAGGTCATACTTATCAGAAGCTTACACTTGCTATATGAAAAAATTTGAAAAAATAAAATAAAAAGGAAAGGAATGTAGTACTAGAACAGAAAACAAAATATACACCTATGATGAATCAAAATCTAAAAAACCCGGGACAGAGTATTCAAATTGTATAATGAAGTCTATTAGTGTAAGAGCAATCGAATGAGAATAAGATAGTGAAGCCAAAGAAAGGAGCTTGAAGAAACCTGACCCCAAATAAAGCCAATGAATCAACAACAGCCTTTGATGGTTTCCCTTGAACTGAAACAGGTGAATAACCCAGATTATTCAGTTTTCTGTACCCATTTGAGAAATGAACAATTTTTATTGTATGAAATGAATTGAAAAACAAACTGCTTACCAAAAATTACAGGCAGGATAATCAGGCAAATAAGGGAAGCCATGCTCACTAGAAATGAACAGCCCAACGCATTCAACCAAAGGCCTACATTATCAAAATAAGTAAATATACCATATAAATGTCTAATATGAAACAGTCAAACCTTGGATTCAAACTTCCAGCAAGCAAGAAAATCATTTATCAGCACCTATGAAGCACTAACACAAACACAGACGTCGGACACGACACTGACACTAGCACGTCGACAACGGTAGAATTAATTGAATGTAATCACATGTGTTGATGTTGTGTCAATATCCGACACCAACACCCCTTGGATCAGAGATGACGGTGCTACAAAGATCAGCATGCATCCTATGCTATTACTTTTTCTATTATTCTATGCAAAAATATAGGGAAACTTGGCATTCAGTTAGAAATTTCTTGTAAAAATAGCTTTTGAAACCTAATCTTAACCTGCATATAAAATGGTAATAGATTACAAATGCAATCCTGAAGGGAACCTTTATTCCTGATACTAAATGTGTATTAATGATAGGTGTACTTAAAGACAATCAATTTTAATGGAAAAAGATATCTGCACCAGCCAGGACTTGAAGAAGTCTCAAATTGACTTACTCTAATTGTGTTTCCAGTAACATGATCTGTAAAACAGGACTCAGTTAAACGAAAGAGAATTTTCTGCAACCTAGAAATCCAGCTAATCGGAAGCAAGCAAGTAATAACCCCATCCCACATTATGATAATTCAATTTCATCCTCTAACCCTCAATACAGGAATTAACCCCTTAATTTTGTATTTGATTAGCAACTCAACTCACAATATGCAACATCTAATTATTAATAGACACATAGCTAAACTAAATGAAATTAGCCAGGACATTTGTGAAAATTCCAATAATCGACTATTAAGTGGAAATTACAGTAAATACAGGAGTTGATAATTTGAAGTCAAAAGTGATGATGATGTAGAAGAAGGAGAGAGGAAAAAGTGAGAAAACTAAAATACCTAAACCCGATAGTTCAGTGGAGGCAGTAAAGTGATGATGGTGATGGGGTAAACCAAACCCGTAGAGTTTCATATCCTCTTCCTCCGCTAATTCCTCTGGAAGCTTCGAGTGATGATGAACATGGTCATGATCATGATCATGTTCATGGTGATGGTCATGGTCATGGTCATGTCCACAGTGATGATGATGGAGGTTGGATGGAGAAAAGTCAGAATGGAAGTGATGTTGATGAGCCGTTACCAGATCCAAAAAGGAACCAAGAAACAGACACACCAGGAGAAGTAACGCTCTCTTTCTACTACTCAATTCCATGGAGTTGAAATTTTGAATTTGAAATTGAAATTGAAATTGAAATTGAAATTGAAATCGAAAGGGTAGAAGGATTTAAGAAGTAAGAAAGAATTAAGAGCGTGAGTTGCAAGTGCCTTCGATGGTGATGAAGCAGACGATTACTAAGAAAAATATGATAACGCCGACTATAATTCCGAACATTACTACATCCATTTCTACTAACTTATGTCATCACTTTTTATTATTAAATTAAAAATTGAATTGAATTATTTTTTTTTATTTTTTGTTCCTCCTTTCGGTTTCTTTCCTTTTCTTCACATTCCAGTTCCAGTACTCTGCTGCACCAACATCACACGCCTGTACTCTTTCCCAACTCTATTTTGCACCTTTAAATTGTTTATTCTTCCTTTTAAGGTTGGATTTAAAAATAAAATAAAAATACATACACTATTGAGGTAAATTATTTTGAGGAAATGCTAATGCATGTTTACTACACGTTAATAGTTTAAATGTAAATATTTTGTCTTAAAATTGTATTTTTAATATTTTAAAAGTTTATAAATTACTCTTTTTAATAAATAAAAATTTACTTTTTATATCCTTAATGTACCTTTAAAATCACCTGTAAATATCACCTTTATTTCTAACATGTGTTAATGGTCTATGTGATAGTTTTAGATTATCTATCAAGCTATGCCTTTTCCCATTCAATTTTTATTTAGTTCGTGTTTCAACATAAACTAATATTTAAAAATAATTAAAATTCTAACAGTAGATAATATCTTTAGAAAAATAATAATTTATGATTCATCTTATTTTTATAGATAAGATGGTAAATTATTTGATGTTAATTTGATACGCGATATATATTTTTATTTTTATCCAACATTTAAATAAATATCTCATATTAGCCTTTTCCCCAACTTTTATCTATTCTCTCCATGATAAGGTAAAAAGGAGGAGTAAGAAACCGGATTGGATGATTTAGAAGTACATATGGTCATTATAGTCCTACTCCTACGAGACTTGGAACTTAGCCACTTACTGAGCTATTTTTTTAGAGGACAAAAGGCCAAAAAAAAACTACAAAACTAGTAAGACATTTCTAGACATGCTAGCTTAAAAAATGTCATAAAAAATAATTCTATCAAAATTACTGAAAAAATTCTTCACAATAAAATAAATAAACGAGTCATACAAAAAACTAAAACTAAAAGTAGAAAATTAATCAACACATTTATTATCTTCTCCTACATGGCTTAAATGTGATGTGAGCAAATTAAGTTCAGTTGGAGCATAAGGAATTATAATCCTTAATTTGGTTAAATGATAATAATTTCATGGACTGTGATACGAATGTGGAGTTGAAGTTTCCGAATAAGTTGTATACACACAACTTGCTTATAAGTAGAAGCATTTATTGTTATTCGCATTTCATCTTAAATATCTCAAATTATAGGAAAAGATGTCATTTATCATTCTCCTTTCTTTGGGATGTTCATTTCATTTAGATAAGATTTTCCACGTAGCTCTTGTGAAAAGAACCCTATGGTATGGTCTACAGCACCAATTCTTCTAAATTGTGTTGGTGTTTCTGGAGTAACAAGACTTGGCGCTGGAGCTATTGTTGCTTGCATGTTAGGGGCGTAAAACGTAGCTAGGGAAATCCTCTCATTCTTTGAATTAACTACTGCTCGATGTTCAATGCTCTTGTAAATACCATTAGTTATAATCTGCAAAAATTAAACCACTAACTTAGTATCATTTCAGTGCAATTTTAACTAATACATTTGATTGTAAGGCGAAAAATATCTGTGTGTAAACTCTTTTAGATTTTTCTGGATACATTACATAAAACAAAGACAAAATGTTGTGAATGATTTTAGTGACATGTGTCTCCAATGTTGATAATGAAAGCATTAGGCAGGGGTGGAAGAGGAATCCATTGACCATCTTTTCTTATCTGAAGGCCTTCAATGTGATTGAGTTGAAGAAGGATGGTGATGCCACCAACATCAGAATGAGATTTTATGCCAATGACTCGCTCGGCTTGGGGGCATGGAGGATATTAATTCATCCTTATGGTTTGAGTTCCAATGTTAAATAGCTCTGTCATTTCCTTGGGATTTATTCCAAGTGCATTTGCCATAAGTTCAATTATTTTGATGGCAAGCTTTTCCAACTCTGCAGAATATACCTCTAAATTTTCTCTACATTTGAATAAGGTTGATAAAGTCACTAACACAAACAATCATCAATCAATAATAGTAAATTGTCTGAATGTTGAGAAGGAAAAATGGTTTATTAACAAAAACAATCACCAAAACTTTTTTCTATTGAGGTCCCAATGTATGAATCTAATTATGGTATTGTATCACATAATAAATTACTAATTTTTTAACAACGATTATGACATATGGTTGCACCTTCCTATCACATCGGTTGTGATTTGTGTTCAAGTTTATAATTTCATCGTTGAAACACTAAATGTAAATTTTTTGAATAGTTTTTTCTGGTCTTAGATGAAGTGTGTCTCCCCTAAATTAAATTTTTGTATATAAAAATAATAGACATACTTTTAATGTCACACAATTTTTTGCGTAAATTTCTTAAAAATTCATATCATCATATCATTAAAATGGTAGTGGAAAAAACAACAGAGAAACAAAAACAGTAAAAAGCATCCAAGTCAAAAATGAATGAAAAGAGATATAGAGAACCTGAATATTTGAGGGATTTGGTTGAATAGATGGGGTTTGCTTAAGTGACGTGGTAGAGTGTTTAAGATAAAAGCATCTCCCCATTCTAATTTCTGTTCATCAGATATAACGAAGGCATGACCAAATCCCACCACGTCACCTTCTCTTTGTCATAACTATCAGATATTTTAGTTAGTTAAATTTGTTAGTTTTTTATACTAATTAATTATTTGTTTATCTAATTGACTATTTAATTCTATGTAATCTTTGATGTAATTCAATTCTCTCGATCATTAATATTATTAAACTTACGTTTCTCTATTTCTTTCTTATCAATGGCTTAAATCAAGAATTATAATAATAACTTCTTCTTTTCTTCCATTGAAAGCTCAAACAATGTTTTAGCACCTCTCTTCATATTTTCCACCAAGGAACTACTTATTCCATGATTAACCACCTACAATGATTTTATTATTATTCATATTAGCCAAAAGCAGAGTTGATCAAATCATATGCATCAATACATATATACAGTATACACATTTATTTGCTTAATATTTAAAATACTACTATATGAGTTTAGTTTTTGTATATAAACAAACTATTGTAAAATGTATTGGTGTATCAATTGTGAGCAAAAACGTAACATTGAATGAAAAAGTGGATATTAAGTATCAGATAAATGAGACAACTTATATATCTAATGTTTTAAAATTTTGGATGGAGATGCAATGTCTAACTCACTTGTGTGGTTGTTCTTAGTCTAATTTGATGATCCCTGAACCCCTTATGATCCAACTTAGATATTATGACCAGTGTAAATGTTGCTATATATATATATATATATATATATATATATATATATATATATATATATATATATATATATATATATATATATATATATATATATATATATATATATATATATATCATTACAGAGTTTCAATATTTACTTCTCATGTTCCTATAAAGTTATAAGCTAAGTGAATAACTATCGTGTCTAGCGCGTGTGGTTGGTGTACTGCATGTGTAAGTGTTGTAAATTCTGAGTCAACGAAATCGATTCTTACTTGTAAAAAACCAAGTGAATATAATTTGACAAAACATTATTTCATTATGCAGATATTAAATCAAACCTGAAAGAAACTCCATTCTTTGCAGGCATAGTGTAGCTCCTCCAACTGATGTCCCTTGAGTTTGAGATCATGGGACAACAATTTGTCAAAGTCAATGACAGGAACTTGGGGTAAAGAGGTAACATTAGATAGTATTACAGTATCTTCAGCTGGAAGAACATATCGCTCTGGAACTTTGGTGAGTGGTTCCTTTGCTAGCTCCTTGACAGAGGGAACCAGAATTGATGTTATTTCCATAGTAATTTCATCTGAACACAAGTGCAACACTAAATTGTACTAAAACTTTGTCAATAATGAATAGAGCAAAATGGGTTGATAAGGTTACACGGATTGATGATAAAGGTTATATGACATGCAACTTGTGAAATATTTTCAAAATATTAGATAATATATGTATCCACAATTGGTCATTATTGATATGTTATTGTTGTTGGTCTAGTGGTTGTGCTTTTTATTAGTCACTATAAGGTCTCGTGTTCGATTCCTGGCTGGGCTGCCTTTTTGAATAAATTCCGCCTTGAAAAGGCGCAATGGTTTTAAAATAAAAAGATGCATCTGTTGGATTGAACCCAGATCACTGCCCAGGGAAGGCGCAAAACAGGGCAGAGCCAAGAATTACATCTCTTCCTCAAGTGACATCCACTTTTCAAGTGCTTGTCATCCACTTTTCCCACCTACTCTTATATTCTAAGTCATCTTATTCTTCTCTAATGCATGAGTGAAGAATAGGAAACATTATTTTGTAAAATACTATTGAAATATTCGCTTGGTGTGATAGTGCAAATCATATCAAGGTTTTCCAAAGTACCCTGAAGGGGATTCGCTGGTTATCTCATTTGCATCCGATTGGTGGGGGCGAATCGAACCTAAAGGCTAGTGTATCAACACGCTTTGGAATTTGCTACAGAAACTCTTCATCAACAACTTCACTATAAAAGTCTTGCAGCAATTGTCACCAACACAGATCCAACAATCTTTAGGTTCGATTTTATTTTAAATCAATGGCTGCATCACTCAAAGAAATGACTTCTAATTTTGTGAAGTTGGAGAAATTCGATGGAGGAAATTTTATTCGTTGGCAGAAAAAGATGAAATTCCTTCTTACAACTTTGAAGGTAGTGTATGTTTTGAACACCACAAGACCACTAGAGAAGGAAGTGGAAACATTAGCAGAAACAAGAGAAAGGCAGAAGTGGGACAATGATGACTACATATGCATGGGCCATATTCTAAACGGAATGTCTGACTCCTTGTTCGATATATATCAAAGTAGCATCTCTGCAAAGGAACTATGGGAGAAATTGGAGGCAAGATACATGCAAGAAGACGCTACAAGTAAGAAGTTTCTTGTTTCTCAATTTAATAATTATAAAATGGTTGATAATAAATCAGTAATGGAACAAATGCATGAAATTGAACGTATTCTTAATAACTACAAACAACATCAGATGCACGTGGATGAAACCATTATTGTATCCTCCATTATAGACAAACTTCCACCTTCATGGAAAGATTTCAAAAAATCTATGAAACATAAGAAAGATGACGTATCTCTTGAGCAATTGGGTAATCATCTTCGTTTAGAAGAAGAGTACCGTAAGCAAGAGGATACTAAAAATCAAATTTCTCATGAAAAGGTCCATGTAATGGAGGAAGGAAATTCAAGCAAAATTTTTAAGAAAAGAAATCGAGATTTTGATAAATCTCATGAAAAACACAATGGTAAATATGAACAAAGAAAGAAAAGAAAAGGAAGTTGTTATCATTGTGGAAAACCAGGACACTTTAAAAATGAGTGCAGGTTCTTGAAAAGGAAGAACAAGGAGAAGAATTCAAGTGCAACAAAAGATAATCTTGTTGCTGTCATTTCTGAACTCAACATGATTGAAGATGTTGAATCTTGGTGGATAGACTCTGGTGCTACCCGCCATGTGTGCAAAAACAAAGAACTATTTAAGACCATTGATGAAGAAGATGGCAGTGTTTTGTACATGGGAAATGCCTCAACTGTCCAAGTCAAAGGAAAAGGAACAGTGGAGATTGAATTCACTTCTGGAAAAATACTTACTCTTAAAGATGTATTTTATGTTCCTGATGTTAGGAAGAACTTGATTTCTGTACCTTTACTTAATAAGTTTGGTTTCAAATGTGTATTTGAGGGAGATAAATTTATTCTCTCTAAAGGGGATATGTTTGTAGGGAAGGGTTACCTTTGTGAGAACATGTTCAAATGTAATGTTATTAGTAACTATAATAATAATATGATTTCTGCTTATATTGTTGAGTCTTATGATTTATGGCATATGCGACTAGGACATGTTAACTTTAGAAAATTGAATGACATGATGAAATCAAATTTAATTCCGAATTTTGACAAAAATTCAAATTCATGTACTACTTGCATGTTAACTAAAATTACAAGACAACCTTTTAAAAGTGTTGAAAGAAGTTCTAAGGTATTAGATTTAATTCACTCTGATGTATGCGATTTACATGGTTGGCCTACAATAGGTGGTAAAAAGTATTTTGCCACTTTTATTGATGATTACTCTAGATTTTGTTATGTTTATTTAATGCACTCTAAGAATGAAGTTTTAGACAAATTTAAAATATTTAAAGCACAAGTAGAACTTCAACATGAAACTTTTATTAAGTGTTTTAGAAGTGATAGGGGAGGAGAGTTCTATCATCCTGAGTATTTTGAGTCCACTGGTATTGTGCATCAAACAACTGCACCATATTCCCCACAACAAAATGGAATTGCAGAAAGGAAAAATAGGGTATTAGAAGAAATGGTGAATGCCATGTTATCCTATTCTGGTTTATCTAAAGGTTATTGGGGTGAAGCCATGCTAACTGCATGTTATTTGCTAAATAGAGTTCCGAATAAAAGGAACAAGATAACCCCATATGAACTATGGAAGAAAAGAAAACCCAATCTTAATTATATAAAAGTTTGGGGCTGTAGAGCAATTGTTAAGGTTCCTGAACCAAAAAGAAAGAAATTGGGAGAAAGAGGAATTGAAAGTGTATTTCTGGGCTATGCTGAAAATAGCAAGACCTATAGATTCATGGTTGTTGAATCTAATGACTCATATCCTATTAACACGGTAATTGAGTCAAGAGATGCAATTTTTCAAGAAAATAGATTTAACTCAATTCCACATCCCAAGGAAATTGTAAGTTCTAGTGTACAAAGTCTAGAAAATAATGTATCTAATAATGATACTTTGACATGTTCAGAACCTAGAAGAAGTAAAAGAGCCAGAAAAGAGAAAAATTATGGACAAGACTTCTTTATGTTCCTTGTAGAAGGTACAAATGATTCCATTAACAGTTATGGACCAATTTGCTACAATTTAGAGAATGACCCAGACACATATGAAGAGGCAATAAAGTCTCAAGACTCTGCCTTTTGGAAAGAAGCCATCCCAGAGGAAATAGACTCAATTATGGGGAATAAAACTTGGAAATTAGTAGACCTCCCACCTGGATCCAAACCTATAGGTTGTAAATGGATCTTTAAAAAGAAAATGAAAGTTGATGGTACCATTGATAAATTCAAAGCTAGACTTGTTGCCAAAGGATTTACACAAAAAGAAGGTATTGACTACTTTGATACTTATGCACCTGTTGCAAGAATTGCATCCATAAGAGTGCTTTTGGCACTAGCATCCATCTATAAGTTTGTAATCCATCAAATGGATGTTAAAACTGCTTTCCTAAACGGAGAGTTAGATGAAGAGGTGTATATGAAACAACCGGAATGATTTGTTATCAAAGGGCAAGAACATAAAGTGTGTAAATTGACTAAATCTTTATACGGGTTAAAACAAGCACCCAAACAATGGCACCAAAAGTTTGATAAAGTTTTGCTTTCTAATGGATACAAAATAAATGAATCTGACAAGTGTATTTATAGTAAATTTCATAATGGAAATGGTGTTATGATTTGTTTATATGTGGATGATATGTTAATCTTTGGCACCAATCTAGATGAGGTAGAGAAAACCAAAACTTTCTTATCAAAAAATTTTGATATGAAAGATTTAGGTGAAGCAGATGTGATTTTAGGAATTAAAATCATTAGAGATGGAGTAAATATTGGTTTATCCCAATCTCACTATATTGAGAAAATGCTAAAGAAATTTGATCAATTTAATTGCACACCTGTTTCTACCCCATTTGATCAAAATGTTAGTTTACAACCACATAAAGGATGCCCTGTGGCACAACTAGATTATTCAAAGGTAATCGGATGTTTGATGTATGCCATGACCTGTACCAGACCTGATATAGCATATGCTGTAGGCAGATTAAGTCGGTATACTAGCAATCCAAGTAAAGAACATTGGAAGGCTGTTAATAGAGTATTAAAATATTTAAAAGGAACAATTAACTATAGTATAATCTATAGTGGATATCCTTCAGTTTTGGAAGGATATACAGATGCCAGTTGGGTAACTTATGTTGAGGATCATGCTTCCACAAGTGGATGGATCTTCAACCTTGGTGGAGGTGCAGTTTCTTGGGGATCAAAGAAACAAACTTGCATTGCCGACTCCACCATGGCTGCAGAGTTCATTGCCTTAGCTGCAGGTAGTAAAGAGGCAGAATGGCTAAGAAATTTGTTGTATGAGATACCTATTTGGCCAAAGCCAATGGCACCAGTATCCATACATTGTGATAGTCAATCCACACTATCCAAAGCATATAGCCAAGTATATAATGGAAAATCTAGACATATTGGTCTAAGACATAGCTATGTAAAGGATTTAATTTTAAATGGAGTAATATCCATAGTGTTTGTAAGAACAGAAAAGAATCTTGCAGATCCTTTGACGAAAGGTCTCACAAGGGACATGGTGTTGAAGACATCATTAGGGATGGGACTCAAGCCCATATCTAATTAATCATCAATGGTGGAAAATCGACTCACACTTGAGTAACATCAAGTCTTGAGTTCAATGATAAAAGTACACTATTAGAATGATTGCAAGTACTTGAATATAGATACATCCCAAATGTTGAAAGTACTTGGACCATAAGTATAAAGTTGGAAGGTTGAGTTTTACTCTTAATAGACATATAGCATAAATTTGCTGAAATACATATTATGGGTGTATTTCTGATATAGTCTACCTATGTGAGGATGAAGTGAGGCCGCTTCAAAGAGTTAAAGGGCTTGACTCTTAAATTCTCATCAAAAGGGTACAAGACACAAGGCCTTATCAAATGTGTCTTCTTTATAATTCTTTCGATAGTACCGAGATTTCATGTGTAAGTTGTGCACACTTGTTCTAATGAATAATTGGTTCAAAGCTTGTCTACCAATCTATTCGGGATAAGTGGAACCCATAGCTTACTAAGTAGTGGTTCAAATCGTAAGATACCATTATTTGAAACCATGATATTTCCAAAATTATGGGACTAAGAATATTTTGAAAATGGTGGGGGATTGTGAGATATTTCCAAAATATTGGATAATATATGTATCCACAATTGGTCATTATTGACATGTTATTGTTGTTGGTTTAGTGGTTGCGCTCTTTATCAGTCACTATAAGGTCTCGTGCCTTTTTGAATAAATTCTGCCTTGAAAAGGCGCAATGGTTGGTTTTAAAATAAAAATATGCATCTGTTGGATTCGAACCGTTAGGCCATCACAACAATTCATTCAAATATTGAACGTTATATGTATATGTACTGGTTCGCAAAACAGGGCAGAGCCAAGAATTACATCTCTTCCTCAAGTGACATTATTTTTCTATAAATAGTGTCACTTTGGATAGAATGCAGACACGAATTTCAAGTGCTTGTCATCCACTTTTCCCACCTACTCTTATATTCTAAGTCATCTTATTCTTCTCTAATGCATGAGTGAAGAATAGGAAACATTATTTTGTAAAATACTATTGAAAGATACGCTTGGTGTGATAGTGCAAATCATATCAAGGTTTTCCAAAGTACCCTGAAGGGGATTCGCTGGTTATCTCATTTGCATCCGATTGGTGGGGGCGAATCGAACCTAAAGGCTAGTGTATCAACACGCTTTGGAATTTGCTACAGAAACTCTTCATCAACAACTTCACTATAAAAGTCTTGCAGCAATTGTCACCAATACAGATCCAACACAACTTTATTTGGCATGTCGGTAATATACTTGTCCAATATGCACTTTTTTTTTTTGCTTATTATAAAAACTTGCTCTGTAATAGTAATTTTAATTTTAAAAAATCAATACAAGTTTGTAATTTCAAAACTAAATTACACTTAAATGGTAACACAGCACCTAACAAACAGTGTCTTAAAATGTCAAATACATGTTAAACTTATTGTGTACAAAACAAGCAAAAAAAAGAGTAATAATATGTAGTTTTCAATATATGTTAAACTTTTATGTTTTCATCAATTGTAAAGTTCTGAGGGCTTTGATGGTTTTTTTCAGCTTGAACCCTTATGCTATCAAGAAATGATTTCCCACGCAGTTCTTGTGCAAGGTATCCTTTGAAATATTCTCCTGCACTAATTCTTTTGAACACTGCTGGTGTATTTTGAGTTACAAGGCTTGGTGCTGGACTAATACTTGCATTTGGAGCAGGGCTGTAAAATGTGGCTATAGAAAACCTCTCCTTCTCCAAGTTAACCGTTGCTCGGTGTTCGATGCTTCGATAAATTCCATTTGTCATCATCTGTCAAATATAGTTGATAAATATATTAGTCCTTGTAATTCAAGTTTCATTGTGGTCATATATTCACAATTTTAACATATTGATGTAGTGAATCATTTGTCAAAATTAAAAACCAATAATTAATAATTACCTCCAACATGTCTCCAAGGTTGGAGGGGTTTGACAGCAATCCACAATCCATCTTTTTTAATTTGAAGACCTTCGACTTCGTTGCCTTGCAGAAGGATGGTGAGGCCGCCGCCATCAGAGTGAGAACTTAGTCCTGTCACAAGCTCTGGTTGGGGACATGGTGGATAATAATTCATCCTTGTTGATTGAATTGCTTCACCAAATAACTCTCTTATTTCAATGGGGTCTATAGCAAGAGAATTTGCCATAAGGTCGAGGATTCGAATCGCAAGTGTTTTCAATTCTTCACAATAAGTCTCTAAATCAACTCTGCAACCAAAAGATATTTTATACTATCAACTAATCATAAATAATGTTATGTGTGACGTGATTCGAACAAGAATTAAAGATAGAAAAAGGGGAGAACCTGAATGGTAGGGGTATGTTGGGAAACAGGTGGGGTTTTCTTATGTAAGATGGAAAAGTGAGCATGAAAAACATATCTGCCCAATCTAATTTCTGTTCTTTAGAGACTACAAAGGCTTGACCATATCCCTCCACATCTCCTTCTTTTTGCTTAAATTTCTTCTTTTCTTCCATTGGAAGATTGAAAAATTCTTCAGCACCTTTCTTCACATTTTCCACCAATGTTTCGCTCACTCCATGATTAATCAGCTGTACATGTAATGTTTTCTAGTCAAAAGTTGATAATACACACATTCTACAATACTATTTAGATAAACAACTTTATTAAAAAGCGGTTATTGTATAAACACTTATTATAGAAGTGTTTATGTATAAGCTGTTTATATATAAAAAAGAAGAAAAAAAAGCCAAATCATTTTTGTATAAGCTATAAGCTATCTAGAGAGTTTACATAAATTAACTCAAAACAACTTATGAACATGTCATAAGTTGTTTTCATAAGTTTTCTATCAAACAATTTTACAAGTGTTTCCAATCAATAGGAAAAGAGAAAAATATTATGTATTTTAGTATGACCAATAAGAAATCAATCAATAATAATAATTAGTACTAGTATATGTTAAAGTCAAACAGCTTTTAAAAACATTTGTTCATAAATGGCTCTAAACAATGCAATTAAATACTTTGGAATCGTCTAATTAAGATCGAATAGTCCATATTTTAAGCATAGATTTTTAAATTATAATGAAAATATCTAAACTTAAAAATATGAACCGTCCAATTAAGATATGGTGATTGCACTTCAGTCCACTACATTTAATCCAAAATCTTAGCAAACTAGTTTTACAAAAATAAATTAACTCTATCTCAATCAGCAGAAAGATCTAAAAAGCTATAGGTGCTTCTGTTATTGGGTCATTAAAAAAGTGTATTTTATTTAATATTATGTAACATTAATTCAATTAATGTATACATGAAATATCTATAGTTATATGCAGAAGAATAAGAATAAGAAGCAATTGATTAAATATTCTGGAGATAGGAGGTAGATTGAAATGAAATTAAACCTGAAAAAAACCCCAGTGTTTACATGCATAGTGTAGCTTCTTAAGCTCGGTTTGATTGAGATCATGGGAGAGCAATTTGGTAAGGTCAAGCACAGGAAGTTGAGGTAAAGGAGAAGTTGAAGATGATAATATTGGACGGTCATGATGTGGACGAACATAAGGATCTGGAACTTTGCTCATTACCTCCTTTGCTATTTCCTGGACAAAGGGCACCGGACCAGATGTACTATATTCCATTCTAATTTAATTCTAATCAGAGAGTATACTTTAATTTCATATGAAATTAAATGAAAATACTCTTTATTGAGTAGTTGGTTGATTAGTTGCTTTCGCTAGTAAGCTCGTTTATCATATATAGAAAATATTGACATTTTATTTAAGATTAAATAAATTTTTAATCTTTAAAAAAATTTAAAATTTTGATTTTAATTTTTATACACAATAAAATTATTTTGGTAAATAAAATTTTTCACCTTTTAAATTTTTGAATTTACTCGAATTAATTAATTGAAGTATTGAAGCACCTTCCTTTTGCTTCAAACCACTTAAAATGTTGCTCCAAGTCAAAGCTGCATCATCTGAAATATCGCTACCGTATTAATCGCAGTTGACTCTAGCGGAGTATGAATTGAAAAACAACCCAATAGAAACAATAATCATTTCTAAAATATATTTTGTTATTGTCAACAAAATAAACACAACAACACAAGAAGAAAAGTGATAGGCTCAACGATAAATAAAAAAGAGACCATGTCAAATTAATACAAAATTAAGCTTATTTGTTTACATTTAGGATATATTAATAAAGGCACTTTATTTGTATATTGTTTGATCATTTAACACCTAAGAGTGTTTGTCATCTTCGTTTTGGATCCTCAAGCTATGAAGGTATGATTTTCCAATGAGTTCTTTTCCAAGGTACCCCATAATGAATTCTATTACACTAATTGTTTTGAATAATGCTGGTGTTTTTGGAGTAACAAGAGTTGGTGCTGGACGTAAAACCACTTCTTTACCAGGACTGTAAAATGTAGCTATCGAAAGTCTTTCCTTTTTTAAGTTCACTGTTGCTCGGTGTTCAATGCTTTGATAAGTTCCGTTTGTTATTATCTGTTGACAATTTAATAACAACAAATAAACTTTTGTAACAATTGAAAACATTAATTAATTAAAAAAAGAAAATGCTAACTAGAGTCATTTTTAGCATCTAAGATAGAGATATTAAATTTCTATTTTTGTATCTTTAATAAATGTCATAAGAGCATATATTAGAATTAGAACGACTTTTATAAAAATCATTGTAGTCCATCAAATTTTCTTAAGTTCATGTTTTATTTGTATAATTTTAATACACATTTTTCAATACATTTTTTTTATTTGTTAAAATTTACATAAATTTTACTAAATTATGTTAATTATATTTAATTTTTGTGAGATCTACGCGAGTTTCAACAAATTAGAGAAGTATATTATAATATGTGTTAGAGAGTGTTGATATTACTCTTCATTT
>JBBPBP010009779.1:9906595-9920023 GCA_037974735.1 Cicer chorassanicum | reverse complement strand
AAAAAAATCAAAACAAGACCCAAAATCTAAAAGTTCAGATTCAACAAAATTCAAAAATCATGAAACAATTAACTGTTAGGGTGTTCCCACAATCATTCTTCAACAACAACCACAATAACACCCTTGGCAATTTTCTTTACCCTTCGATGGGAACTTTACGACGGCTACACAGATGATTAGCTGTTGCTTCTATTGCAAGGAGAGCAACAAGAGATCTTTAAAAGTTTTGAACAACAACAACAAGAGTTTTTGAGGTTTTGTATTTAATTAATCATGTACTTTTGATAATTTCTTTGATGCATATTTATATATAGTAATTGGGGGTGATATCGGTGTGCATTTTTATCGTTGGTGAACACTTCGATACCATCCTATTTTTGTTGAATAAAATATCCAACGTCCCATCATTCAATGTCATTTTTTATTTCAAAGTTTAATTATTTTAAATTCATTAATTGTTTGTTTTCTTTTGTCGTTTTCTCAACGTCCCTTTTGTGTTGTAATCAGTTAAATGCACGTCTCATATATTTGTAATTTTGTATACACACCAAGACATAGGGAGTCAATAAGAGACAAAAGCTAGAAATATATTACTTCTTTATTTTTGACAAAATCAAGTAATAATTTTTGTCCAGTTCAACAAAAATTGGATCGGAGGTAGTACTACATTTTTTCAAAATTGTAACGGCAAAAAACATGTAAAATGATAAATAAATGAAAAAAGAATAGAGAAAGAGAACCTGAATGGTAATGAGAGTTTGGGAAATAAATGGGGTTTCCTCAAATGTGGTGGCAAAGTAACCATAAAAAACATATCTGCCCAATCTAATTTCTGTTCCTCTGATATTACAAAGGCTTGACCATATCCTTCCACATCCCCTTCTTTTTGCCTAAACTTCTTTTTCTCTTCAATTGGAAGATCGAAGAATTCCTTAGCACCCATCTTCACATTTTCTATCAATGAAGTGCTGACTTTATGATTAATCAACTGTAATGATTCCCATATACAAGTCAAAACCATAATTATTGGCAAATCAATTAATTACTTCATAGATAAAAAAAAAAGTAATATAATATCGTTGTTTTTTAGTTTTGAAAACTATTTTTAAAATAATTTTCGGTTATTAAAAATATTACTGGGATAAATCGCAGATTAAGTAACTCTCTTTCAAACTACATTGTTCAAAATTGTGCAAGACAATACGACGTCCTAAGATAAAACAATCTAGTTAGTTATGTATATGTATCGTCACTCTAATGGTACTTAAAACCACTCATAAATCAGAGGGTCTATTACACAAATCGAAGGGACTATGAAACAAAGTTGCTCTAAAATTGAAAAGACAGTGATTATAGAACAACTCAAAAAATCGAAGGAACGAAAAGAAAAAAAAAAGTGACTCGAAAGTGCATCGAACAGAGGAGAAGAGATGAATATGAAAATTATATGTATTTCTAACAAGAGTTTAACGTTCTTTATATAATGATGAAACCAATCTCACATATAAACTATTCAATCCAATATGGAACTTTAATATTTATATAGTTGAAAACTATAGTTTTTCAATGTAGGACTTTAATAATTTTTAAATTCACACACTAATATATCATCTATATTCCGACATATATCTATATAAATTAAAATTAGAAGTTAATATTTTTATCACCAAAATAAAATTAAAAGTGTGTACTTTAATATTCAACTATGTTAGGATTTATAAATATTTCAACTTTAAATATATTTTTAGTTTCTATAAATTCTAAAATTCTATTTTAAGTCCAATAAATTTGTTTTTTTTTTATCATTTAGTCTTTATAATATTTTCTGTCAATAATTTTAATTCTTATAAAATCAAAATAAATTAAAACTTTATAATAATACTACTAATATTTACAAATATATTTTATGTGTTATGATAAAAGTCTATACAAAAAATAACTCTAAACTTTGGTGGAGAATTAAAATTGTTGAGACAACTTAAAGTGTTAACAAAAGATACTATGTAAACTAAAAGTCCAAAGAAATTATTTTATCGACTAAAAGTAAAATTTAATTTTTTTTATAAATTATAAAAATATATTTAAGCTTTATGACTATTAATTTGCGAGTCAAGTAGTTGATAATAAACCTGAAAAAAACCCCATTGTTTGCAGGCAGAGTGTAGCTTATGAAGCTCAGGGCCCTTGAGATTGAGATCTTGGGACAACAATTTGGTAAAGTCAATAACAGGAAGTTGGGGTAAAGGTGTTGTTGTAGATATTATTGGACAGTCATGATGTGGACGAACATAACGCTCTGGAACTTTTGTCAATGGCCCCTTTACTATTTCCTGGACAGAGGGTACTATCAGATATTGTTTTTCTTCCATATAGCTTCGATTCAGCATCAACTATTTACATTCACAAATACACGTTTGATTGTTAAATGAGACTAGTAGCGGAAAATGTTACCATAATATACTGTCAAAGGGTTATATATATATATAGGTCCTGCCGTCCAGGAATAAATTATGTTTTCTTATGTACAAAGGTTTTTTTTTATATACATCGTTAAAATTAATTATATATTTTTTCCGTTAAAGTTTAATTAATTGTATTTTCAGTATAATTTTTTTATTAATTAATATATCATAATACATGATTTTATAAATATTATTATAATAAAAATTAAATATTTTTGATAATTTAACCGTTGTTATTGAGTAATAAAGTAAAAATTCCTTACCTACCTAACTGTGTATATTGTAAATTAATTTTTTTGCTATACTATATTTGTTAGCGTTTTATTTTTATTATAGTATTATGTTTTAATTCTTATCTTATATCTTTTATTTATAACCTATTACGAGTTAAAATTAACTATGTATTTTTTCAGTTTATTATATTTGTTGATATCTCATTTTTTGTTTTATTATTTTTGTCAATAGTTATCTTACAGTTTTTGTCTATAATTTGTTAAGAGTTAAAATTAATTAAATATTTTTATGTAATCATTTTTTGAACTTTTAATTATTAATATGAAAAATGCTAGAGTCACGTACTTTTTTTAATTATAAGATGAAACCGTTTATTTTACTTTATTTATTATTATCTATTTAGATTTTAACTTTTCATATTCAATACTCCACCTCCCACCAAAATTATCTCTTCACGTTCTACAAGTTCTCTTCTATGAAATAGTACATCTGCTTACACTCAATTGATTGTACCACAACGTTTTTGTTCTTATTTTCTTTGGGTCCGTTCGAGTAAAATGAAAATTAATTTCAAAATTAAAACATGCAGGGAAAATGAATTTGAGTTGAGTTTTTACTATTTCAAAATAACTTTTTTAAAGTTAAAATAAAATAAAAATAGATCTTATAATTTTTGTTTTTGTTTTAAAATTAATATGTCACTATCAATAAATACAACATAAGCATCATTCAAACAACTATCCACCACCACCTCAATCATTAGCCATCAGCCACCCTCCTCTAACAACTTCCATCATCTTCAATCACCACCACCATTCTATGATCATCATTGTCACCACCGACCACCATCTATGATTATCACTGCAACCACCACCAACCATCCATCTCCCATCATCGACCACCACACCACCTCAATCATTAGCGACCAGCCACTTTCCTCCGACCACCACAGTGCCACCGATCACCCACTTTTGACATCTATCACATCATCTCCGACCACCGTCATCACCACCATCACCGCCAAACACCATCTCCGACACCTGCCACCAGTACCGACCACCTACCTCCCACGACCATCATCTCCTACCATAAGCACCACCATCTTCCATCATTGCAGTTATTGTCGACCACACTCTAACTAATCACTACTATATAGTTATCTTTCACAATTACCACTTTAGACCACTATTATAAAAATTATTAATAATTATATAAATTATAATTTTACAATATAGGAATTATTTTAAAATAATTAAATTGAATATTTTCTTTTTAATTTTTCATTATTTTTACGTGTCAATATTTTTTTATAATTGGTGAATTCATATCGAGACTAGATAAAAAGCGTGATTGAATTCAAATACAATAAAAATTAAAACTCAACTAATAAATTAATATGTATAATTAAAAATTGAAAACTATAACTAAACTCAAAATTAAAACTGATTTTAGCTTTTGAAAATTTGGAAAAAAAACCTCCCCCAACGACGGACCTTACTTTTTGAGTTGTTGATTTATTGGTCAATTCTCTCATATTCGCGTTGCCTCTGCTATTCATGTATATGAGTTACAGTTTGTAATTTTGTGTCAAATCTCATGTAAAACATATCAAGCATTGTAGTTTTTTATTCAAACACTTCAAGCATAAAGAATATGTCACTGACTATTCAGTGAAATATCTTTTCCGTAAAGAATGCCACCAAAATAATGTTAACATGGACTTCTAATTATAACAATCCAAAAATAACCATCGGAAACATGTTCCAAGACAAACATTTTACATTACAAAAACTTCATTTGAAAAATAGAACTCAAGTTGAAACAAAATTTAGAAAATCATTTGGAACAACCTGCAACATGACCCAACTCAAAATGACCCTATGTTGAAAACAAATTAGTTCGCTCGGGACCAAGACATCGACGACCGTTGGAGCTTCCGACAAAGACAATGGCGGCATGGGGTGGAGCGCGAAAGACAGATTGGCACGAGCCACAGAGTTAACGAATTGCGAAACATATCCATGTGAATCATAGAACTTATAGAGAGAATGAATATGTTGCAGTTAAATTCTTTAAAAAATATAATAATGGTTGCCCTTCAACTTATTCAACAAGTTACTAGGTAAAAATGTGATAATGTAGCTTCACACCGTGTGGTTAGAGCGTGTCACCGTAACATTTCTCTTATTAATAATGTACATAAAATTAAATGTATTCATAACTATTAGATGAATTGTAAATTGTTATAGTTGACCCCTATTGTGATGAATGTTGAGCTCCCCTTACTCGCACGTATTAAATGTAAAGAAAAAAAATGTATGAGTCATTCTCTTTAAAAATATACCTCACATAAAGTGGTAGGATTTACATAAATTTTACCTATTGAGAAAATAAGTATTAAAGTGAATGTTGTCCCTCGATCAATTATTGGTCGCTAATAGAGAGTAATTATTTGATGCATCTTAATCTACAAGAGTAAATTGTAGAGCGTATACCAAACAACTGGAAAATCTAAGTCTATCCAAAAGTATAGTAGATTGTAATAAACAATTTTTTTCTTATATCACCTTAGTTTCATCGTTAAAGAATGATGTGATTGTATTTTTTAATCATATTTGCAGTTTTGTAGCTATGTGCATTTTTTATATGAGGTATTGGTTAATTATTATTTCATTTGGTCTTTGTTAATTGATTGGTATTGATGTTTTTTAGCTTTATTTCACTTTGGATTGGATTCATCACTAGAGAATCATGAAATTATCAATAAAAATTTGATAAAGCAAGAACAAAAAAAGTAATAAAAGTTAACCCAAATATGTCTCGACCCAATCAAGTCTTCGCCCCAGCTAACTGTCCAAATCAAAGGCCCACCAAACAAAATGGGATCACAAATGTAGTTAATTACATTACGATGACAGTTATTCATATATTTTCAATGTTTACTTAAAATATATACAAAAAATATTATTAAAATTTATAGTAAGTTCGTTAATCTCATTTTTTATTATAATCAACATTTTTCACTATCAAATTTTAGGATTCAATAACACCGAAAATTGTAGGGACGGATGAGCCATCGTCAATTACTTTTGGCCATATTAAGAGTCTTTTACCCAAAGAAAACAATTTTCTTTTTATCATTATTCAACCCTAACTTACCAATGTTAATAGACTGGATTTGCATCATGGGAATAAATATTTATCAACTTGGGACCACCCACTCTTTTAACATTGGTAAGTTTTCACAGACAAAAAAAAAATATTGGTAAGTTTTCACAAATTAAAATAACATATTTTCATATGATAGATGAAATGGATTTGCAAAGCCGTTAAATGTCTAAATTATTTTTTCAGGTTATTACATATTTACGCCTAAAACTATTCTACAATTATTAGTTTTTTCTATAAATAAATATTAATAAATTAGTATAATTATGTTAGTTTCTCATGATTCAATTCATGACTTCCTATTTAAATCTCTTTAAATGTTTTTTAATTCACCAACTAAATTATATACGTGGGATTTATAAAAATTGTAAATAGTTGAGACAATCATGTAGTAATTAAGAATTAGTGGAGGCCAATATAATAGAGTTTTGTTTAGTCACACAAAGTATTATTTGATTGTCTTAAGTCAAATATAGTTCAATATTGGTGTGAACCGATGCTTTGACTCGTTAGCAACCAATTTTCTAATCTTTTTGTAGAACATGACGTGAGAGACGGATGAATGAGAATGAAACAACTATTTTCTAAGAACTATGATGAACAACGAGGGAATAATGCACACATGCAATCGACAAGATCGTGCAACATGGAAATTGCAGTATTAATTAAGTTTTCAATTGTAATATTAATTCGTTTTTAAATTATACATTCCGATTAGTATTAGGCATACTCATTTAATTTAAATTAAGTCCATATTAGTGTCATTTATGTAATACTAAGCTACATCCAATTACAACAAGTTGGAATTAGCTAATCTTTAATGTATTTTTCTTGGTAGACAAAATTAGACTACAAATTATTTATCTTAATTATTGTTTATTTACCTTTTCGGTAAATTGAATCTCTAAAATTTCTATATTTTTTTTTTGACTTAATTGCACTTTTGATTTCCCTATTTTAGTTGAATCACAAAAATAGCTCTCTCATTTTATTTGTCATCAGTTTTGGTCCCTAAACAGAATTTTAGTCCAAAACTTAATGAAATGTCATTTTTTTAATGATATATAAAAGAAAAATCGATGATGTAATAGAGTCTATGTGAATTAATTGCATCCTTTTTCTTGTCTACCTGTGTCAATTGACTAGGAACTCAGAAAATAGAAAGGAAACAGAGAAATGTTTTCTCATAAACTTTTCGTTTACCACCCACTATTATTTGAACCGTACTATAATGTCAGGAATTTATGTTTGGCAGAGGGAAATGAAATACCCTTAGTTTTACAAACCACACCACACGACCATCACCACAAAGAACAAGAAGAAGAGCAACAGAGAAAAAGAAGAACTTGATAGCTTGGATGAATTTAGGGATTAGGTTTCTAAAAAAAAATTTGAATTCGCGTGCGTTTGATGAAGAAAGTGTTTTACATTCCTTTTTTTTTTTGTAATTAAATGTTGTAACAAAATAGGAAATTTATTTTTAAAAATAGAAATTGTATTTTTCAAATTTGAAATAATATTAAAATGCAATTAATCCACATAAACTCTGCTACATCATCTTTTTTGACACATCATAAAAAAGTGATATTTCATCAAGTTTTAGATCAAAATTTTGTTTGGAGACCAAAACTGAAGACATGAAGAGACTATTTTCGTAATTCAACTAAAATAGAAAGACTAAAAATGCAATTAAATTTTTCTTTTTTCAATAGTTTTTTTTTTCTTATCAACTTGTTATGTTATGTTGTGTAAACCTAATGCCGAAAACATTGGACTAGCCCAAATGATAACTTAAGTAAAAAAAAAAAAGTGAGTTATCTTTATCTTTGTAGTATACACAATCAAATTATTAATAAAGGTTCATAAATATTTGTTCACAATTCACCCCTTATAGCTTCTAGTAGCACATGATATACAACATGCTAAAACACATTAATATATTCATAAGATAGTCAACTCTTAATCTTTTACATCAAAACTTTTAATCCTCATCCTCTCCAAGTTTGTCTTCCCATCGAGATTTCGAGAAAAAAAGTATTTGCTGTAATCTTCCATCAACAAGGTTTTGAATAAAGGTGGGTTTTCAGAACTTATTATACTCTTTGCAGGACCAACCTCTGCTTCAAATTTGGGGTTGAAGAACATACCAATAGAAAATCTTTCCTTTTCTTTGTTTACTGTAACCCTATGTTCTATGCTGCTGTACACTCCATTGCTTACAATCTGTAAAATCACCAAAAGTATTAGTTACATATTCATTTTCAATGCCCATATGTCTTTCACAAATTTTGTCTTAAATATGTTTTTTTATTCATATAAAATTTTAAATTTTTGTTTTTAGTTTTCGTAAAAAATTTCTTTTACTCCTAATACCTACAATATTTTTGTTTGATCATCTGTTTCAATCTCTATAATTAACTCAGTTCACGTGTACACATCAAATTTTTGAATGATTTTTAATATATATATATACATATATTTAAAAGATTTAATCATAAAAATTTATAATTTCAAATAATAAATTAAACATAAAAAGTTTAGGCGTTAAATGATAAAAAAAACCATAATAATTCATCAACTTTTATCATATACAACATGTAATGGAATTTGATAGTCACTTTTTCACCACATTCTTGCACGGACATTTTTAATACTTTTTTTTACATAATACAAATAAAGTTTCATTTTCATGCATTTGTTATATTGCATGTACTGTTAGTGTAAAAAGTTTTATATAATCGATAAATAATGACCAATTATCTAAACGATTTTATAAGTAATTATGAAAAAAATTAAATATTAATAAAGATTTAACTATGTAAAAATTTCTTACAATTAAAATATATATATAAATTAAATTCATTAAAATAGAAGGAGGAAAATAGGTTTCCTATTATAAGGGAAAAAGAAATGTATGTAGTCGTTGACAAATAAAATTTGTTTCCAATAAAAAAATGTACGGAGGAGTATATTCAATGGCACTAAAAGTAATGCCATTATTACATCATGTTACACAGCATTATCTTTGTGATACAATAATGGTATGACTTGCCACACCGTGATTGATTGAAAATACTTTTATTTAGTTTCATAGATAAATAAATTGATATAGTACGACCAAGTTCAATAAAGCACGTGTTTTATTTCATTGTCAAACTTAGAAAGAAAAACATTAAATAAATGAGAGAGAAGTATGACAAATGAAATTACCTCCATAATATCTCCAATATTAATTACAAAAGCATCTGGAAGAAAGGTAATAGGAATCCAAACACCATTTTTCTTTATCTCTAGTCCTTCCACACCATTAGCTTGATTAAGGATGGTTATGCCTGAGCCATCAGAGTGAGGGTTGATTCCATCAACAAGCTCTGGTTGTGGACATGGTGGATAATATGTCATCCTCACTGATTGATTTCCATCATCAAATATCTTCTCCACTTCTTTCATATCCATCTTAATAGCTTTTCCTAATAATCCAAGAAGTGTCATGCCAAGCTTTTGCAATTTTGAGACATATATCTCCAAGGTATCCCTTCACATATGCATACAAAAATAAAACATGAGATATATACACTTTTTAGTATCTAACTAGGTTTAAATCATGATATGGTAGTCGTCGTCGCATCATAATTTTTGACATCACACTCAAAGACGACTGGTTTGACTATGGTCTAAATTGTTGATGGGGTCGCTATTTCAATTAAATTTGTTGAAAACTTAGTTTGTAAGAAAATGTAAGTAAAAGCAGCTAATTTAGCCGCAGTTACAATTGTGATGTTGTTATTAAGCGATCAAAAACATTTATATTATTGGATCGTTAATGCGAATTAATGTTAAAAACTATGATAAGGATTCTCAGGGAGAAATTTAAGTACCTTAATGATGGTGGAAGTTGAGGAAAAAGATTTGGTTTTCTTCTTTCAATAGGATTTGTAATCATGAAGAATCTATCACCCCAATCAAGTTTTTGACTTTGACTTCTAATTACAGTTCCATATCCTTGAAAATCCCCTTGTTTTAGTTGGTATTTTGTTTTCTCTTCAAATGGAAGCTTGAAAAAATTTCCAATCTCAAGTTTGAGCTTCTCAAGCAATTCAGAGTTAACACCATGGTTCACCAACTGCATTAAGTTGCAACATTGATTTTATTTTGTTATAAAGAAAAATTGCATCAATTATTATAAAAAAAAAATTGGGGAAGTTATAAACCTGAAAAAAGCCCCAATCTTTGCATGCTGAGTACAAGTTGTGAAGTTGTATTCCATCATGATCAGATAGCAAGGTTTGAAAGTCAAAGATGGGAATTGTTGGTAAGGGATTGGTTTCATCATTTGATAGAATTGAAGGTTCTTTATTTGATCGAATAAACATTTCTGGTATTCCCATTATTTCAGGTTTATTGATCACTTCATCCATCACACCAAGAAAACAATTAGGAGTGCTCCTAAAGACACTACTACCCTCCTCAGATAATGCCATGTTCAGTTGTCAATGCCAATCAAGGATATACAATTAGGTATTTATATATGTATGCAACATATTCATGTTTGGACCCGTTCTTCAAGGTAAATTAAACTATATTATTCCAAATATCAAATGTGGATATTATTGACTATGACTAATTAAACAATGCCAGGCATGATGGGAATATTAATTTGCTAAATTGAACCAACTTTCAAATCTATATAATTTTAAATAAGTAATGTCTTGCGATCTTTTATTGAATATCGTTAATCATCGTAAGTCTCAAAAACACATTAAATAATTTTAAATTTGAATAAAATTATATGTGTATAGTCTGTATTTTATAAACTTACATTCCAATATGTTTATATATATAAAGTAAATTTCAAGGTGAAAAAATTAGCATGTAATTGAAAACGTTTTTATTTTTGTCAAGCATGAAAAAAATTATTGATGAATAAAAAGAGAAAATAAATAAAAACAAAAGAACAAAAGTATGGGAGGATAAAATCAAAGCAAAACAAATTTAAAACCGCCAATAAGCCCTATAACTAGTGAGTTGTAGTGTTACCTTTAGAGAGCTGTATTTGTTTCCTAAGTTGATATCTTTGCAATTTAGATGTACTCAGAGTAAACTCATTATCAATAGCACTATCTTCAAGTGAGATAATTTCATTATCTAAATTAATTTTATATCTACCTTCCAAATACTTAAAGAGTATTTTCATACCATGCATAACATTGGGATTTGAATTTATAACTTATTTAACCATGATATCTTAGACCTCTTCATCGTAAATGAATTCCTCGTAAAACAACGTATCAACTGAATTTAAAGATTTATTTTCTTCTTCATTCCTCAATAATAGATGTTTATAATAGTTGTTTCATGCATCAATATTCATAATATATTCAATAAATGGAGAGTTTGTTACATGATTACTTAGATTATCTTCCTATATGTCACTGATGTAACTTCAGTAGTATCATGAACCATTGTTATAGTCTTATTTAGTGCCACATAAATCTATTTTGATTTGTGCGAACCATACTTCACATCTTTACATTTTTCTTGGTACGATGTATACGTCTACATTATGTGCTCATGTGGCCAATATTGTGAAGACAATGCAATGGGATAGTAGTTTTTCAAACTCTATGTCCATGTAAAAACTATAACTTTCCATTTCAATAAGAATATGGTCACGAAGGTTACTCATGAGGTCACATATGTTAAAACTCGAGCATAGTGACCAAATGATCTATTACATTTGTGACAGATGGGCAATCTTATGCTACCTGCAATCACAAATATCATTTAGGATCCAAACTTGAAAGTTTGTTTGGTTTTTGTAATTGTTGATTAAAGTTTGTGATCCAAGCAAAGAGGCATAATAAATCTAGTTTTAGGTTCCAAGAGTCTATCGTATGCACGCTACATAAGTACTCGAGAGATTCAAAAGCAAACTCATAATAATCTTTCCCCAAAGGGATTACAATCCAATTATGAAAGGGCTTCCATATAGACAATCATTACTATGCAAATCAACTATCTTGATGTGGAAGTTACCATTTGCCAATGTTATCTAAACGTGTAAATGACTTTTGCATCGCTCTAAACTTGCAAGATAATCCTCCTCTAGAATCTTGATTGAGAGTTTTTCACCCTTCTAACATGATTTTGGTAATTGACTTGTGGATATGTCACATACATTAAACATTGCTTAATTATACGAACGATTTCGTGACTGAGATTGGAGAAAAAAAAGATAGAAAATTTAACTAAATAAGTTGAGATGATAACGACGTGAATCGAACCTATTGAGACAAAACTAGTAGAGAAGAAGTTGCGCCAAGACGGTTGCAGTGGAGTGCCATCTAGATAATTAATTTGATTTTAATTATTATAGAATTGTAAATATATGATAAAAAATGTTTAAAATATTATATTTGTGATTGTAAACACATACAACTATGGTTATCTTTTAATTTGCATAAAAATCGTATTTTATGTAAGAATTACTTCTTTATTCTCATATTTAAAAATTTCCTTCTATTATTTCGTTGACTGGATTTACATATTATTAAATTGGCTTCAGCTTTTGTTCAAACGTTGCTATCAAATTGTCACCATTTTTTTTTTGGATAAAAATAAACGTTGCCTTTGAACTCAAGAAACACGCACGTGAAAATTAAGGCTTATTCTAGATGAAATACTTTTTTTTTTCTTCTTGAAATACTTTTTTTTAAGCATGAAATACCTTAATTATAAAGTTTAGATGTGAGGGTCGGTGAAAATAAAAATAGAATAAATGAAAAAACAAGGAGATATTTTGATATCTTTTATATGAAAATTAAAAAACGAGGTTGAGAAATATAATGTTTTTCAAATTAAATAACATTGATTATACACAATATTTGGATTATAATTAGTTTCTAACTTAAAAGTTTGTCATCTACTATCTATCTAAAAAATGAACATTCAACCAAAATACCCCTATTTTTGTATCCATTTTTCATTTGCCAATCAATTGTCACGTTTAGTATTTTTCCTCTCTTATGTCTATTTTAATCTTTTGCCTATCAATTATTGCAAGTCATATCACTTTTTACTTTTTTTTTTTATCAAAAGTATGACCTCATGTCATGTGCATCCCATAGATAATTAATTACACTACTTTTAGGTTGATTTGTCTACATCAGACGATTCCAATTTGCATCTATCTGTTTTTCTTTGATTATCTTGACAAACAAGTAATTGTTTACCTCTAATTTATAACGTACGCTCTGAAGAAAATCAATGCTCTGATAATTTCGTTTCTCATGAAATTTTCTCATTTTCTCTGATATTTTCATTTCCTCTTACAATCTCAATTCCTCTATATTTTCAATTCCTTAGATAATTTCGTTTCTCTAATAATTTTATTTTCTATGATATTTTAGTTTCCTCTTATAACTTCTTAATCTATTATTATTATTATTATTATTATAAGTGATTTGTTTCGTAAAAAATATATTAAAATAAAAGACTTTTTCAATTTTAAATAAAAAATTAATTATTTTTTTTATTATACCATTGATTTAATATTACTTGCATC
>JBBPBP010009779.1:9894029-9906384 GCA_037974735.1 Cicer chorassanicum | reverse complement strand
AGTCGGAAGTTACATTGATAAAGAAACATTATTGATCAAGTTTGTAGTTTAGTTTGTTAAGAACATGTTAAAATATAAACGATGATTAAGATTAATTTATAATTTATATGCTGTTTTCAACCAATTTTTGAATGAAATTGTTATGTTACACTGTAATTGAATGTAGTTTTTGATTTGTGCAATTTTGTCTATCTATTTAGGAATATAAAAAAGAAAATGACCTTTAATAGCACTGTATTAAAAACTATTAAATTTTGTGTGCAAAAGCACTACAAAAATGACTTTAAATAGTTTTTTTGTTACAGTGAAAATTTTTATAGCCTTTTAATTGCTACAAGATAGTTAACTTACCATATCAAAACATTTTGTAGCACTTTAACGGTTAATAAAACCTCAAAAAAGTGTCATTAAATTTATAAAATAGCATTGTGTAATTATGATATATAATTTGATTTAAAAAATAGAGATATTAAAGACTATGATTTAAAATATTTTGATGTCTAAAACTTTTTTATGTCAATTAAATAATATTTAATTTTGATGTGATAAGTTTTTTAAAAGACTATTACTTTTAGTGGCTCTTCATTTATTACTTGAGATATTAAAGTCGGATTACAGATTAGATGATTGTTTTATTGACTATATAAATCTAACTGTATCAACAGATGTAGTCATATCAATCAAGATGAAAAAATAATCGAGAATCTTGCCACGTTTTTTCCACATGTTATGTCTTTCCTTTGTTGATAATAAAATTTTATGTTAGCTTTCCGTGTACATGTTTTTGAGTTGACTTCAATATCATACTAAATACATAAACATTCTTTCGTACGTTTGTTTGTTTCATATGTCATCTGTTGTAGCTACAACTAACCTATATATATAATTTATTTATCCCTCATATTAATTTATAGAATTGCATATTATTAATACGATGAAAACCGTGGAACGCCCCTAGTTTGTGGTATACTATTGGGCTATTAGGAGGAAAATAACTGGTCGGACTGAAAATATAAACAAAATTATATTAGAGATAATGTTTTTATATAAATTCAATTCAATGCTTTGTGTTACAATATCCCGAAATTTATGGCCATTCGATTTTATAGTCACTAACATTAAAAACTCATTCATTCTTTTTTTTTTTTTACGGTAACTCCTTCACGTTCCAATGAAAAAAACTCCCTATTTGTTTTTGCTAAAAATACAAAAACAATGGAATTGTAACTTGATAAAAGTCTCAAATTTGCCAACTAAGAACACACAGACGTAATGAAGTTTCATTCGTTCAATAGTTGTATTGTATATATGCGTATTATTTTTACACTCGATATCTCCTGAATATAATATGATAATATGATAAAATAAAGCACAAATGTAAGTAGTTCTAATGTTGGCCATCTTTTAGACATTCAATTAGTGTTAATAATTTTATTATATCCCCACCATACAAAATTATTGTATTTGCATTGCAGGTTGGTAATTTGGTTTGCAAATGGTGGATTAGGCCTTAGGTGCACAATATTAAAAGAAATTTTTTTTATTAAATATTAAAAAAATATATCTTAAAAAAGATGATAAATTTTATTATAATCAACTCACATAACCGTAAAATCCTTAGTTTGAACCTGACCAGAACTTCAAAATATCAAGGGAAAAAACTAAAAGAAAACAAAGTCATTCATGGCATAAAAATTACAAGGTAAGTTCTAGATATTAACCATCTATTATGTGCTGGTGACAGCTCAATTTTCTACATGGCAACTAAGGAGGAAGCAAATGCCTTTTCAACATCCTCCAGATGACCTATTAGCATCGGGGCAACTTATCAACTAAGACAAATCAAGGATTTCTTTTAGCCGAAATGTACTTAATATGAAAAAAAATTGATTTTCAAAATTGGATAAATAACGGCTGCTTTTGTTTCAGATTTTTTCATAAAAAAAGTTTTTCAAGTTAAAAATCATTTTGTAGAGTTTGAAGAGTGTTTGTTTTAGATTTTTTAAAAATGATTTTGTTAAAAAAATTATTTTTTAGCTAAAAATGAAAAGTTAGAAATAGTAACTTCTCGCATTTGTCTTTTGCGATAGATGAGAAAGAAAAACTAAGCACAATTAAAAAATACGGAACTTACCTCATTAACGAAAGAAAATGATGCAATTACCCCTACCTTATTTTGAAAATCCCAAATTGTCCTTTATTCATTAGTTAAGTTTTTCTTTTACGTAGTGGTTATTTTTTCTCTTTCCACAACGTCAGTTTTCATCCAAAATGGTCATTGTAGTTTACAAAAAATCATTTTTACAAAATTGTATACAAACAGGTTAAATTTTCAAAAAAAAAAAAACATTTTTATAATAGTAAACAAACAGAAATTAAAAAATCATTTTTTAAAAAATTTCTAAAAAATAATCTCTAAATTATTTAAAACAAAAATTATTTTTATTTAAGCTCAAACAAACGCCTCCAAGAATCTCATTCCTAATATATGGGTCTCCCTACTTTGAATTTATTCAATAGAGGTTGTGGAAAAGCTGGATGGTTGGAAAGAAAAATTCTTATCAACTGCAGATAGAAGTTTTGATCAAGGTTGTTGAACAAACTATTCTTAATTATATTATGTGATGTTTTCTTCTCCATTAAAGCCTTTATAACCTACAAAAGAACATGGTTAGTAATTTTTGGTGAGGTAGCTCTGGTAGAGAAAGAAAAACCCATTGAACCAAGTGGAATTACAAAAAAAGATGAAGGAATGAGGTATTGAAGTCTTAGAGCCTTTAATGATGCTCTTCAAGCTAAGCATGCTTGGAGGATTATTGATAACGCTGACTCCATTGCCATCAAAGTGTAAGAAGGCCAAATATTTTCCGACCACTTCTATCCTACAAGTCCAAGCCAAACTATTGCCCCCAGCTATACTTGGAAAAGCACTAGACATACTGCCAAGAATTTTAAAATAGGCACCTTTTTTTTTTCCCACAAAATATACATCAATTGAATGCTTCCTTAATTTGTACATAAAATCTTAAACTAAGATATGGAATAGAGGGAGCAAAATTTATGCATTGGCCAAGATCTTGCTATTTTCCACACAATATCACTCATACATTTACCAGCTTCTATTTCTATTTCCTTGAATTTCCTTTTCACCTCCACTCAATTAGACTATTAGAGCATCTTTAATGGTGAGGACTAAATGAGCTGCTTAATTAATTTTGTGAGCCCAAAATGTCATATATGTTTTAAGCAATCTAACTAGTTTTTACTCCAATGTGGCTGCCTATAAACAACTCAATTAAACTCACATACTCATGATATGAAGAAAGAAAAATAAGACAGCAGGAAGGAAGCCCTTCCCTCATCCCCTGTTGGTTTGGATGATTCTTCACAATCTGGAGCTTCTATGCTTTGTCGCTGTGAATGAGGGTGCTTTTGTTGCTTGAGGATAGAGACGATAATGAAGTCTCTTCAAAAAGAATAGTGAATATCTCTGTTGCCCCTGATAAAGGAAGGGTTGAAATCTCCACATCCTTGGTTGGAGCCTATAACAGGCTAACAGCCTGATGAAGGCATGATTTCACTTTGGCAGTCTCAACAACCTTTGTACCTTTAAAATTCTAAACAATTCTTTTTTGGAACCAAAAACATGAAATCTTTCTCCACTTCGCTCTCCCCAATATCCTTCTGTGTTTGATGCATGCATAATGCAGTCTTTCAAGTGATGAGAACTGGAAACAATAAAGGAAGAAAGTAATATGGTGTTATTATAAAAAAGAAAATAGGATGGTTTTTTCTTAATTGATAACTATATAGATATGAATTGGTATGTGACCAATATTTGATATCACAAAATCATACAAATTTGACAAATCATAGTATATTTTAAAATGATAAATTTTTCATCATTGTTTAGCTAACTGCAACTCGTTCGCTACAGTGATATGTGATTGTTCATCAATTGTAATTGCCAAAATTGCATTTAACAAAATAGTTCAGAGTTCGGTGAAAACAGCCATGCCATCAACCTGAAAGGGAGCAAACATGCCATAAAGGTGGAGACGAGACATATACTAACTAAGAAAATGGCCAAGACATGATTGAAAGAAGATGAAAACTTAACAAAATTTTGTACCTTCAAATTAAAAGCTGTCAAAGCTGCAATTAACATTTTAACTCAAGAAAATATCAAATATGGTGTTATATACCCAGAAAGAGATAGTAAAATAATAATGTGTTAATTGTTAAGTGGAGTTAACTGTCCAAGATATAAATGTTCATTGAAAAACAATGTTAAAAGGAGAAATGATGACTAAAGAGTATAAATTCCTTCTTGTCAATTGACTTTTATAGTTGATATAATAGGATGATAAGGAATTGAATAACAACAGAACAGGAAATACAAACCCAGATGACTTTTATAATAGGTACAGTAGGCTGCTTAGGAACTGAATAATAGAAAAGGAAATACAACATTATGATAAACTATATAAACTATAACAACAAAAGTAACTGACTCTAAGACTAACCATGAATCTATGATGGGCCCTTTGTTTATACAATCCTACTGAACCATGTTCCTTGACTAGCTTTTTTAAAATTTGGGCTCATTAATTTCGTTAATGAGTTAAGTGTTGGAAACTAAATTATACAGTACATATATTGTGACTGTAGAGACAGGTCCTTAAGCCTAATATGACCAAATGAAGGCTGGAAATGGATCAACAGATGCAAAACCACGGCCAAATTAGAACTAGTTACGTTGTTTCGTAAAAAGATCAATATATTTTAAAAAATACTTATTGACAGAATACCCATAAAATGAACACTGCAACAGTATATTGTTGAATTGAAAAATGATGAGCCGCCAAGAGCTCTACAATGGTGGAAACGCAAAAGAAAGGAGTTTAAGAACTCCTAACCGGCAAGATGCTCCTACTAGAGAAAGAAGTTTCTTCTAACTAATTCTTAACAATAGATCAGCATACAACATACCACACTCTCCATCACAATATACATTCCCCTTCCCTGTAACAGAATTCCAAGAATCCCGCACATCATAACTAACTCTCATTCCCTCCCTTTTTCTCTCTATTCTTTCTGCGTGAATACCCTTCCACAGCTGACTTCGGCCTTCCTTTAGTCATAGCATTGTCACTTGGCCCATTAGTAGCATTGTCACCAGGTCGATTCTTATCATGGCCTCCCCCTAAAAGCACAGCCTTGTCCTCAAGACTGAGAAGAGGAAGCTGGCTTTTAACAACTTAATTGAGCACTTATTTGATAGCTTATTGTATAGGTATCTATGTATACGCTGTTCCTAAATAAGCTAACTTGTTTAATTGAGTACTTCACACAAACTCTGTAAAGGTTGTTTCGATAAACTAGAACAAGTTTGGGGAGCATTTGAAAATAAGCTAAAAATGGCTTAAGAGCATGTCATAAGCTATTATCATAAACTTTTCCAAACATTTACACAATTGTTTTCCAAACACCTTCTCAAATTTAATATATTAATCAATCAACAAATAGGACAAGCATGGGGTTTAAATAGCATGTCTTGTACAAGTAATAGTTAAGAGAGGCACAAAATTACCCAGTCACCTGATCAGTTCGAGAATGTTGTTCGAGCATCAGTCCTCAGGTGGTTTGCGTGTATTGCCGCATATCATTCTTCCTTATCTGCATCTCCTGTGATGGCCATACAAATAAACAACTGAATTTGCAAAAAAATAATTTCATGAACTGCCTGATTTGCAATTGCAAGATATTTACAACTGAAATTTTCAAATTCACAATTCACTTACTAGACTATCATAAGAAAGGTGATTGCGATGATATATCTTAAACTTAATTTAAATAAAAGTTGTTCAAAGGGTGATAAAAAGAGAGAGAGATAGAGAGAGAGAGAGAGAGAGAGAGAGAGAGAGAACAAATTATACAAACTACGACTCAAATAAGACTTACAATTACAAGGAACAAATAGTTCTGTTTCTCCAGCAACATTTGTCATGGTCATGGAAAAAATAGTTCTGTCGTTGATATATGCTAATGCTATTACCATATATCTTTACAACTACAATCACCATTCAGAAATCTGTGGTATCTGTTGACGTCCCTCACAATAATTTCCCTTTCTAAAACTCTAGTCATATACTTAAAAGCCTCGTGGCAATCTTTACAAATCCTCAAATTTTTCACAATCCTTAATGGCTTACCCTGTGGCACAGATCCACACAACACTCCAAACGCAACTGCCAACTTCTCACTGTGATACCAAAGAGCTTCCTTTCTCTTTTCTTCCCCAACATTATGCAACAACTCATCCCAAACAGGAACATATCCTAATTTCTCAATATCCCCCATCAGCTCTGACAGCTTCTGATAAATCTCCACTGACCTCTCATGCTTCCAATCCCCTGCAACAAAAACATGAACTTTCCCCTGCACCTCAATCCAACTCCTCCCTCCTTTCTTCTTCACCCTCCTATCTTTCATAGTCTTCCTCAACTCCGCAACATCATCCCACCTTCCAGCAGCCGATAACACATTAGCAACAATTACAAAAGCAGAATCATCATGGGGCTCTAGTTCCAATACCTTCCTAGCCATAACCCGAGCCTTATCAACCGCACCATGGTACGCACAAGCAGATAGCAAAGCTCGCCAAACTGCTGCATCAGGTTCAAACGGCATTGTCAATGCTATCTGCTCAGCACGCTCCAATTGTCCAGCACGGGCCATTCCACCCACCAAACATGTATAATGCTCAAGAGTCGGTTCCAAACCATAACCCACTTTCATCCTATTCAACCACACATCAATCTGTAGAAACATCCCAGCATTATACAGCGAAGTTAGAATCGCCAAAAAACTATACTCATCAGGCACAAGTCCACAACCTTTCATAGAATCAAACAGTTCAAAAGTAGTTTGGCAATCCCCTTGTTGTGCATAACCAGCCATCATTGCATTCCAACCCACGACATTCATGCAATACAAACTATCCTCAAAAACCCGTCTTGCATCGTTAACAAGACCCGTTTTACCATACCCATCAACAAGAGAAGTAGCAACAACAACATTTGAATCAAGACCAGCAACAACAGAGTGTGCATGAATAATCCTACACTGCTCCAACGCAGCAAGCTGAGCAGCAGCACGTAGACCCCCAGAAACACTATGAACAGTAGACATAAAACCCTGACATCTCATCTCAGCAAAGAGGAAAAGAGCATCTGAATATCGAAAATTCTGAGAAAGAGCGACAATGATAGCGGAGTAAGAAACATTGTCTCTGTGGGGAGTTTCATCGAACACTTGGAGGGCATGGTTGGGAAGTCGACATTTGGAGTAAAAAGAGAGGAGAGAGGAAGAGGGAAAAGGGTGATGAGAGAGTGCGAGTTTAAGGGAGAGAGAATGGAGGGAGAGGCCGAAGGAGAGACAAGAGAGGGAGGCGCATGTGGCGAAAAGGGAAGCGACGGTGCGGTGGTTGGGAAGAATAGTGTGGCGAAGCATGGAGAGGAAATAATGGAGGGAGAGGAGGGTGTTAGAATGTGCGGTGATGAGTGAAGTCCATGTGACAACGTTGGGAGAAGGGATTCGATTGAAGAGGGAGAGAGCATAGGAAGAGAGGTTGGATTTGAAGTAGTGTGTAACGAGGTTGTTGAATATGGCAATGTCTGTTATGTTGGATATTATGACCCGTGCGTGTGTCGCTCGGGGATCGAAACCCTTGTTGTCGTTGAAAACCATCGTTGATCTGCAATGTTTGTTTGTAAGCTCACACAATGAAGTAGCTACTACATCGAGACTGCATCTATGTGTGGCATTTCTTTCTTGACTTTTGATATTCTTCGGCACGAAACCAAATTGCTGATTTTGTATAAGTTGTAAAAAGAAATTTCTTAAACTGTGTGGGTCGAAATGATATTTTGGAAACGGAAGTTTCTTTCTTGTGCTCTTGTATTTCCCTCCCGCATATCCAATTTTTCCTTCGGATGATTTTCTGTTTTTTATTTTAAAATTTTCAAAATCAAAATGATTTTAAAATCTTTCATTCTTCAGTTTTAAATTTTAAGTTTCAATGTTGAATTTCAGTTTTCAATTAATGTTTAATTAAATCAGTTTATTTACCTCATTCTACTACGAATTCACCCAAATAAAAAAAAAAATATTTAAATAATTAAGAATAACAAAAAAAATATTGAGCTACTGGAAAAATCATTCAAAAACTAACAAAATTAAAATAAAATAAAAAAACAAACAAACTAACATATAATTTATTTATGAGTTAGATAAATTTTCAATCTACATAAATATTTTATTTTTAATCCTCAAATTTTTTATTCAGAGAGTGATCTTAAATTTCTTTTGTAGTATAATTAATCACCGTTGTTAAATTTGTGTATCAGTTGTACACGTGACATCGCACAAAGTATTTTTTAAGCAACCTTGATTAAAAAATTTACTAATTCACATTTTAATTATTAAAAATCATTTTAACGCATCTTCTATTATTTATATTAAGTCCTTAGGCGATGAAATAGAACATAAGATTATAGGTTGTTAACTTATTTTTCTTATTTGTATCTTACCTTCGCATATTCAAAAACATTTTAGAAATTATATTTTAATCTTAAAAATTGAGTCTTTAATATTAAAAATTTTAAAATAAAATTTATTTATTTAAATTGTAAATAATATAAAAAAATTGATAAAGAATATAAACAACATTAAAAATACGATTTTATTTCTTTTTCCAAAAATTGATTTTGTTTATGAATTATGTGTCTTTTTATGTTTTTAGACTCTATAATGTATGGTAAATTTTTATCTCTTGATAATATTTTTTGGGTGCTATAATACTCTTATAACAATTAAAAAAAAATTAGGCTTAATAATATTTTAGGCCTTGTGTAGTTGATATGCTAGCACGGGTCTATGGCTGATTCTAGAGCCGTCGATTTATCATAACTCATATATATTGGTCTCAACTCACATGTTGGAGTCTTTAATATTGACCCTTTGACTCGGGTCTAAAAAATAATAATAAATAGTGGGTTAGGGTTAAAAAAACCGATTAACAAAGATTTAAAATTTGGATTTAGTTAGGAGTTTAGTAAAGAGTTTAATAAAAGAGACTTTGAGATTTTAAGTTTTTTTTTGACAGCTTTATCCGGTCGTACCCATACCAAAAAAATGTAACATAATTAAAATTATATTGATAAAAAATATTAATATTGTTAAAAATTTAAAAGTGATCCGATCTTAATGAACTAAAAAAAAAAGAAGTGTCACGATTACATATCAAAGTCCAATATCACTATATAATCGAAATTTAATAATAATTTATAAATTATGTTTACAATAGTCAAACTATTAATGCTTTTTCTCAAGAGACAAATAAGTCAAGATTATCGACAGATTCAAATTAAATAATACATGGTAGACGTGCTGCTGCGACTTTAATTCAAGAACAATCGAAAAGAAAAAGAAGAAATAGGAAATGAAAAGAAAAAAAGTATAAAGATATGATAAACAATCTATATAAAAAAAAACAGTAATATTGAAAAACTGAATCAAGTGAATAAAAGTTACTATCCAAAAAAAGCAACAAACAATAAATGAAAAGCATATTCTAATCTCGATAATACTTATCCTTATATGTTTCGTGCAACAGCAGCAAACAATCACCTATGGCGAATCTCAAAACAAACTCTCTAACTATTTTGATTCAGTTATCACTCCAACATTTCTTCCCTCTACACGTTACTTGTACTATCACTGGTTCCAATAATCCTTCACCATCCAAAACATCAAACAAAAACACCATTCTAGTTTCTGTCGCAGCCACAACATCACTCGTTCTACTATCCATCATCGGATTCTTAATCTTCCGTTGTCTAAGAAAACCTAAACCTAATGCCAGAAACAAAAACCTAGAACCCGAAAACGAAAACACGTGTCGTCACTTTACCATCGAAGAGATAAGAGCCGCGACAAAAAACTTCGACGACGGTTTAATCGTCGGTAAAGGAGGTTTTGGAAATGTTTACAAAGGACACATTGACAGGTGTCAAACGCCCGTTGCCGTTAAGCGGCTCAAACCGGGTTCAGAACAAGGTGCACACGAGTTCCAAACCGAAATCGAAATGCTCTCACAGTTTCGTCACCCTCACTTGGTTTCTCTCATTGGTTACTGTAACGACGGTGGAGAAATGATTCTCGTCTACGATTTCATGGCGCGTGGCACCCTACGCGATCATCTTAACGGTAATAGTAACGCGCTTTCGTGGAATCGACGGCTTGAAATTTGTCTGGCTGCGGCGCGTGGGATTCAGTTTCTTCATGATGGGGTTAATAACGTCATTCACCGTGATGTGAAGACTACGAACATTCTTTTGGATGAGAATTGGGTTGCGAAGGTTTCGGATTTTGGGTTATCGAAGGTTGGGCCGAATGGGTCGACCCATGTTACAACTGATGTGAAGGGTAGTATCGGGTATTTAGATCCGGAGTATTATATGAGTCTTTGGTTGACTCAAAAATCTGACGTGTACTCTTTTGGTGTTGTTTTGTTGGAGGTATTGTGTGGGAGGCCACCTATCAAGAGTACGGTGGACAAGCAGCAGGAATTATTGGTTAAGTGGTTCAAGAAGTGTTTTGAAGAAGGAAAAGTTGATCGGACGGTGGATCCTGCTTTAAAGGGAAGCATTAAGAATAAGTGTTTGAAGAAATTTGTTGAAGTTGCGTTGAGTTGTTTGCATGATCACGGGAAACAACGGCCTCTGATGAGAGAGGTTGTCACGGGATTGGAGTGTGCAAGGAATCTACAACAAGGTGGGGTCCATGTGGAGGGAAAGGGTAAAGTTGGAAAGAATGGGGAGAAGGAAACGAGGTTTACCAAAAAAAGGGAGGGTGAGAATTTAGGGAGAGGGAAGGAGGAGTCTAGTAGTAGTAGTAGCAGCAAGGCCACGACATCATCAATATCAATATCAACATGCAGTCAGGAGGAGCAAGCTTTGGTTGTGTACCACGAGAGCTTGGAGTTGGAGATCCCATAGGCATAGGCCATAGCACTGTAAATAAAATGTGTATTCTCATATATATATATGGGCGTATTGTATATAGGCAGTGTGCTTGATACAAGTTCTCGTAGCTTGTAATGATAACAACAGTAGATAATTAATTTAAATATAAACGCATTGTATATAGGCAGTGTGCTTGATATACTAATTTATTTGTTTTTTTTTTTTTCTAATTAGAATTGCAATATTAAAATAAAAATCTTTTTATATTATATTTGTTCTGTCATATAATAATTATTATATTTTTAAGAATTTCTTTTTAAAAATAATTATCGTTTTTAAATTTTAATGCAATTTTTTTTAATTTACTCTTTAATTAATATTATATACATTATTTTTTTTTTTTTACATTTATGATAATTGAAATTTGATAAAACTATTCTTTTCCTATATAGTTTATCACATATTTTCTTTAATTATTATTTTAAAACAAAGATAGAAGTATATAGAAGAAAGTGCATGTGCATCAATCAAAATCTCCAAAAGTTTATAAAAGAGCATGCAGGTGCACAACCTTTAATTGGGCACGGATTAAAGTAAGAAGTACTGGTGGTCCAAAACTTTAGTTAACCTGGTATGTTATTTATGTAAATGGCAAACACACAATGGCAAACACACTGCTAAAAGATGAAAGTGGGGGGAACTGACGATACATTGGATGTGTACATTGGAAATGATGTATGAATGAAAATATAAAGCTCGATAATAGAATTATTGAAAGATATATCTAAGTAGGGTCGAACATCGGGTGGGTTTGGACGGTTTCGGGCCAAAAGTGTGAAATCAGCCCAATCTGCCGGTGGTATTAATTGACTTAATTTCGTCAATTTTTTAATTCGGGTTCGGGTTCGGGTTCGTCGGGTGTCAGTTTTGAGTGGGTGGGTAAAAACGGGTTGAACTTTATTGGACATATTTTTGCATTTTCTTTTTATAAAAAAATCAAGTCTTTTATAATTTGTTATATATAATACAACTATTGTCCGTTAAATTTTCAACAATATTATTATTTTTTTTTTTTATAAAAATTCATCAAAAATTTCAAATAAAACCCATAAAATTAATTATATTCTTCAATATAATACAAATTTCATCAAATTCGTAACTCAAATTTTCAAATAAACTCATATTTTCATTCTTTATTTGATGTTGTTAGAGATGAAAATATGAGTTTATTTAAAGATTTCAATTATAAATTTGATGAAATTTGCATTATATTGAGAATGATAATTAATTTTATGGGTTTTGTTTGAAATTTTTGATGAATTTTT
>JBBPBP010009779.1:9883776-9893981 GCA_037974735.1 Cicer chorassanicum | reverse complement strand
AAAAAAAAAAAAGGATAACATTGTTGACATTTTAAAACATAAAAGATCAAATTGTCACTTAAAATTAAATCAAATGACCAAATTATAAATAAAATAAAATAAAATAAAAACTAAAACGTTAACTGAAATTAAGTTAAAGAACTACATGTGTTATTTAGCCTTTTATTTTCTAGACTTTGTTGAAAAGTTTGAGAGGAAAGAAGAGGATTTTGAGAAAAAAGAAGGAAAATGTCAAAGTAATAGATGATTTTGGGAAGTCTATTTTTATCTATTATACAAATTTTGTCTAATTTAAAGGAAAAAGAATGTATTAGATGAAGGTTTTTGCGAGTTTTAGAGAATTTAAATAAATTATTCAATTAATTTTCCTGTTTTTATAAAACTCCAAAAAGTAAAATATATTCATCACATATAGTACCCCATAGGCCCATAGAGTATAGCTGTCATTGTTTTTCTATTGGGCCCTTAGCCCTCCTTCTTAACCATGTGCAACCCAAGAAAGAAATATAAAACATCTTTTTACTTTGTGAAAAATATTTTGAGTTTTTATTTTTTTTAAATATATTTTTATTTTAGTGACTTTTAAAGTAAACATTATTATAGAGAAAAAATTAAAATCTAATTAATAAAAATATATTTATCAAAATAATAAAATATAGATAATTATTCATTTTAGAAAGTCTGTAACCTTCTTATTAATAAATAAAATTAACATAAATTTTTTTAAAAAAATATAATTGTTTTTCACAAAATAAACGATGTATTACATGTGTACATATAACAACACTATGTTTGTTTCAAAAAATAACAATAACACTAATGAAATTATATTAGAGAACCTATTGAAAAAAAGGAAACTATAAAAAACAAGAATCTATATCATCTATGTATAACAGTTAAAAAGAACACTAAATTCAAAATTTGAAAAGTACATATATTATAATATTAAATGGGATACAACAAAAGTTGTAAATAACTGAAAGTAACCGTAACAACCAACAAGATAAGACCAAACATTTTTAACTTATTCCCATCTAAAGGAGCTTAAACATGAAAATAAAGAAGGATGGTTTATAACAAGTGAAAATGTAATAAGAATAGTGATGAAAACTTAGAGTTTCTTCATAATTTCGCTCATCAAGTTAGGATGGCCATTTTGAAATTCAATTAACTCTTCAATAGTGATAAATCCATCACCGTCTTTATCAATCTCAGCCATTCGACGCTGAACTTCATCTTGAGAAGTTAAGCCTAACACTTTGAGAGCATCAGCAAATTCAGCCAACGAGATCTTGCCATCGCCATTCACATCAAAGCGCTTGAAAATGCGCTCACACTCTTCTCTTGTAGCCATAATAATCTTTAGTTAACTAATTAAAATGTTGTTGATGAAATTAACTAGAGGAATTGGATGTGAATTGTTAGAATAAAAATGATATTGGATTTTGAGTGAGATGTTTAAGAAGTAGAAAACAAAGGGTGTTAGGCTCCAAAGAATCGGTCTAATTGTTGCTAAATAATCGGATCACCTGTCGAGTTTTAGAGCATGTAACAATTTTATTTTAGTATATTTATTATTAGCAGGAATTTTTGTGACCATGTTCATTTCTTGTCTCAAACTTTAATTGCCTTTTTAGAGCCAATTATTACCGATATATAAGGGCATGGCTATCACTTTTATAACACAAAATAATAGTTAAGGGAGCTAACAGTTCTTACCATAATATTACAAGAAGTATAATCAATATCAATATAATTATATACCAAGCCAAAAATAACTAAATTGGACCCTCAAATAGTAAATTATTACCAATACACTCTCTTGGAGTACATAGTTGGTCTCGTAATGTTTATAAATCAACATGCATAATAAAAAATATTCCATTTCTTAAAATCATTTAGAAGATAATATTGTAAATACGAAAAAATGAAGGAAAAACAAATTAATGAAATAAAAATGAAAATTTTAAATTATATAATGAATAAAAATTTATTAACCTTTTAAAATATGTGGAGTAAAAGTATCAAGTGGAGGGTTTATATCTATAAAATAATATTTTTAATGAACTTTCACGTAGGCATGGCATGGGGCGAGGGCATGTGTTGCCTCTCCATCCGAATAGTTGGAGAAAACTCGCATGCACCCTCGTTTTTTATTAGGTGAGAAATTTAAGTCTCCATCTCTGTCACGATGGAGTTCAGATTTTTCCGACTGCACCAACACCTTCATATATATAAAATAATAAATTTAAAAATTATATTATTATAATTATTATTATACAATAATAAATTTAAAAAATATTAAAATAATATTTTCTATAGAGAAAAGATTATAATTTTTAATATTAAATATGTACATGTATATAAAATTTAAAAATGAAAATAATATTAATTACTAACAGAGCGGGTTCGATTGTGGGATGAATATCAATACCTCAAACCCGTTTCTCTGCCCCCTCTCTTCCGAGTTTTAATTTCGGGAAAAACCTGCACCCAACCAAAATGGGTTTTTCTCACCCTAATCGAGACAAATTCGAATAGATATTTACAGATACAGGTTGTATTGTCATCTCTACTTTCAGGTACGTGGGTCAGTCCAATTCTCAAACACTCTAACAACCGTGGACTTTTTCTATCAACCTTAGCTCACAATTGCTAATGCGATTAAGTTTGAATTTTTAAAAATATAAGGTTAGAAATTAGAATTTGAATTTGAATTTTTAATAGAACATGAAATGGGGAATCATAATTTTTAAGTGCTTCATTACTGATTTTTAACAAGCAGGTTGCAATTGATGAATTGGATTCACATGGATAGAGTTAGATCACATAACTCTAATTAAAAAGTACCACTAGCCAGAAAAACACACATTAGCTTATTTCCTTCTCACAAGTCACAAGTTGCATTTATTTATAAGTAAATAAAAAACAATATCTTCTTACTTATATATATAAATAATAGGAGTAATTGGCTTTATATATCCTTGAAAACAAAATGTTAACTGTACAAGTTTCATACATAGAGAGGATAGGGTGATGTTCCCACTTCCTATTTATCAAAGATAACAACAATCAATGTTCTTATGCCAATTAATGCTCTTCCAACTTGCTCAATAATTGACTTATAATTTATAATTAATGTGTCTTTTTGGAAGAGTAGTTTTACTTTTTCTTATATATCATCATTAATAAATGAGTTTAGTTAGTCCTCCAACTTATTTGATTCTCAGGTTGCAATACATATACAAGAAAAGTTTAACTAATTAATCAATTGATTTTGAGTGGGCACCACATTCTAGTTTAATTTTTAGATTCAAAATACAGCAATTATTTGGAAATTGTAGTGTTTAAAGTTGCAACATCTTTCACATTATAGCATGAATATTACTAAATAATTCAACAACAACCAACTTTACTGTATACTCATCAGCAACAAAAACTTTATGTCCTCTACAACAAGTTTCACACTCTGCTTCCTCTGAAATTCTATTTTCTTTTCTTGGATTTTCAAATTTAAAATTTAACATTAATTTATGCACATAATTACACTCACGGTTACAACCTGAAGCTTGATTGTTTTCTACATACAAGTTCATCAGTGGCAGAAACCTCAAAAGGAGTATTAATTTGATCAAATTTTTCTGATAGAGACATGTTCTCTAAGCTTTTGAACTCTGATAAAACCTTTACTATTGCAGTAAACATTGCTTTAACAGGCCTATGATCTGATAATCTTGATTCACTCCTAGTGTACTCATGTTGCTTCAAACCTTTTCCATACCATACTATTCGATCGCACCTAAAATTTAACGTTAACAAACAATAATTTAATAAAACAGTTGTAAAATGGTCATTAGCATCATTATTATTAATAATAATTTTTTTAAAAAAAAAAATTCGAAAAATATGGATGACCATTATTTTGAAGTTGGTTTTACTTTTATGTGACCATATATAATTATGAATTATATATTGTTAATTTGTTAATTACCATGCCGGTGCTCGTTTCTTTTCTGTCTTATTTCCATAATATATGTCCGAGTTAGGACAATATTTGTAGGTAGGAGCAAATTTGATTGGTCCTTCATGCCATCCTCTTAAAATGTTGCCATTCATTAGCTCCATAATTAGCTTCATTCAAATTGGATGCAATTAAATTGGAGATTAATTTGTTTAAAGATAATTTATTTAATGGAATTAGAGATTGATGAGTTTTCAACAAACCTGATCATTTTCTAATAAAGAATCCCAGTCCCTTTTCTCAACAAGTAAGCGTGTCGTTTCTTCTGGAAGAGAAATCCTATAATTTAAATCTCCAAGCAATATTACATGACTGCACAAATTAAATAATATGTGATTAATTAGGTGGCTAAAATAATACAAGAATATACTTATAATTAAGTACAAGTTGAGAGAGTATATACTTTTCATTAATCAATCAATTAGATGGTTCACTCAGTGATCAATTAATATGTGGTTTACCGTTATAATGAATATATTTCTATAAGTGCATGCAATGCAACGCGTTATAGATACTACCAGACAGAACCATTTATTTAATGACAACCTTCAAAGCTAATCAAACTTTGTGAAATCTTGTTCAAAACGTAACCATCAGAGCAAATATTAATATAATAATCATTTAATTTATTTTTTGACAATGGAGGCATTTTTTTCTATGGGGACCAAGGTTTGTATCATTAATCATGGCTCTTTATATATAAGAAATTTATCATATATAATCGAAATAAATATTTGCATTGACTATTTGAATTCAAATGGTTAATGAATTTTAATTAAAGACGATTTGTTCGGGAAAATTCAAGTTCAAATTTTGGTTAATACACTTTGTCAGAGTTCACTTACCTTTCGACTGAATTTTAAATTACTAGGAGTCTCATTCCTCTAAAAATTAAAGGATTAAAAAAAATATTTTGATGATTTATTGTGAAAGGAACATAATTATTAAAGAAAAGCAAGAGGGGTAAAACTAATTATAACTAGAAATCAATTTGGACGGTTTTAATCTATTGTTACTTACTCATGGTCTAGAATAGTTCTTGGCAAATCAAGTAAAGGACCTTTAGGAAAGCTAGTCCTAGAAAGTATTTCAGCAACATTAGAGTTTCTACATTTCTCATCCCCTTCTCTGCCCCCTGAAGCTAGATGGCTGCACACAAAGCAGAAGCTTGTTTCATGCAATTGAAATCTCACTGTCACAGAACCCTGCAAATTATTTGGTTTACAAAAAATATTTTTAGACAGCCAATGAAATGCAAGCATTTAGACTATTGGTTGTTTTAAAAGGGTTGATGTTGACACTAATATATGACGTATATGATGAGCTTGTTTATGATACAAAACAAATAGAGCCTTCAATTTTGGCACGGTGTCCAATGGTACAACCAAACATTGATACCTTAAGTGAAAATGTACGGTCATATTATTTTGAAGTGATTCACTAATTTTTTATATCAACAGAACCCTTAAAAATTCATATTGAGTCTCAAAATTTTAATTTTTTTTATTAGTATTTTATCTACATCTAATTTTATTAAAGCTTAAAATTTTATTTTAGATATTTTAATTCAATCTATGTCTAAAAAGTAAGCTAATGAATGTTGCTTAATGGAGCAACGATGATATACAGTTGGTAGACTTCACTTATTGCACTTGACAAAATTGATTTTATCATTTGAAAAACTTCTCAAGAACAAGCGTTGGAGCTAGCCTAATAAGTCTCTACTTTAGATTAGATTGATCTCCTTAATTGCATGTTAAAACAAATTAGTCATTTTGGCCCAACTCATCTGGACAGTAAGTTAGACAAACCCTTTTTTATGCAAATTTTTTTTAAATAAAACATTTCACTTGTTAAAATTTCAGACTTAACACAACTCCATATATTTTAAATTGAATATAAAATAACCCAATTTACCCATATTTTCAATTAATTCCACATGATTATACCAAGTCAGGTGTAAATGTTGAGGTGCAAAACTAATCAATACTAAAAAAAAAATTGAGTGGAGTTTGTTATATTTAAGCCTATAGGACTCACCTTGTTTCCTAAACATCCCATTATGCCACAACCTATGCATGACACACTTGGATGTTGAATATATGGACAAATATTTCTCCTTGTCCACACAGATATGAATATTCCAACCATTTGCTTGCTAATTATACATTGAAAATCATCATGTGGAGTTTTACAATGAACTTTGTCTCTTTGATCTTTATTCAAAGATTTTCTGATTATGGAATTCCATTTCTTGGAAATCTCATTGTTTTCTGATCCCAATACATTTGAAGCTTTTAGAGGCACTATTTCTTGAAACCTGAATTGTAAAACAGAACAAATCAATAAATTACTATGATAAGATAATTAAACGCTTAAATGTAGTGTTTGTAATGTGCTTGATATGTTCTTTTATTGTTGCTAACATTGGCTTCCGAATCTTATTAAAATAATTTCTCTTAAAAAAAATACAATTATAAACATGTTTAATTTTTTATGGTAGCTAGAAAACATGAATCATGTTCAAACATTACCCAAGTACATAAATGTCACAGGAGTTGTTGTTGTTTGTCGCCAACAAATCATCTATATTTAAATCTTCTTCTGGTGCAATCCCACCTACGTTCCATGTACTAACAAAAACCCTTTACATAAAAATAAAAATAAAAAACATTAGAAAAATTTATTTAGAAAAAGAAAGAAATAAAAAACAGAATTCCACAACATCAGAATCAAGTAAAACAGGACACATATTACTGCAGCAAAAATCAATCAGCAGCTTTTAGATATTTGATGCATGTAGAATATAAAATTACTATATAAAAAGGTAAATGATATTTAATTATGTTCTTACTTGTATTTGTGTTTTTCCTTGAGATGATTAGGAATTGTTTCATGACTATGATGATCAATGTCTGCAAAATCCAACAAGGGTTGTTCGTAACTACTAGGATAATCTGCTATAAAGTTGGTGCTTCCAAGTCTCTTCTTGAGTATCTTATTAGCCACTAATGTAGGCCACATGTCATATAGAAATGGCATATATATTATATATAAATAAATAATTTGAGTAAAGAGTAGGTGAGAGGGTAGAAGTGCTAGCTCATTTATGCATGCTTTGCAACAGAAAAGATTATATAGAAAATGAAGAGATCATTCTTGGGAAGAGAGAGGTTTTATTTTGAAGGGGGAGAGAGGAAGGCTTTATCATGTGACGTAAAAGATGATGCACATTAAATTATATTTTCAATATAGGAACTTTGTCCTAGTGGAAGAGGGTTTCATCAATAACACAAAACATGGGTCTACACTTCTTTGCTGATTTGAATTTTTCTGTTTGTTGAGTTGATAATTAAAGGATATCACATATTAATTTAATTCGTTGAAGATGGATGCAAGTGGGAGCTAGCTATAGTGTGGTCCATGGCAAATTAACTAGCTAGCTAGACAAGTATATTGGAAAAGTGATAACCTTTTTTGACTATAAATATAGGAAAAGTTATATAATTGAATGTGAGTGTTATATATACAAAAGTTATGGTATCATCACGCTCTCAAACATAATTTTTATCGATAGAAGATATAGAATGTTTATAAAAAAGTGTACTAGTGACCATTTTGTTAAAAGAATTTATCGTGAATATTTTGTTAATATTTGTTGTTGTAAAAATTATGAAACTCTATTTTGGGATGAAACATGGATTGGATCATCTGTCGATGTTGCACCATACTATAGTCGTAGAGGATGCATGTCCCGATTTTCTATGAGAACGAGCATGCTAAAATTATAGGTCAATTACAAAATCGAAAATTTCTATTGTTATTATTTTATTTTTTTATATATAAAACAAGTTTAGGTGGTTGATTCTCAACGCATATACTAGGATAAAGTCTCAACGCTCAAAGAACACTTAAAGAGGTAATTTGTTAATGATGGCTTAGGTTTGTGTTAGGGAGTTGGTTATTTCTATTAGACAATTATGTTATAGCTAATAACATAATTGATTATGTTAGTTAGTATGTGTTGATGTATAAAAACTATAACTTGTAATTCAGTTCAAATTAATCAATGCTAATAGATGATATTCCCACGATAAATTTCTCTCATTTTCTCTATATTCTTTACCAATCATTATTGAGTTCCATAGCAAAAGAATAACTGACTTTGTTGAGGTTAAGTCTTACATATTTACATGTTATGTGTCAACGAGGTCTTTTCATCGGTTATGCGAATCGAAATCAAATCTTTAAAAGATATGAGTTGATGCTTTATCAATTGGACTAACTTACGCTGAAATTTTATATTGTTATTTGATTTAATGTTTGGTTATATTTCTTTGGACAAATTTCTAACAAATCATCTATTTAAATAAGGAATTCAATGCATTAATTTTCATTAAAATAAAATGAAATGTGTAACGCAAAGTGGAACATGATAAGAAAGACTGGACAAATTTAAGAAACAGAACTTTCTTGGCAAGAAAATTTTCCATGCTATTCTTACAAATCATTTTATTTTATAATGAAGCTTTGCATTTTGGCCTTCAAAAAAAGTAACTTATAATTAATGTTTGTATGAACTGTTCCATTAAAAATGCTTTTGAATGATTATGCCCAACAAAACGAGATATACAGAAGATTCCGATTGTACATCGACACATTAGTGCGAATTATTATATAATTGAAGTTCAGGTGTGGGAAATATTAAAATGAAAAACTACTTCTTCTCGTTATAATTAACTAAAGTACATGCATGCTTCCTAATATATGTTTCCCATCTCACGGACCTTTATTTTAAAAATCATGTTCAAATTTACGACATTTTAGTTAATTTGCGCTTATAGTTTTTTTCTAAAATATAAAATGAAAAAAAACATAAAGATTTTTTAAAAAGTATTTAATATGTATTATAATTTTTACCATTTATTTACTGGCTAAGATAAATTAAACCAAAATCCTTCAATTTATTGTGATAGTTTTAGAAACTCCTCCTCCTATATATATACACGGTATTCATTTTTTTAATGCAACATACTAAATCGCATAACTTTAAAATAATTAATATCTTATATTTTAATTATAAATGAGATATATATTAAATAAATAGTTAATAATTTTATTTTAGTGGTTAATGTTGTATTCAAATTAAGTAGTTAATAGTATAAATTTATATATATGTTATAAAAAAAATTCAATAATAAATAAAAAATTAAAAAAATAATATTTTCACCGTATAAATTTTTATGTACAAATATCATTTTTGTTATTTTTTCATCTTGGACTTGACTTGTTTTTGTGAAAAAAAAGCTTGAACTTAAAATCAGATTATTAAAATTAAGCAACCAATAATATGCAGACAGATGGGAGACATATTAGATAATATTTGTAGGTCATGTACTTGTTTTTAATATTACCTATCTATTTGGCTACGTTTATTTTTTGCTGACAATATTTGGCGACATTTCTACGTACACTTTTAATTGATTCTTTAATCTACGTTTTTTGTTAACAAACAAAAAAATTGGTTCTTATCCACGGTTTTTTTTACGGGATTTAATCTGTGCTTTAATTTTTTCTCTCAGAAGCTTCTTAAGATCTATTGGACATTAAATAATGATATTTTTTTAGAAAAAATTTAAATTCAGATTTATTATATTATGAGAATTTAGACTCTTCTAATAAATCCAACTCCTTTTAGTATTTAGTATTTGACAGGAATAATATAATATAAATTTGGTAACAACATTTATATTATCGAGTACTATACACCACGATCAATCATTTTTATTTTTTATATGTAATTACTTTTAAATAATTTGGATGAATTCTATCTTATAAGTACCCGTAAACATCTTTCACATTTTTTTATGGAAGGATGCAAAATAATTCTTCTACAAGTTTTAGTTAAAAAGAATATTCTTTCTATTCCATAACCAGCGACATATTTAAAAAAAAATATCATTTTAAGATGGATGAATCTTCTAACTTTTAATGTAATATTAATTAAATTTTTATATATTTATACTATCTAATTATTATGTTACTAAAAAATATTTGTGCATTCAAATTGGTGAATTACATTGAAAACACCACAAATTTAATATTACTAAAGTTATAAAGAATTAATGAATATGCACCGAACATTTCAAAATATTTAAATTAATAGCATAAAACGATACAATAT
>JBBPBP010009779.1:9836702-9870344 GCA_037974735.1 Cicer chorassanicum | reverse complement strand
CGTTCAATTAGTAAAAAAAGAATAAAGAAATAATAGTGTTCAACTTAAAAAGTAAAATAAAAATAAAAATAATAATCATATAAAAACCAATTCTTACAAATATATCTCAAATCAATGATTATAAAATATATATTCTATTTTTTATTGGAAGAAAATATTCTATAATGATTGAATGTTTAAAATAAAACAAAATGAATACAAACAATCACTCGTCTTTTTTTAATAATATTTTTAGAATCAAAATCACTCATTTTATTTAAATCTTTTTAATTGTGTATACAAACACTAACTCATCTTCTTTTAATCATATTATTTAGAATGAAAATCACTCATTTTATTATAAACTTTTCAATTGTTTCTATTCCATTTATTCTTTTGTTATACAACCACTATTCTTATAAACTAAGAAATTTACAAATTTAAAACATTTTTTTCGATCAGATTGATAACTTTATACACCAAAAATATTATTTTTAAACTTTTTAATAAATTTATACTGAAAATGTATTTTACAAATTATATCGGTGCGGATTATATTCTAGTAATAATATTAATCCGAGAAAAAGAAAAAACAGTTAAAGTAACCTCTCTAGTTTAAACGGATCTAATATAATATAACCTTATCTGTTATTAATATTATTGTCACCTGATCAGAAAAGCAGATATGCTTAGATTTGTGCACTCACGCCATTTCACACTACTACCTTATCACTACACTTCACCACTTTCCTCCATTTTTATATCGGTAATCAAATTCTACTTTCATATTCGTACCGCGCCTTCTCTTATCTATTCCTTTTCTTTTAGGTCTCAACTCTTTCTATTTTCTGCTGCCGGTGTGTGATTTCTATTATTGTTGTTTTTCACCCTTTTATTCTTACAACTTCAATCAACACTTAATTTGTTCGATTTATTATTTTTGGTTTATGGGTATTTTATTTTACTCTAGATGGAAATGGTTGTTCCTTTATTTTATTCTGGTGTTAAATTTGGTAATCATTGATCGTTGGATCTAGGCTCTGTGAGTTTCAGTTGTTTTGCAGCTTGCAATTCCGAGTAAATTGGTGTTCTTGACTGTTTTTGGTGCAGTAACTGTGTCACGCAATTTTCGATCTCCATCGATGTTAAATTATGGTCGGATATGGATTTTAGCTGATTTATCATTGTGTAATTTGAACAGTCAAATCTCGTATTACTGGCTGAGATAAAGAAACTGCATGTTTTATTTACTGGGGCAGATCTTGGTCCTTTTCTGTGTCTAAATTTAGAATCACCCAATTCTTAATGTTGGATATGATTTCTTTTTTCATCCCCACCAATTGCCTGATGAAATGCTTATATTTGGTTTGAATGAATATTGAAGTTACAAATAGCATCTTTTGATTTGCTAGTTTGAAATGCCCAACTATACTTTGTTTTTCCTTTTGGGAGAGTACAGTTATATAGAACAGATTGGTAGGGATAATATTAGATGTTGTTAAGTGATTTACTATGCAATCTGAATGCTTTTGATAACATGTTTATTTCTTTTTTATTTTATAGAGTTAAAGATGGCTCCATTTACAATTGCGACATTGCCCTCTTTACACATCGGCCATTTCCGAAAGTCTCCTAATTTTGTCCTTCCAATTCGCTGCTCCACAGCTGCTCCATCTCCTTCCTTGGCTTCAATCCGATCAAAAGCTGTTCACTTTGATTTGAAGACATATTGGACTTTCCTAATGGTGCAGATCAATCAGAAGCTCGACGAAGCTATTCCAATTCAGTTCCCTCAACAGATATATGAAGCTATGAGGTATTCTTCCCTTGCCAAAGGTGCCAAGCGAGCCCCCCCTGTTATGTGCATCTCTGCTTGTGAACTCTTTGGCGGCAGCCGCATTGCTGCCTTCCCTACTGCCTGTGCACTTGAAATGGTAATATTCTTTGTATGCTCTGCCATTTCATTTTGATTATTTTGTACTCTTTCTATATATCCTGTGATTGGTCTATTATTGCCACAATGGTTGAGCTGCTAGAGTATTACTTTTATCTATCAAATAAATCTGTTCCTCTATTTCCATTTTTTACTTTATTAGAATAATAACATTAGTTGCATGTTTAGTTGCAGTAATGATGTGTTGCTCATGCTCTTGTAAGTAACTGTTTTGAATTCTATCTTTAGCTAGCCATATCTGCTTAAAATAGTACCTAAGTTGACATTTAGATGATCTGTTAAGAATGATTGTAACAATACCTTAATCATTTCTGTGAATATGTGTTTGCAAGTCCTAATGGACACAAAATAAGATTTATGATGCGTTTATATACACCTTACATTAGTAAATAAATAAATGATGATGATGATAAACTGTACGAATTTTGGAACTTATATTTTAGTTGCAAGCAGGTCCATGCCGCGTCATTGATCCATGATGATCTTCCCTGCATGGATGACTCCCCGTCACGCCGTGGCCAGCCCTCAAACCACACCATCTATGGTGTTGATATGGCAATTCTGGCGGGTGATGCACTGTTTCCCCTTGGATTTCAACACATTGTTTCACATACTCCCTCTGACCTTGTATCTGAGCCCCGTCTACTTCGTGTGATAGCTGAAATAGCCCGCTGTGTGGGCTCCACCGGAATGGCTGCAGGACAGTTCTTGGACCTTGAAGGTGGCCCAAATGCGGTTGGATTTATACAAGATAAAAAGTTTGGTGAAATGGGGGAGTGTTCTGCAGTGTGCGGAGGATTGTTGGCCGGTGCTGAAGATGATGACATAGAGAGACTAAGGAGGTATGGTAGAGCTGTTGGAGTATTGTATGCAGTTGTTGATGACATTTTGGAAGAGAGATTGAAACCTAAGGGAGATGAAGACAAGAAAAACAGAGGGAAGAGTTATGTAGGGGTTTATGGTGTTGAAAAAGCAGCAGAGGTGGCTGAAGAACTTAGAGCAAAGGCTATGGAGGAATTGGATGGATTTGAGAAGTATGGAGACAGAGTGTTGCCTCTCTACAGTTTTGTGAATTATGCTATTGATAGAAGTTTCAGTGTTGATGAAGCCAGTGGATGATGGATTTTAGAAATATAACCACGTATAGTTCTTCGATTAATTTGAATCCTTAGGAATCGATTATTGCAGTTCATAGATAGCCTACAGAGCTTATACTGGTTTAGAAAAGGAAACCACAGGTCTATAGAATCAGCCATGAGCATTTAGAGATTGGTTTCCATTCTGAAAGTTCTGAAGTACGGACTAAATTATAGAAATGGCTTTGCTTTCTGGAAGTTCTGAAAGTATGGACCAAATTAACTAGGAATGTTAATTGAAACTAAATACATGGACTGTTTTGTTTATATTTAAGATCGCATAGAGTATGTATCCTAAAGTGGCCTTTATGAGACCAAGGTTAACATTCCTAGACCATAAAGCACTAATATTATGAGAGGGTTGTCACCCTTGTTTTACTTTACCTTTTGCATTCAAAAAATTAGAAATCAACAAATTTCAACCACAATTAAAGGAAAGAATTTCCCTCTCCCTAGTTTGCATTGAAATAAATAAATAAAAAACTGATAAGGGAGCAAGCATTGAACTATTTTAGACTGTGGAAAACAATATAAGGCAGCACAATTCTGCAAGTGTTTAGAGGGACAGGGGCAGTAATGGATAACAAATCGTATCCTCCAGTCTTTACTTGAAGTGACGTAGTTGTGCATTATCAGAGTTCAAATGCATATGTTTAACACACTACTAATATTTATAGATTGGTTGATGTAATTACGATGCTATCAGTAGTTATTACTAAACTCTCTCGATTCATTTAGGCTTCTTTCTCTAGAAAACATATTTCTCTAACAAAAGGAACATATATCTTTCAAAGGATAAATTAGTGTATGATTTTAGCATTTAATAACTTAGTGATTATTATTTAGAAATTTTCAAGAAAAGCAAAAGATATTTTGTAGGTTCTTGTTTTATTTTTTAAAAATAAAGTTGTAACAAAATTATGAAAACTTTAAGCCATTTTTTTAAAAAAATATTTTTTTTCAAACAAACCATAACAAATGAGCCCTTAAGCATATTCGATCTACATAAAACACTCGCGTTTATAAATTTAGGACGTTTTTATATTTTTTTATAAGTTTATGACATATTTAAAGGTCTTATTGAAAATATACTTTAAATTGTTTCAATCTCATATTCTCATGCCAAGCTTTTGAAGAAAAAAAAACTTGTATAAAATAAACAACAATTTTAATTCAGGAAAACTCAACCAAATCTATTTGGACACTTATTAATCATGTCATCGAGAAACTAGTTTTGGTTTGCCTAAAATAAGTAAATGTTATTTATTTGTATATTTTATAGTTTTTGTGCACATAAATTATCCTTGTTGCTTTATTAGATAAGAAAAAAATATACATCTTAAAAGATTAACAGACATATTATATCAAACTTTAAAAAAATGAACAGCTGAGATAAAATAAAAACTGAGATAACTAATAAAACCACATTACAATTTTAGAGTAGAGTTGATCCATTTAAGTGAAGAGTGAGATCGATGTTACCACCAGCGCTAAGTAATATTATGAATGGACTCATTTGATGCACAAAGAGTTACAGTGGGTCATGAGTCACACATGTTTGAGTGAAAAAATATAGATCAATAGTTACACGAGTCTAACAGCTTCACTAAACACTTTTTATATAAAAATCCAAATTTTTATATAATTCAGCAAATGAACCAAGAACATAATTTTACCAATGTGTTCAGTAACTGTCTAGCGTTTTACATTGTCTTCTTTTTTTTTTTCAACAGTTTGCATTTCAGAACGTCTTCTTTCACCTTAGAAATCACCCAGTGGTACAACTTTCGTTAGACATAAGTGGACACGACCACCCCAAAATTTTCAATAATTTTTTAAAAAATACTTCTATTTTTATTTAATTTATATGAGACATTCTATTTGTCATGTGCAAACCAAACTGATCCAAAATTTTATATTTATAATTTATGTACCCAAATTCTAAAACTATTCTTCTAATCTTATTAGATATTCCTCTTTATCTTCCATATATTTGTGAAGAAACTTTACAGATGAATTTGATTGAATGTATGGGAGTAGTTAAATTTTATATAAAAAAAATATTTATGTTAAAAAATTGAAAAATAAATAATTATTAATTGTGACAAAGTTGTGAAAACCAAATTATTTAAGTCTATAGGATAATTCTGTTTAATATATGTTAATCGGTAATGAATTTCAACTATGCATGCATTACATGACATATGTTAATAAATATGTTAATTAATATAAATATTATGGTGTATGTTGTTGTAATTTTAGGATCTATAATATGCATATTTTATGAGTAGAATTATTTGTATGAGTTGAGTGGTTGTTGGGTTATCGTTGTCGAGATGTATATTTGAGTCTAATATGTGAAGATGGCATGTTATATGTGCATCTTTTCTTGTTACACGAATTAACCTAATCAAATGACATGCATCATGTAGATTGTATCATATAGATCAGTATGTGTAGATTCTCATTGCATAATATAGATTGGTACATGTATATAGACTAAAATTTATTTTACCAATTTTTTTAATTATTAAAATTATATTTTTTTTATTAGGTTCAATTTTTAAGATTATAACAGGGTCTCCAAAATCTTTTAGATGGACCAAATACACAAATTTTTGTAGACCAAATTATAATCCAAATGTCTATTATAAAAAACGGGAGGGAATAATTTATAAAAAAAATTACAAAAATAACTACTATAATTATAAAATAAAATAAATTTTCCAACCTAAATTCCAACTAAATTTTAAATACTAAAAATATAAACCAAAATTTAATCTACTACATCTCTCCAATATATTTTTGTAAATTCATAACTTAAAACTCTTGTATGCAATACAATATTATACTTTTTATTTATATATTAAAATTTTAAAATTTCAGTCACCCCAATATTTTCGTTCAAGATTCGCCACTGGTAGTTTCGGTTATTGTGTTCTTCAACAAAATGCTTTTGACTCCAATTTGAATGTTTTCAACCTAAAACGATCCTTAAAGTGATTCGTGACAAAGAAAGTCATCACCAAGTGATGATGTTCTTAATGTATGTTTTTAAGTTTTTTATGTTCTTGAAGTTTTTGGAAAAATTGAAATTTTAGGTTAATTTTTTGAAATTTGATCTCTACTTATTTAATTTTCACACTACTTGTATGATAAATGGATTTTTTTAATAAAAACTTACTTGATCATTAACAAAAAGATTGAAATGCCAATATATTTTTTTTAAATAATGATTTTGAAATAAAATGAACAAAAAGTTAAAGAAAAAGAACATCCCAGTAAGAAATAAAAAAAACTCATCATCCGAATCAACCTACCTACATAACCCTTAAATCCGCACTAATTGAAACTCGTTTAAACTGATGCCAAAATCGATCGAATTTGGATATGTAAATTGCAAACTCTATTTTGAATGGTTTGAAAAATTAAACCCGACTCAAACCAACTCATATAAAAAAAAAATGCTCAATGTTAATTATCACACCTATCATGCCAACTTAGGGAAGAATTTTTTCACCAACACTCTTGCTATGTAAATTAGTTGATAGATTAGTATTTTGAGTTTAAACTTGATATCTCCGATACAATGTCACATGTATATAACCCAAAATATACAAATTATATATAAGAAAATGTACTTTTTTTAACAATTATTTAGGATAATAATTTAGTATATTTAATTTTTAAGATTTCATTTTAAAAACGAAATGTATGTACAAACATAAAGAGCATATCATATCAAATTGACATAGAATTTAAGTTGTACGGCTGGCATGGAAAATTCATGTCCAAAGCTTCTACGCTAACCAATCGTGCACGTAATTCTATTCCTGTGGCAGAAACAAAGTACGGGAAATTTGCTTAACTTCTGGACATAATTACTTTTTATTTATGAGAGTTGAATTAAAAAAAAAATATGTAAAAAACATAGTAAAATATCATATTTGTGTTTTTTAGTAAAAAATTTCAAATTTATTTTTTACATAATAATTATTAATTGTATTTTTAAAATAGTTCCATATAAATATATACTATATACACACCCGCGGTTAAACAATTTACTAATTTAATTATAAGAATTAAATAAAAAAACTATATTCTTCAGTAAAAAAAAATTATATTCTAAACTCTCTCTATATATACCATCTTCTCTTGTAAGGTCTCAAAAAAAAGCACTTCTCTTATACATTTATACTAATAAAGTTAAAAAAAGTGCGACGAAGCTTTCAAGCCATGGCTTTGTGTTTAAACCAACACATGTTATCCCCAATTATCTTTGTCGTTAGTGTCTTATGCTTATTGGCAAATCATTCCATTGCTGAGGAACTTCCAAGGTTCAAACACCATCTAAAACCAAAACAACAATCTCTTAATTTTTTGGTCGTTGGAGATTGGGGAAGAAAAGGAAACTACAATCAATCTTTTGTTGCCCATCAGGTAATTTAGCAAAAACTTTTTTATCATTGTATTTTTTTTCACTAGTAAATTATCAACTTGTAGTCATAGATAATATAGTTGAATGCATATACAAAGCATAAATCTGTAGGAAATTAATATTACCATATTATTCAGCAAAAAATAAATAAAATAGCATATTGGTCTTCACATATCGATCATATGTTTCCAGGTATCTGATCAACATTTCATGATTAGAGAGAATTATATATGTGGTTAGTTCAAATTAAAAGATTCTGATGCACAAACTGTAAACTCTAAAAAAATTAATTAGATCCTCTATAACTGTAGTATATAGTACAACAATTGTATGGACAGAAATCATACACTAGTTATAAATTATCCAAATTCATATGTTTTCAATTATATCGATAAATTATGGAGTGTTGATGAAATTGAATTTAGGTCTACTAATTCTAATTATTGTCTTTATTTATTTAATTTTTTTATAGTTAAACTCATGAATTTTGTCGATTTTTGAACACACTGCAAACTTCTTCTTAAAACTCATTTGATGTCTATTAGATCACTGGTTGAGCTGTTTATAAGTAAACGTTGTTTTTATTTTAATTTTCATACGGGAATTTTTAATGCATATAAAAATTAGGTATTCTTCAATAAGATAAATTAAGTTTTAAGTAAAAAAATAATTAGTTAATTCAACCGTTGTCTTCTTTTGTTTTTACCAATAAGGTATTCTTTTTATATTAGTTAATTTTGTATTTGTGTTAAATTAAATTAAACAAACCCTAAATTTGACCGGATTGGTTTAGAAATAATTCTAATTTAAAAATTTACCATAATTTTTGTGTGCAAGCAAGCATTCTTCAAATTCACTGAATTAATATTATAAATTAATTTCCTTAAGCCACCTTGAATATAACTGTAATTATTTTATCAAAATACACGGAAGACAAATTCATCAATATGAGTTAAAATATATTAATATAATTTTTTAATGAGTCCAAATAAATTACCAATCTTTTTTTACTGCTATAAATTACCAATCTTATTATATAATATACCCAAATTTAATAAAAGAATTAAGTTTAACTTAAAGTATAAAAATAAATATCCAAATGTCAAATATATAGCAATTGCAATTAGGATGTCCCATGGAGAACATTTTCTTTGGTAATTTCCACTGAAAAAAAGTTGTAATTCGTTAAATTAGTGGGAAATGGATATTCCATAAGCACCTTAATATATTCCAGCGCATGCATATTATAGTGGTCCCATAAAGGAACAATGATTTAATTTCATTGAAAGCATGGACCCTTCATGTTTATGCACATGGTTCTAACTATAATTTGATTGAGATAACTGGTTTCTTAATTTATTTGACATGGCCAATCACCTTACTATCCACTCCACTTTAATTTTGTGTAGGATACTTCATATTTCTCTCATAATTTTTTTTCTTAAATATGGAAGAAAAAGATAAAAAAGAATTAGTGATAGATAAAGAGGTAGAGAGACTATAGAGGAATTTTGGTGGGGAGAATTCACATCCTCTCATTAATCACTCAATATTTTAAAAAAAAACTACCGTCTAGTATGAAAATACATATACAAAATAACATATATTTGGAGTTAAAAATATCGTGTTTTTTTTTAATGTATATTTTTTAAGTGAAAAAATTAAATTTCCAAATATAAATAAGCATATTCCAAATAGCTTTCTCAATGAGATCACCGATTACGTCTTTGAATTGGCAAATATAAATAAAATTCACTTGTTTGGTCCACATAATTATGTGGATCTATAGCCTTTACGTGTAGGTTATAGTCAAACTAATCATGCATTTTTTTAAAATTATTTCTTTTTTTTAACAAATTTTTTTTACAAAAAAAAAAGTTTTGTTTTTAAAGTGTCGTGGTGCATTTTCAGTGCACCAAAATCATATAAATATAATAAACTAACTTTAATAAGGTGATATCGAATTGCACTTGTAGTCACTAAAACCAAATTAATTAGTGACCATAAAAGTAATATTTTTTTCAAAGATAGGCAAGTACTTGTATTGTTTAATCAAGATTTTTATGGAACATATATATATAAAGTAGGTTCACAAGTCATCCTCATTAATTTCAGTAAAAAATAAAAGCATCCTCATCCATAACTATATGATTAATTGTTGCATTATGATGAATTTTGAATCACTGTTTTTTTTTTTTAATTTAGCCTTGGAAGTCGTTATCATGATGATTTTTAGTAGATGATATAATTGTAATTAGAGAATATAGGAGAAAAAAATATTAAAAGCTAGAGATAAACACACAAATTTTGATCAAAGCACATTTTTTCATTTAAATACAAATTGTAAATTTAGCATAAGGTATACTTATTTTAGTTTACAGGTAAAAATTAGATATTGCAGTATACAATCACTACAAAAAACGCACTAGATTGCTGGGGATTTTGCTCTTTTTGTAGCGTATATATTGCCACAGTTTAATTTTTTAGATTTATTGAACAAAAAATTCGAAAAGATGCCTTTTAAGTGTAATTCATACCGTAAAAAAACACAATAACATTTAATCTATTGGAGAGTAAATTCAAATCCACAATACATTTTTTCTTGACATTTAATGTAAATGAATTTCGGCTGACCTCTTTACAATAAAAATATTGATGAAGACATGAAAATGCTATTTTTGGTAACCAACAAACTAGTTAAATTGTAAAAAATCCTTAACTAATTAATAATGATAAATATTTTATTTTTCTTCTTTACCTAAATAAATAAAAGTATAATCATCTAAAGAGTATAATTAAAAATTACAATTTAGATTACATAATAATTTAACATCTTCATTTTTACCAGGGACAGCCCTATGTACAAGCTAGTGTGGGCAATGGCATGCATGCACTTAGTTTTGAAAAATAAATATTTTTAGTATAATATACTAAAAAATAAATATATAATAAATAAAAAAGATATATATGGTAGATTATGCCTCTACTATATTTTAATTTAAAAAAATAAATGTGTTAGTGTTATTATAATAGTCTTTAAATATATTAAAATTAAGAAAATAAACTTATATATATCTTTTATTAATAATCATTTTGATTTTAAATGTATGTTTAGTTAATTAATTTATTCTTCAGGTTTTGTTAGACATTTTGATCTATAACATTACTAGTAAAAGAGACGTAAAAGATTGTATTTGTGATTTTGATAAATTTAAATATTATAATATTTCATGCGACAACCGTTGAAAGATATATAGCATCGTATTATAATTTTCAAGCTGTTATATATTTATGTGATGTAGTATTTGTTTTCTCTTTTTGCATTTTTTTGTTAATCCTTTTTGCTTATTTTTCAGATGGGAATTGTGGGAGAAAATCTAAATATTGATTTTGTGATTTCAACTGGAGATAACTTTTACGATGATGGCCTAGTAGGAGTTGATGATCCAGCATTCTACGAGTCCTTTGTCGACATCTACACTGCCCCAAGCTTGCAAAAGATTTGGTACAGTGGTAAGTTTATAAAATTAATGATACTATTTTTTTTATACAAATGTTTTTTTACTTTTATTTATAGTTACTTCTATAAATTTATTTTTAAGTTAAAATATTTATTTTCTTTTTATTGTGCCAGTTTTGGGAAACCATGACTACAGAGGTGATGTTGAAGCACAATTAAGCCCAATTCTAAGACAAAAAGATAGTAGATGGGTTTGCCTTAGATCTTTCATTCTTGATGGAGGTATTAATCCTTTTAAAATTTTAATGCATGTTGAGTTATGAATATTTTCTAATAAAAAATTTGTTTTTTTTCTAAGATCCTCTAAATAAAGTTTTGATTCAACGCAATTATCAGGATACATTAAACTAAAACTTATCTCACCCTGTCCTTGTGTGCTTTTTTTTATATATATATATAGGAATTGTGGAATTTTTCTTTGTGGACACAAATCCATTCGTAGAAAAGTACTTTACAGAACCAGAAGATCACACCTATGATTGGAGAGGTGTGCTTCCTCGTGAATCTTACGTTGCAGAACTCTTGAAGGTTAGTTACAACATGCAAATTCAAAATTGTTTTTATGTTAGAAAACAAATATAATATTATGTTACGGAGTTCAACAAATCATTCAGAAACAAATAAAATATGCATCCATTATTGGATACAATTTTTTAAAAGAATAATTTTACAATTGAAAATTATCACACAATTTTAACACTTATGACAATGTTTTTTTTTTTGTCAAAAAATTTGTGACAATGTTTTAAATAAAGGACTTTATTGGGTTGTGGATATTGAAAACATTAAGGTGTTGTTCACTACCTTATGAAAATATTTTATATTTTTATTTTTTAAAATTTGTATTAATTTTAATTGCTGACAAAGAAGTAAAATGTATTTGCTTGTTAATTTTATTTTAATTAATAAATAGCATTTCATTATCTTCGTGACAATAATTTACTTATTCATCAAAAATCTCTCGTCATAATAAAATAAAAAACACAAAACATGACACATTAAAAGTTTTTAAAGGGGGAAATTGTCAAATTTGTGTGACATTTTGGAATTTTTGTAGAATGTTGATTCAGCTTTGAAGCAATCCAATGCAAAATGGAAGATAGTGGTGGGTCATCACACCATCAAAACTGCTGGGCATCATGGTAACACCCAAGAGCTTGAAGAGCTCCTTCTTCCCATCTTAAAGGTAAATTAATAGCAAATGTTCAATATTCCTCATGTTTTTACATGACAATGAAAATTAAACTTTTTTCATTTTCATTGTAACTCTCTTAATATTGTTGAAGTCAATGCATGAAAAATTTTACAATGTTTAACCAGTCTCTCCACTATTTGTTCAGTCAAACAATGTTGAGGCATACATAAATGGACATGACCATTGCTTGGAGCACATAATTGATAAAGAGAGGTAAGCTTGTTTTTTTATACTTGTAAATATATGGTTAACATCAAAATCATCACAGCTCTGAAATTGAAGATCATTTGCATAAACATTGTAGTGGAATTCAATTTTTCACAAGTGGAGGCGGATCGAAGGCGTGGAGGGGCGACATCAAGCCATGGAACCCGGAAGAATTGAAGTTGTATCATGATGGTCAAGGATTCATGTCTGTGCAGATCACAAACACCATTGCAGATTTTGTATTCTATGATGTTTTTGGCAAGGTTTTGCATAGGTGGAGTATATCCAAAGAACATAAAGCAGCTGAATAGATACAATAAGTTAAAAGTATACATGTCATTTTTATTTTGTGGAGGATATATTCACACAAATATTTCAGTCTCAAAAAGGAACTATTATTCCTTACTTATTTTTATGCACATATGTAATTTGGTCAAGCACCTTATTATACACTCTACTCTGATTTTTTTGGAGGATATATATTATTATATTGGATAAACAATTATCTTGAGACGTTATTACTATAATTTATAAATGTATCAAAATTATAAATGTATTTTTAAATATTTTTTTTAATAATTTTATATATTAAATTAATCAACAAAAAACACATTTAATAGCTAAATTTATTAACAAAAAATATATTTGATGACTAAATTAACTAACCATGCGTAAATTTAAAAATACAAATGGAGCACGCTCATGCGCCATCGTAGACGTTCATTGCTATTCAATTGAAACGAAAGTGACTTTCTAGTCTTGAATTAAAAAGAAAATTTTATCCTATATCCCTACAATTATAATCCTACCCGATATTTTAATGAAAACTCCATTTTACCAAAAGTCACAATTACTATTTTTTATCCCAAAAAAGAACTAAAATTAGAAAAGTTTTGAAAAGTTTCTGGCCCATTAACTTTAAAAAAAAACAGGCACAAATCTTTAAAGTGTGTATCATAAAAATTATTAATTTTTTTGGTACATAGATGTGTTTCCAAAAATTTAAATTCAAACTTTTCAATATACATTACCAATTTTTCAAAAAAATAACTAACATAAATTTACAAACCTGAAAACTTTTTAAATTTTTTGGTACATACAAATTTTTTAAAACAAAATTATTTTAAAAGTTGTATACCAAAAAATATGTGTACAAAGATGTGTTCTGAAAAAATTAATTTAAATTTTTCGTAACACAAAAATATTCTAAAAGAATCAAACTAAATTTTTTGGAATAAATTTGTGTTTCGGAAAACATAAATTAAATTTTCTGGTATACATTTGTATACTGAAAAATTTAAAACTTAAGTTTATCATAACATAATTAAAGTTGGTGGGGGTAGAACAAATATTTATGTAAAAAAAAGTAAAATAAATAATTCGTGTAAAATATGGAGTTGGAATATAATTATGGGAGTAAGAGTATAATCGTGGGATATTGAGTAAATTTGCATTGAAAAACATATCATTGCTTTGAGCAATTGTCAAAACCTGAGGCTTCTTGTAACTGTTTTCATAGAAAAAAGTAAAATGCTAGTATGTTATATTAATAGTCAGAATAAAAATAAATAAATAAATAAAAAATAAAAAAAAAAAAAAAAAAAAAAAAAAAACAAAACAAAACAAAACCTCTCTCAAACTCTTTCGGAAGCTCCGGTTCAACCACTTTCGCTTTGGAGACTTAGGCTTCCTGCGACAATCTAAGAGTTTTCTACTGATATACGTTGTGGTTTCATGCCACAATCTTCCTCAATGTGTTTGGGGGATTCCCTTAATTGTCCTTCAGCAAGAAGCATCAAGCAATTATCCATGTCCTCCTCTTCATCAATGTTGCACTGTAATCCTACTTCATAAGTTGTTGGAGTGTCGTTGTTGCCATCATCATTTTGTTTTTGCTGTCCTCGTCACATTGCAGCAATCTTCCTTTTCCAGTAGAAGAACTAGCAGTGATGGAGAAACCAATAGGAGATTGTGGCCTTACCCTTTTGGTTCTTTACCCTTTGAAAACATTGGAGTTTTTTTTTTTGGTGTTATTTGAAACAGGGTAGTTATGAGCCTTCTATGTTTGATTTCAGCTTGGATCATTACACCAACAAAGAGAATCTAAACTCTTAACTTAAGTCCTTTGGTTTCAATAAGATATGATAAGCTTCTCTCAATATTTTTTATCAATAATATTTTGTTTCAATTGTGTTTGATTACTCAACAAGATATGATCAGACATCATGCAACCATATAACGTACATTTTCTTTCTTATTATCCAACTTTCTTATCATATTTGTCTTTAATATATTCTAACCATCAAACACAAAGTTAGGAGACAAAATAGAAAGGGAAGAGGTTAGGGAGGGTTTAATTGTAGCAGAAAAAGGGGAGTGGGAAATGGTTATTACAGCTCTTGAAAACCAAACATTGCCAATGCCACCAGAAGGCAAATAATAACCAAACCCTTAATAACCTTCATCAAAATAAAGAAACTGCTTAATAAAAAAAATGCCAACATTTACTGAAGTATTCTCTAATCCGAGATCATTGCGAATTAAGCAAAAACTCCAAATTTGTTTAGCCAATTAATTTTCTTTAGGCAAATGTTAATAATGGTTAGATTTCATTAAACTTCTGCCAGAAATTTCTTCAAAAAAAAAACTGCTGCATAAAATTTCCTTCAACAACCCTGAATCAAATCATTATTTAACACTTAAGTATCATTTAGTAACAGTTTTCCTTAATTTTCGGGTGTGTTTCCACAGCAATGTATACAGCACTATTCTCAACCATCAAATTAATCCATTGTTAAAATGAGACCAAATAGGGGAGAATGATAAATTGCAAAATGGAGATGTTGTAACAAGATTTCCAGCAATAAAAGCTTGATGTGGCAGCAGATTTGAAGTAGATAACTAAACCTCAACGAAAAACAATGGATAAAACGCAGCAAAAGATCCATATATACATCAAACTTATACAAAGGATTTGTCTCTAGACACGACATACTCATAATATATGATCGCATTGTGTTTTTACTAGCATAGCCAAGGTATAAGCGCCTAAAAAATATTGTTTGCTCGATTCAAATACACATGAATACCAATATTATATTGTATTACAACTTACCCCATTCAATTGTTTTATCCTATATTTAGATCATGTTCTCAAACAAATAACGTGCATACTGTATTGCAATTAGAATTTTGTTTTCAGATCATGTAAGGTGATTAAAAGAACCACAATACCACTATGATGTGGCAAAGGGTGTTGATACGACTTGCCAACAAAAATTAACATAATTATTAACACGGTTATTTAATTATATGAATTATTGCAAATGCCACACTAGAAGAGCCATTTTGAAGCCAAGCAAAAGAAATCAACTCAGAAGATAATAATCAAACCGTTCCATACTAACTAAATAAATCAAGCAACAAAAAGGATAAATTCCATAACAATAACTTAAAAACAAGTTTAACAGTAACTGAATGTATTTCAAAAGTAAATCAAAACTAAAAGTCTTGGCATGACAAAAATAAGGAGACAAAGCTAAAACTTAAAACCTCCTGCCAGCACCACCGGCGCCGCGACCGAAGGGGATCTGCTGAACAGGCACGGGATCAACCTGAACAACGCCGGGAATTTCAGACATTCCGAGAGCGGCAAGCATGTCCAAGGTTTCCTTGTCAACTTCGATCTGGTCGGTCCTAATGGCAGAGACTTCGGGAACGAAATCCATACGACGCTCACGCTCCTCCTCTTGAAGCTTCAAGGAGATTCCGCGAACAGGTCCTTTCTGGATCCGCTTCATGAGGTGAGTGGAGAATCCGGCGATCTTGTTACGAAGCCTCTTGGATGGAATGAGAGCAACCTCTTCCAAAATCTTCTTGTTGGTGTGGAAATCGAGTGTCATACGAGAGTAATACCTCTCAATAACTTGACGAGAGGATTTCTTCACTGTCTTTGTGCGTACTCTTCCCATGGTTGCGGTTTGGCTCCGGTGAGTGTGTGCAGCGGCTGCGGCGTGAGAATGAAGGAACGGAAATTTGCACGCACAGAATTAGGGTTTGTTAACAAGGCAAACGAGGTTTATAAAGGTTCCTAAGAATTGGGCTTTGAAAAGATGGGCCTAGTGTTTTCTGAGTGTTCCGAATGAGGGTTTGTTTACCCGTAAGGACTTTATACCTTAGTAAAAATGTTACCTCAACCCCACAATTATTAATTTATTATAACTCAATTCATAATCCTTCAATATTTTACAATTTTATATATTTAAGTATATTTTGATTCTTCGTTGTCAAAAAAGTATACTTTTATTATTTGTTCAAAAATGTATATTTTATTAATAATTTTTAGATTATGTCAAAAAATTTAATATTTTAGATTAAATAATTACTAAATCATCTTACTCTTAATAATAATAACAAAGAACTCACCTTATTTTAATCTTAATTTTAAATTTAATCTTAATCTTTATCTCTATGATATATAAATATATATCTCTATTGCTAATGATAAATAGTGTAATATAAATAAAATGTTAATATAAATTTATCGATGAATATTTTATATAGAAACAATATAGTATTTATTTAAAATTGTTGGCACATACTATCAATTATCATGTGTAGTTAAGACAGTCAAAGTTTATGGAGAAAACATTGTGAGATGTTAATTGTTTGCCGATTGGATAAGAAAATAATTTAAATGGAGGTTAGCTAGATATGAGAATAAATATTTTAAAGTGTTAAATTATATAGAAATAACATTCATTTCAAAGACACAACAATGAAAAAATATATTGTTTTTTAGTAGTTTTTTTGAAAAAAATATTGATAATTGTTGTATTATCACTAATATATTTTCACTACTTATTTTAAATTTATTTTTTAAGAATGTCAAAAAAAAAATTTATCTTTACTTATTAATTAGATTTATAATTTAAATTTCGTCTCGTGGATTGCACGGCAAAGATCTATGATTAGTTGAAAAATACAGGTATGTATATGGATATAAAATTATCTTATTAATTATAATGAATAATGAAAGAACTAAGACTGAAGTCACGAGAAAGATTTAAGGTTCAATCCTCACCCTCAAAATTTATTAATATACTAACATTGTTCGTTAAAAAAAAAGTTCCACAGCTTTACTAATACCATGTCCATTGAGAACTAGAGCAAAGACTTTTGCATGTAACAACATGCACCTAACTCATAATCTATCAAGCACTTTGTTTTCTCCCTTCACCAGAACAAAATCTAAATTTCCATCTAAGTAACAATTTAAAGGATTTTTGTACATTTTTCCAAGGAAAAGGATCTAACCCTGCAAACTTCAAAGTCTGCCTTCGCCCCTAACCAGAATCCCTTATCCATCAAACTCTTGTGTTCTTCCCCCAAATGACTAAACCAAATTATAATTCCTAGCATTAGCCATACTAATTTTAGTTTAGAGGTGAACATTAGAGATCACAGTATACTACTTGTCACAGTTTAAGTTTTTGGATCCAACATGGTATACATTGAGTTGCACTCATCATCTCTTCTTCAAGCAGCATTGTCTTAAAACACCCAAAACACAATGACTTGAGTAATGCTGTCCAAGCAGTCCTTCGAAAATGAATTTGCTTGCTGATCATGGATACTGCTCACTCAGTTGTACATTATACAAAGATTTGTGCATTTTCCAGTGAGGAAACTGTAAATGAATTTGCTTGTTTAACTTCAATACATAATCTTCCCAAGCAGCAATAGAAGCCACGATTCCTGTCCAGTTAAAGTAAATGGAACCATTTTCTTCCAAATTGGATGATGTTTCACAGAAAACTCTGGGGGCGAATTCAACATCATTCAGAAGTACAGAATTTAGAGCACTGATTTTCTCTCTTTGCGCACCCAACAGTTTTACTACCTTGGAATCTATATTTGATGACATGTGGGTCTGCAAGGCAGATCCTTTCCAACTATAAAATTGGACAACCTGCAGTCGAAGAACATGAGTCAGAGGAGTAGCAGAGATCTTTGTATATGAACCAATCAAGTGGGGAAAAATAAGTTTTTTCGGATTGGATTGGTGCTAAAAACTGGTCCAACACAGTGGAGAAAAAAAGTGTTTCAGTTAATTTGATTTTTGGTTCGGTTGCTGCGGTTTGCATTGGATAATGATTATTTTATGAATAACCCAACTAGAGAGCATGCTCCATAGTTCATACATTAAATTGCAAGAATTCCCACATATTGGTGGATGGCCTGACTGTTCTGCACATCTATGCCTTTTAGTAATTAAATCTACTACTCTTTGTTTTCGTATTAATGAATTTATTTCTTTTATCAACCCCCAACAATAAAAGAAAAATTAGACATACCATGAGACAGGATAGTGCCCATTGGAAAAACTACAATTCTAGCCAGTCCCATTTTCTCATAAGCTTTCAATGTACACGTTCCATACCACACACTTAATCTCTAAGAATTAACTGAAAATATAACTTACATAGGATTCTTTAAAATACCTGAAGCGCGTGCAAAATATTGACAAATTCCAAGTCTAGCAATTCGCTTCCTCTAACCAACTGCACTGGCTTTACCATTAATTCGGAGACATCAGAGTCACAGCTACTTTCCTGAGAAATATATATGTCATATCCGAGAACATGCAGTCTGGCCCAACAAATATTAAAACCAAACTGGTCATTGGAAGCTTGGTCCTGAGAAAACCAGTACATGTTACTGGATGCAGGCAAAGGTAAGCATGAACCAGCCATGTTGTTATGTAATAGGTGCTGTGAAAGAAGGGAAACAAGTTTCGTATCTTCATCATGGGAACCATCACGACTGAACCATAAAGCAAGTGTGAGCCTTTCTCCATCTGTTATCTGTCCAAAAGGTAAATTCATATCTGAAAGATTTAAGATGGTCATATATTTTTTGAGGCCTTTTTTACTATCATAATTGTACAACAATTTAATAAAAAACATGAGGTTGTAATTGCACCTAAATTTTTTAATAAAATAAACAGTAAGTGTATATAACTGCAGCCTATTTACTCTCTGCACTCCTTTTTATTTCACCCACTCCTTCTTTTGCTGTTTATTTTTTACCATCACATTCAAAAGGAAAAGGATACTTCAGAGTCAAACCTACATATCCATGTATGATCAATACATGTATATTATCGTGTGATGATTAAATTTACACGACTCACCTTTCGAGAATCAAGATGGTGATTTATTTTATAGCAAACCTACCATGTTTGAGGAGGTTTTGAGAAAAGATGGTTATGCTTAATGCTGCTATACTCTAAAAGTGCTAACTTCAAAGTAATAAACTAACGGCACTATATGAAATTTTTTATCATTTCCTATTTGCTAATCAACAAAGGTGGCCTAAACGGTTCAATGATCATCAAATGTTCTTTATTAACGCAAATTGATTTCTCATTAAGAAAAAAAAGTACATTGAAGTTTGGTAATGCAATAACATGCCTGGAAAGTAACATGCTATGAGAACGGAAAGAAAGGCTCCAATGATATTGTTCTGCATATTCTGATCATGTCAAGCACACCATATAATCGTAAAATACAGAGGTTAAAAGTTGACCTATATTGTTAAAAGATTGTGATAAACTTAAGGATATTTGGAATGATCTGATTAAACTGGATCACTGGAGTAAGTTTTTTAGTCTTGGTTTGTATAATTGGTTAGATTGGAATTTGTCTACCAATGACATTGGTCAGGTTCAATTTTATTGGAGTTCTTTCTTTGGTGTGATTGTGTACGATATTTGGAAGGATCGCAATAGCCTAGTGTTTTCTCAATCTTCCTCCTTGGGAAAAACTTTGTTTTTCCAAATTCTCAATCAGACGCAATCCATTGATAAAGTTCTTCAGCAAAAACCTGAACAGACCTTAGCTAATCAGAAAGTAGCTGTGGCTTGGCACAAACCCCCCAAGGTTGGTTCAAATAAATGTGGATGGTTCCTTCAGAGCTTCTTGTGGTAGTTCTACATGTGGAGGACTTGTTTGTGATGCAGATCGTAAATTTGTCAAAGGTTTCTATAGTAGAATTGGTTATTGTTATGCGGTGTGGGCTGAACTTTAGGCTTTAAGGTTGGACATCAAGCTTGCACAACAACTCAATCTTACTTCATTTGTTTTTTAATTAGACTTTGCTGTTGTGGTTAATATGATTCAGGCAGGATCGTCCACAAATATGCATGTCCAACCTCTCCTCCAAGAGGTTATTTATCATCTCCAGTACTCAAATTGGCGAACATCAGTCATTCATGTCTTTAGGGAGGTCAATCAATGTGCAGATTGGTTAACTAATAAGGGTCACTCTGCTCAATCTTTTGAATGGATTGTTGTAGTGGATTTTTTGTTTCTTGATTTAAGCATTATTCTTGCCAATGGTGTAAGGGGTATTTGTCTACCACGATTGATTTCGTAGTTTAATTTCCTTTTTTCATAAAAAATAAAAAGATGACCTATACTGTACAACAGGAGTGTTCTCTGCTTGATAGTATCAACTCAGATGCAATGACCCAACCACCAAAGTATTTTTTTCATTCTCTAAGAATTGGGTCAGAGACAACATAACTGAGCAAACAGTGCCAACCACAACTTTGGTGCTTAAATATTTCTTTAAGAAGAACCATATATAGCTGCACTGACAGTGATGAAAAACATAATAGGATACTGCTATATCCCTTCAATTTCTTGCGGAAAAAGTCATCTACTGATCTACATTCATATCCATGTCAAGAGAAAGATAAATTGATAATCATGGATATACTGTTTACGGTTAAGGTTTTTTCATTAGTAAATAGATAGCTCATTACATCAGGGAAATGAATTATAGGAGTGATAATAAATTATGAAGCACGATGACCTCTCAGATTAGGCGTGTCCAAGTATCCGACATGCGTCAGTATCCGATACCCGTACGACATGTGTCAGACTACTCAGACAAGTGTCTTACAAAAAAAAACGTTTTTTTCTTTGCTTCGACACACTTTAGACACTCCTTGAACACTTATCAAGACATTCTACTAGGGTTAAAGATGTGTTGAAGTAGAGATGATCAATAAAGGGTTGAAGATACTAAATTTGATTACATCATTATTAGTTTTTCGGTATAGTAGATGGATGAATGAAGGTGAAAAACTTTCATATTTTGTTTTAGAACCTTTTTGTAATGAAATAAATTGTACAATTTAGACCTTTTATAGATAATGTTCATATTTTATTTAATTATAATAAATAAATAATTATATATGTCTTAGTGTCGGTGTCCTATATTTTTTTAAAGTAGCAGTGTCTGCGTTTATCGGTGTCCTATATTTTTTTAAAGTAGCAGTGTCTGCGTTTATGTCGTGTCAGGTGTCCGTATCGAAATTTGTGCTTCATAATAATCAAGATCAACTTGTGGTTAAAGTTGACAGATGAGAGAAATGGTGAGAATATAAAAAGCTGAATCATGTCTGAACTTTGAAATTGAAAAAATAATGATATTTTGGGTTAATGACATAGGAGTTAGTGAGTAGGCAAAGAAGATTTGGGTCCAATTTACAATGTGAAAAATGGTAATGCTGATGATATGTACAAGAAATGAAGGGTTGCATTTGACTCATACCTCATCAACAGAATGAATGTTACGGTTGTCAGCTGTATACATCACAACATCCTGGGAAAGAAAATAAATTAGAAAATCCATCATTCTCAAGTTTAAACAGATAAAAACAGTACAGAACTATTCCTATCCAAATTTGAATTACAAATGAACATATCATATAGTAACTCACCATTGAAATGCTAACTATAGATTAAGTTATATTGAAAAAGGGGGGAAAATGATTAGGGAAAACTCACTCCAGCAGCAGGCATAATTGTTGCCGGTTCACCATCTTTGAAGTGAAAGAGTCCACCATTGAAATCCTTTCCATATGTATTTAAATAACATACTACCTTCCATGATATTTACCAGAAGGGAGACAAAAGCTGAGTGTCAGCAAGAGAGCATAAGACAACAAGAATTCAATATCCGAAAAAGGGTTGAATTGAATAACAAAACACTGACTGAAAAGTGACGTTGTTTGAGGTAAGGCCTATTATCATCACTATGCCATCCAATGCTTGCTCCTCTGCTCCAGCTGATTCATAATATAACATAACATATGATGTATAGCGTAATAAGGCAAGAGTTCTATTTGGATAAAGAGCTTAATGTTATTATTGTATAAACACTTATGTATGAGTTATTTCTATAACAAAAGATAAAATGCAATCAATTGCTTTTATAAAAGTAATAAGCCGATTTGATAAGCTATCTTTGAGAGCTTATGGAAATAACAAGCTTATAGGCAAGTGATAATATAGGATGTCTATCATCATCAGACAAAGGCTTTGTTTGGATAAACAACTTAATTAATAGAATAAGCACTTATAGCATAAATACTTATCATAAGCGCTTATGTATAAGCTAAAGTCAAATTGTTTCAATGTACTCATAATCTATCTTAGAGAGCTTATGGAGATAACATTATAAATATATCATAAGTTGTTTATATAAACTCCTCTAAATGAAACTTATGCCAACAAATAAACTCAAATAAGTCAATCCAAAGAGACTATTAAGCCAAAGATTGAATTGAAGTGAGGATACTAACTAACCTGATTAAACCGGTGAATTCAATAAAGAGTTCAAACTGACAATTGAAAAACTCTTCTAGTTTGTCTTTCAACCTTTCTGTAATAAAAAAAAAATCGAAAATAATTAAACAAATAAGAGCAGGTATTATGGAAAAGAAAGAAAAAAATTGATGTTGAAAAAGGGGTACCGAACCCAACCCAGGTGACGTACCTCGGATGGGAATAAAAGGAAAGATGAAATGGGAAGAATTGGTGGCAATGAGATGAGAGAGAGTGGTAGAGAAGACATTGGGTCTGTAACCAACAGTGCTGCTACACTTGTGGATGAATTCCAACTCCTTGCATTCTTGAAGGGAGAGGAGGTTGGGGATCAAGAAGCGTCCGTGTTCTTCAAAATCAACCTCTGACATATCTTTCTCTTTCTCACGCTCTGCTTACTCCTTACGCTCTTCATCTCGCTGCTTCTTCATTTCAAACATTGCAATTCAACCAATAAAAATGGAATCGTGTTTTTTTTTTTTTTACAATAGAATCACCTTGTTATAATCTCAAAATCAAAATTTGTTCAAGTAAATATTTTCCAAACAGTTTTTTCTTAAATTTAAAAAAAAAAGTTTTATGATTTTTAATTTAAAAAATGAAATTGCAGGGGGTGCGTATAGCAAAGCCCTATCATTTTTGCCCAACTCAGACTAGTGATTACCCCAACCGATGGAGGTAACTTCCATTCCTAAGTTATGCTGATGATGTGAGAATCTTAATGAGTTTGATTAGAAGAATAGTAAAAATATGTTTTTTATAATTTTAAAAGCATTTTCTTTGAAAATATTGAAAACAAAAAAAAAAACTTTTTTTCATCTGAAAACACGATGGCATGCTTCGTAATTCTAAAAATATTTGCTATGTTTTTACCTCCGCTTCGTTCTCCTTCTCTAGTTGGCAATGCATCATCGTGTTTTTTTGTCACTAGCATTGCATCGTGATTCATGTTATCCTCCAATAATTCTTCTATTTTTTTCAATAATAATAGTTCATTGAATTTAATTATAAATAAAAAATTGAAAAGGAAAAGAAAAATTCATAATAGATAAGTGACAATAATTTTAATAAAATAATATACAATAAATATGCTCACTAAACTAATATCAATTATACAAAATAAATAAATAAAATATTTTTTTTACATAAAAGTAATATTTATTGAGTTAAATTGATATAACACATCGACAATAATACAAATTCAAAGTTCCTAAAACTAAAGAGAAAAAAAATGAATATATAAACAAACTCAAAAAGCATCAGTATTAATAACGAATTACGATAAAATTCTTACAAATGTAACAAAACAAAAATATATCATAAATATGTCTCCGGATGTGTAATGTTGATGACACTGCACTCATTTGTTGAATATGTAATTGATCAAAACTAATTTGTCAATCTAAACTAAATGAATACGGCAACTAGAGAGAAAACAAATAATGTCTCACAAATATGAAAAACAAAACAACGTCGTGCGCAAACGATAAAAGCACAATCAGACCATGAAAGAAAACTAAATTTGCGTGGAAACTACTTAAATAAAATAAAATTAAAAAACAAAGAAAAAACTAAGGGGTACTTTTGAATCAAAAATATATAAATCATCTCTCTCTAATAACGGATGAAAAAGAGAACTGCTTAGATTTTTAAGTTTAAGAGTGGCTATACGACCATCAAGAAAATAAAAACCAAATATTAATAAATTGAGCTTTTAAAGTGATAAATTAAAAAATAATACACGTGACAATAATTATTTTACAATCATTTTCAAGAAGATTTAACTCGTATACTTTAAGATTTGAATCTCTTTGTAAACGTTATCTGTTGCTTTTTTGAAAATATGAAATCCGGTCCAACGTTGTTAATCTTTTAAACATAAAATTAAAAAAAAAAATGACATTTAAAAGTGACTAACTTGACACGAAAACTATAAATACTCGATTTAAAATTTTAAATTAAGTTAAAGGACCTTTGGTGTGTTTTTGTCTTTTTCATAAACTTTGTTTGGACATAAAAAAGTGGTGAATAAAATATAAACTAATTTATAACATATAAATTTATAACAAATAAATTAAAAGTTCAAACGTTATTTGAAGAAATATGTTAAAAAATGTTATATACTAATAAAAACAAATGTTACTACTAAACAACTCTATTTTAATTATAAGAACATCTACAATTTAATTTGATATTTCCCGACAAATCATAACTTTATGTGTGGGTGGTGTGTGTTGTGTGTGTGTGAGTGAGATAGTTGTTATTATGAAATGATAGTTAAGAGTTAGTCAAATAAAATGCATGTTAAATATTTTATTTTTTAAAAATAAAAATAAGAAATTAAGACAAATGTATTTTCTAAATTTTAAAAACTAAAACAGTTTTTAAATAAATGAAAACATAAAATATTCACACAAACCAAACAATCCCTATCTAAGTTGTCCATTATTCCATTTAAATTTAACTAGTCTTTAGTAATTTGAAGATCTTGATCTCCTATAACCCTATTTTTTAAACAGATAATTTGGCTCTCAATTTTATTGTATTAATGCCCCCTCTATTTTTGCATTGTCAATGTATATGTGAATAGTTTTAATCATCTTAAAATAATAATTTTGATTGTATGACAGTGGCTTAATCTAGATTTTTGTTCATTTAGAAAATTGTTCAAACATGAATCAAATGTGAAAGAACATGGGTTGTAGTCCGAATGTCGTGGTGGTTAGATATGATTAAGAATAACAATTAAGAGAAAGGAGAAAAACACAAATTTAGAGTAAAAAGTGATGGCGAGTAAGAATTGTTAGAACACATACACTTTATAATAGATCAGAATAATGTGTGAAGTTGATATTATGCTTTACAGAGGGGAGAATGTTCTCAAACACTAAGTATTGTATTATTTGTTTCACTTATTTATACAAAGCATTTGTAACCGACATTATTTTACTTTTCATTTTTCAGTTTTTTTAAACCTCTAGTCAAAAATTGTTTTAAAAATTAGAGTTGTCAAATAATTTTTTTTAAATTTTCTTTTTAAAATTAATTTTCTAAAATTTATTTATAAAATAGTTTTCAAAAACTAAAAAGTAAAACACAATTAAACAAACCTTTAGTATTCTGTTTTTTTAGATTATTATTCTCTTTTTTATTTATTGTCATTTCAAATGTAAAATGAATAAAAATAATATATTTCTGTGAGTCGAATATTTATTTATTTTATAAAATTATATTAATTTTTTTGGCACAAACAATAATATTTCTTAATCCATACAGTCACTTGTCAAAGTGACATATATCCAACGCTATATATATATATATATATATATATATATATATATATATATATATATATATATATATATATATATTCAACATCTTTTCCAGTTGTTATCACCACATTGGGCTGAACATGTTATAATGGGCCACCAATGGACAGTCTTGGGGTCATATATGGGCCATCATCAATATTCGATTCTAATGGTTTATTCTTCTTCATTCCACATTTTCTGTCTTTTTTATAAAAAGTATCCTTTCATATTCTTTAAAGATCTATTTGGATAAAGGATAAAGATAGATGGAGAAGAGAAGAGAAAGTATTTTAAATAAAATATTTTGATTTGGATTTTAAGAAGGAAGGGAGGAAAACAAAATTACTTTTAAATGATTTAGATCAGAGATGACAAAAAAAAATGCGTATTTGAAAGTATTTGCGGATAAAATCTATGAAGGATCCGAGACAGGTAGTTTAATGGATACTCGTGGGGCAAAATAAATAGATATTTCGACTACTTGTTAATTATTGGATATGAGAAGGATGCAATGATATTCATACTCGCGGATATATGCATCTATTAGTAAATTAATAAAATTACTAAATTTGTTTGAATTAATGTTTAAATACTTTTTATAATGAAATTTGGTGATACATTTTGATTATTTTGATTATGTGCTAATGTTTTAATATTTTTATGAGTTATTAATTTTTTTTGTTGATAAAAGAGGAGAAAAAATTCTACATAATTGAAAACAATATTCGTGGATATTCGGTAATACACATATTAAAAATCCGATATATATCCATTTAGCGGATACTGCACAGATATAATGTTTATCTAACGGGGCGACAAATAGAAGATGACTAGTGGCAGATCTTCTTGTAGATTAGGGAGGGTCGCAGTCCGTCCTAAGTCTTCAATATTTAATATATATTTTCTCTGATCTTATATATAAATAATATATATATATATATATATATATATATATACCCTTTAAGAAAAATAATTGGATTTATTTAAATTCTCCAAAATAATAATAAATAAATAAATCATTGTAATCTCGTTGTCCTACATGAGAATTTGTCCGACAAGAATAAAATGAGTTATTAAAAAATAAAATATATATTAAATAAATGATATTATATAAATTATAACAAAAAAATATAATCACATTTTGGTTATGATCATAAAATATGATTTTTGTTTTTGTTTATATTCGAAATCGGAAAGAGTATATAATACTATGTAATATATGTGAAGAATTTACACTTTGTCGCAATAGCTAAATAATATTTTGAAAGAGAACCATGTTTCGAGTTCGACATTTAAAATTGATATTTTTGCAACTCATTTACATTTTCTTAAGCAAAATATAAATTAAAATTCTAAAATTAAAAATAAAAAAATTTAAATTGCATTTTGCTTCTTAAAAAATAGCGATGTTAATCACTAAACCAAATTCAATTTTCTACCACTTCATATATAAGAATATTTTTATATTTAGACATTGTTTATTTTATTTTGATTCTTCTATAAATATTTTTAAAATCCTATTTATACATGTGAATATCCATTGCTATCTCTAATTGGAACACCTAAAACAAGTAATCAAGACTTTTGCATATGGAGAAAATTTATCGTGTGCCTAAAAGATTCTCCGACAAATATCTAAACGGCGGTGGATATTTATTCTATACCATAATTATAAAAATATGTATAAAAATAAACAGGATGATCCTTAACAAGAGATATAGTTTACATTAATGTATTTTTGGTAGAAAATTCAGCTATGAATGTGATTCTTCTAGAATAAAATTTGTTTGATTAGTAGTAAGGTTCACGAGAAGTTTTTTGAGTAATATATGGGAATCTTTTCAGTTTATAAGAGACTACATTGTAAGTATTTGTTCCATTTCAACTTTTAAGCTGGACGTAGTTGGAAGTAAAGTAGCAGCCGAAAGGGGAAAATAAATACTCCATTATTTGTCACCATAAAGATTTCAATGACAAAGGGTTGACTATTGATACTTCCACTTCAAACCTGGTTGGCAAACAAAAGAACTAATGGTCAGCTAGATTGAGTGCAACCGTTTAAATTCAAACTACCACTTGTTTAGTACTCCATCTTTTAGACAAATTCATTGGCTTTCAATTTTTTCAAATTTTGTGTGGGACTGAATACAATCTTTACAAAATTCATCTATAAAGTAACAACTATTTTTGTTTATTATATATATATATATATATATTGCCATGGGACTCTTAACGTTTCTAAAAAATTTAATTTATTTTTTTACTGAAAAGTGTTTACTTGTTAAGCTATATAATCACATGCTAAACTGAAATAACATATTTTTAATTCATAAAGGCAAACATAGCACTTTGATTTTAAGGAGTATATGTAAATTTTGCATAGAATATCAATAGACAATGCTTAAGTTGTGTCAGAGTTATGCTTCATATAAAGAGTATATGTAAAATCGAAGCCAAGAACATGAATTTTAAATATTAGATTCATCATTTTAGAAAATCATTCACGAAGTCAGAGCTAATATGGTCGGTTCAGAATATCAATTCATGTATGTCGTTTTCTGCTAACGTTTATATTCCCTTTATTATAAAAATTTACCTATTTTCATTGTATAATGTGTATTTGTGTCAAAGTAAGAGACACATGGGGTTTACATGCAAGTGGGATGATTAGTGCTAATTAAAAAACTCATTTTTTTTTATCTCAAGTTAAATTATTTTTTGGAGAAGGGTGTTCCACCAATGTGAGTCTTAATTAGATGAAAATACTAGTTTTTTTTACAACTAGTTATGTTTTCTTTATGATATTCATAAGAGTAACTAACAGGGGATACGACCTCTCATTAATCTTTTTTCAGAAATTATTTTGATTAAAAAAAATCACTTATAATGATTAGTGGTTAATTATGATCCAGAATTACTTTAAATATAATTATTGATTAAAAATTACTTATATTTAAGGCAAGTCCGGAAAGAGTATCATCCTAATTATGTGAGGAAGATTACAAAAAGAATACTAATAATATTTAATTACAAATTTAAAAATACAAATAAATTATAGAAGCGTCCTGTTCAATAATTATTTGTCATCTTTTTTCCTAACAAACAACTAAAAATCATTACATTTTCTATTATTCCCCCTCTCACTTATTTCCTCACAACTCAAACAAAAGTGTGAAATTTCAAAATTTTGAGAAGTTTGGAACAATTTACAAACCAGTGTAATCATTTTCCAAATTACATCATTAAAAATTGATGTGATAACAAGATAATTTCAGAGGTGGAAGCGAAATTTCTTAAAATTCTATGACATGCTAAATACTGTAAAATGTAGGAAAAACATTAGAATAAAATAAAATAAAATTAGGTTCACTTTACAACTAAGACACATGGTGTTAGGTCAGAAACAATTAACCACTCCTAATAATGTTGTGTCCATAAAAATCTCAACTACCAGTTCAAATCCAAATTCAATCAAAATATGCACCAGATAAACAAAACATGAGGGAAAAAAATGAAAATAAAGACATAGTACAAACTTTGGTCAATACTTGGAAGCCCACTGCACTGACCTACAGAAACAAGCCCTTTGGATTCCATTTAAGATATAACATAAAATGAATGTAATGTCCAGTAGCTGACAAATATAAATGACCATATAAACTACCATCCACCAGACAAAGCATATAAATTTATTATATTATGGACAAAAGAATAAAAACATTTTAAGTTGAGTCAATATTATATCTACTAGACAGGTATGCATATAATGACCAAAAGAATAAAACAATTTAATCAATTCACAAAAGAAATAAGTCATACCTAACTACATAAAATAACTCAAGCTAAAATAATAATTTATTGATATCCTGAGCCTGAGGTATGGTCTAAATATAAATACAGGAATCAACAGATTTAATTTGTAAAGTGCAAGACATGAATAACAAAAATACCTGGGAACCTAAAGGTATGAACTATATACATACCCCCCACCAAAAGGTACCATATCAAAACTAACATATTCATGAATTCTGTGCTCCTTTCTCTCTATACACCACAAAGAAAGGAAAAGAAAAAATAACCCAGGTAATCGATAACCGAATCAGCGATGATAATAATCTTCGTATGGAACCTTCTTAGAATGAAACAGCTTCTGCCTGGCTTCCTCGGTTGTGATGGTGTCGTTTTCCATGACGATGACGACCACTACCAAACGTGACAGGGTCGAATTTTCTAAGCCTTTCGGCTTCTTGAGGATTGATTGCACACTCGGATGGAGGGGCTTTGTATCTGATTTTGTCGTAACAGTAAGAGTATGTCATGTACTTCTTCCTGAAGTTCTCCATTTTGATTCTTTGTACTGGTGTAACACCAGAAGGAACAGATTTGGAATTTGAAGCAGTGTCACACTTGGCTACATGCTCGATTGGATCGACCGCACAACCATGTAGGACAAGGTCGGAGAACTTAGCAATATATGGTGCATACTTGTAATTTACTCTGTACTTTCCACCGTTGGTAGCCCAATCGGATGCATCCCATATTGTAGCATACAGAGTCATAGGCTTGGCGGGGAAATCTCCTCCCATAGATTCTGTTCGCGTAACTTCCCGAATAGGAATATTATCCACATAAAATCTGCACAAGGCAAAAACATGAGAACAATTATATTAAAGTAAAAAGATAGTAATTTTAACATGGTTTCCCAGGAAAAATAAATTGCTTGTATCTCCCGGATATTATTAGGATTTGGATTCACTGCAATAAAAAATACGCAAATTTACACGAATTAATTTTTCTCGACCACTGATTTGAGATTGGTCGGCTCCCATTACACCTTCACCAATTCAACTTTAAATAGTCTACACAATTGATTTGAGATCAGACGGTCAAGATTAATCATAATGTCACGATTTTGATGCCCAGAATCCAAATCCATATTATTAAGGGGCATGTATGCCCCTGCTTGCAGGTCCAATATGGATTCACTACTGTCAACTAATCACACATTCATGCAGTAAGTGAATTCACACTTCCAAATTTCACACGTCTAATTTCAAGCGAAAGATGCAAATAAAATATTAAATCGAATGTGTGGTCAATCTTTTGACAGCAGGGAATCTATATTCAATTTAGGAAAGAAAAAGAAAATCACAGAAATCTTTGAACAAAACACAGCCATAAGATTAACTTAATACTTATTAACATAAACAAGGATCTTTATTGCATGTGAGGCAATAGTGGAATGATGAAAAAATTAGTGTATAACTAAGAAGATGCAGGTATACTCTATGATGTGTAAAAATCTAAAGGAAAGCCAAATATGGTATGTAGGAGGTTGAGAGAGAAAGAGGCTTACATAATAAGGGAATCTGTCCAGAGAATACTGTACTGATGAAAATCCTCAGCAGGATCAAACCAGAGACCATATCTTTCTTCTCTGCCAATGCTGGTACTTCCATTGCCATAAACATTAGTCTGAATCCTCCAGTCTTTGCCTCTAATGTTTCCCAAAAACTCAAAGTCTATTTCATCATGGTTCTTCTCATACATGTCACCATTTGACATCTGCAGATACAAAATATATATAATGAAACATTATTCCTTTTCCTTTAATGGATTTTTTTAATTTTTTTGTAAAACACAAAGATTGAAAACAGTGACGTTTCTGGTTCAGACTAAATTAAATTTTGTTTAAAAAATTGTATAATATCCTAAATTTTGGTCAACATCAGTGAACATGTGATTGAGGAAAAATGAAATTGAAAATTATCAAAGATTTATTATTATTTTAAAAAAAATAGTCACATGCATGCTTGCAAGTTTCAACACCTGAATATTAAAAACCCTTAGACCTTTTCAGATTATATCCTCACAAGTTTACAACTTAGAAAATCTACAAAAATGGAAAAATCAATATACCAAAAAAAACTTCATAAACTGACTTCTTTATAAAAAAAGGAAAACAAAAATATAATTTTATTTTAAGGAACATTTTGAGACAATCACTCACATAAAAAGCAACCACAACTCCAGCAGTGTAGTCAGCAGGTAACTTAATGGAAGCACTGAAATACCCATGAAGGTAAAGATCATGAGACACAAATCCAGAACCTGCAAAAAAAACAACCCAGAAGTGGAAAAATAAAAAAGATTGATACTTTAACCATAAAACCACCATCACAATAAAAAATCAGACAACCCAGTATAGATTTTAAAAACCATAAATAAATAAATAGAAGGAAAAAAAATAAAAACCTGTTCTTTCATCGAGTGAAAGATGAACCGATTTGCCATCTGTATGAACGAAAACGTTATTATCACCAAACAAGGGTGTGTAGCCTTCATCAAAGGGTATAATAGGCAAATTTGTTGAAGAGGCAGAAGCTAAAACAAAAAGGGTAAAGCACAACAAGAGAGAACCCATTTGAGAGAATCCCATGATTTTACACAGTGAAGAAGAATAATCTAATAATGTAATGAGTGGATATATATGTATATATATAAGAAGAAGAAGAAGAAGAAGAAGAAGAAGAAGAAGAAGAAGAAGAAGAAGAAGAAGGGGTGGATGAAAATAGGGTAACTAAGAAGAAGGAAGAAAAGGAAAGAGAGAGGTTTGGAATATATGTTGTTGTAGTTCTACATACAGCTAGAAGCGATAGAGAGAGGCGAATAGAGAGAAGAAAGGCAGAGACAAAGGAAACTTATTTTATATTGGGACTTGGGAGTGTGTGTTGAGCTGTGTTCAAATCTACACTAATTATTCTTTTCATTTTCATTTTTATTTTTATCGGATTTTTCATTAAACTTCATTTTTTAAACACTTAAATTCATTCCTTTTCAATATATATATTTATACATATTATAACACCATTTCAAAAACAACTTCCATGTAGTATTGATTTATCAAATATATATGTAAAAAAGTTTTATTAGATATGTAAAAGTTAAATATTATTTTTATTTTAAATATCAAATTACTTGTTAACAAGCGTAATTATTATTGTATTGTGTTAAATCTTCTTCTCCTTATAAAATTCAAAGATTTTAAGAAATGTTCTTAAAGCACTCGTTAAAATTGGTAAAAGTTAATTTTGTTATTTTATAATTTATATATTTTAAAGAAATAGAAGTTATTTTGTATTTGTTTAGAATGTGTTTGGATAAGATAATTTTTTTTGAAGGAATCTAGTTTGTTTAGGAATTAAGAGAATTCAAAATGAAAG
>JBBPBP010009779.1:9810986-9823905 GCA_037974735.1 Cicer chorassanicum | reverse complement strand
GTATTAGATGTTGAATCTAGTCTATACTTCAATGCAAAATCTTCTCTTCCTTTTTTTTTAAGTGTATAATCTGGAGTCTACACTTCCATGCAAGATTGATATTTGCTTGTATTTTTTTTAATGTCAATTTGGCTAAAAGTAAAAATTTTGTCACCAAATATTGTTGATGTATGTTCTTGAAAAATCTTCAATAAATGCACTTGACTTTATCTTTTTCTTACTTGATGAAAGTTGTTGATGTTAAAACAAAGTTGGTATCAAAACATTGAAAAATTATTGGGTCTTGATAAAATTTTGTTGGTAAACATGTTGTCCATTATTTGATGGTGTTTTATTTTTATCATGATTGTAATGATGAGATAATGCTAAGAGAGAAAGAGAAAAAAATAGTTTTGAAGAAAGAAGAAGAGGAAGATGAACAAATTGTTCAAGAATAAAATGAAAAGAAAAAGATAAATCAATGAAACTTTTATTAAAAAAATTCAATAAATTTTTGAGAAATAAAATAGTGAAATAATTAGTATCATATTACAATTCAGATTTAAGTCATTAGTAAGAAATAAATAGAAAAAAATAAATTGAATAATATTGATAATATAGAGAGTTAATTACAAAGGTTTCAAATTCTTATATATAACTCGTAACTAACTAACTAACCAATTTAATTAATAAATCGACAAAAAATCTAACACATAGGAGTATCAAATTAATAAATAAAAAATTAGTTTTGAAGTTTGGAACTTTTTTTTTAATTCAGTAGAATTAAACGAGATACATAAAATTGAAATTACTACTGCATTAAAAATGCCAGAGCTTTAAAGTTTAAAGTTGCATCTTGGATCCATCCATTCAGAACTTGTCTTCTCTTTTTCTTTGATTTCTTTTGCCTCTAAAGGCTAACTCTTTATTCCATCGCTGGACATTTCACAGGTCACATACACTTATTCATTTCATCCATGATTCTTTTTGCTGCTCTCTATATCTTTTATCATTTTATGCATAAATGTCACATTTAGTAGTAAGTTCAAATTTTATATTACTACTATCTTACAATGTATTAATATACCAATCCCAGTGCAAAAAGTATAAAAGAAATGGTGATTGGTAATCCAATTCTCATAATTTATTCACAAATATTAAAAAATATTACAAGAATCACGCTTTTAAAGTAAATTATCCCACTTTACATTCTTGAAATTTAAGTTAACGTTTTAGGCTCAAAACTTTGGATTAAAAAAATTTAAAAATTTATATTATTACTTAACATATAATTTGACAAATTAGTTATAAATGTTTATCTAACTCGGTGGTAAAGATTAAAATCCAAGTCTATTTTTACCCAATTCAAACAAGAATATAATTTAATTTAATTTAATTTAATTTTCTTTTTTTTTATTTTAAAAAACTTCATTGTAACATTTACTTTAAACCTTTAAATATATTGGGATGTTGTGTCGCGGTTGATGTAGTAGAAATTTTTTAAACAAACCCATTTTACATAAGAATATATACTTTAGATACAACTAGAGTTGGTTGATTTTGGGACAAAGATGCTTACTAAAGAACAAAGTTTCTTCTTCATTCAAAATTCCAAAACCAAGAGATCAAGCAATTCTTTCTTTTATAAACTTTATCAAAAGGAAAAGACTCTTATAAGACAGAATTAACCACAGAAGAAAAACATAACATCACTCAGAAGCAGCAAAAACTTGTGTTAGTAGGCAGCAAGATGAGTTCTTACAGTACCTCAATTTTGGCTCATTTGTTTGGCATCATTGCCATCATCCTTATGCTTGTTTGGTTGTTGCATTACCGTGAGGGAATTGAATATGATTCTGATTTTCCACCTCGTGTTTTCAATGTATAACATATGTTTAATTCATGTGTTTTTTCTTCTTTTATTAATTGTTTATACACAACAAATAGTCACATTTTACTTCATCCATGTTTTTTTTCTCCATCTTGTAGGTTCACCCTTTTCTAATGTCTTTTGGGTTCATTTTCCTTGTTGGTCAAGGTATATATTTATTTTACGGCAAATTCTATAGTCAATTACTTAAATAGATTAATAGACAGTCTATCCTAAATTAATCTTAAAATTGTAAAAACAAAAATCAATGACACAACCTCAAAAAACAAAAAATAAAAGTTTACAATTTTCTGTCTTCTTGCACATAATCCATCATAGAAGAAGTTGTATATATCTTACTATAATGTCCCTTCTATTCTAGAGCCAAAAATATCATATTTGTTTTTAAGACCGTTTAATTTGACAAAATATTTTCCAGTATTATATCCCTGATTTTACTTGTGATTTCAAAATTGTCTCAATTATACTTTGTTCTCTGTTATCAAAGATTTGTACTTTTTTATTGTTTCATATACAAAAATATTTCAAAATATGAAACAAAGTGCAAATTAGGAACAAAAGTATACAATTAAAATAAAGTTCGACAATGTTTTCTCAAATCAAATATTTGTAAATCAATATACTATCATCAAAACAAATATTTAAAAATTAAAACTATACCAACTTCTTTATTGATTGAATTGTTGTTTACTTTGAACAGCAATACTAGCTTACCACACAGTACCAGGCACACATGAAACACAAAAGATTATTCACATGACACTTCATTTCATTGCTATAATTCTTGGAATTGTTGGTATATGTGCTGCTTTCAAGTACCATGATATGGTGGACATGGTAGATGTTTACAGCCTCCATTCATGGATTGGCATTGGTACCTTTTGCTTGTTTGGCTTGCAGGTAAAATCTTCTCCCATTAACCAAAAAGCATTGACATTAGAAAAAAGTTTTAAGCAAACATTTAATCACATTTTATTGTACAAATCTTTATAATAAATACTCCCTATGTCCTTTTACACAAGAAACAATTGAGTTATAGAATATGTTGTTACAGTTTGTTTCGTAAAATAATTATTTTTGAAATATTGCATCTGTTTGTTGCAACTTTTTTAAAAGACGAAAAAAATTTAAAAATAATCTATAATCTATTTTTAGGAGCATATAAAAAAAATTATTTTTCATAACTGATTTTTTTTTAAAACAATGATTTTCACTACTATAGATAAACACAAAGCAACTTTTTATTTTTTTTAAAAATCTCTAAACTATGGAATTCCAAAATCACTTTTTTAGAATGTGTAAAAATGGATTTTATTTGGTCAACAAAAATTGATATGTTTAGTTCAATATAAATCAAATACATTTAATTTTATTGATTAAATTATAACTTAACTGTCTCTTTTAAAAAGAGAGAGATGTAATTTTTTAGAAAATAATACTACAATGTGAAATTATATTAAGGTATCATTGACAGTGTTTTGATATTTTCATTGCATAGTTATAACATACCCTAGCCTAAAACGTAAAAATGGATATAATATTGTGAGAAAAGGTTGGGAGACGAGGTTATATAGCAATGAAAACAGCAATGTAATGTACCACATTTTGATGGTGCATTTATACAAGTTAGGCATATTAGAAATTGTCATACTTGAACAAACTAACAAATGACTCACTCGGAATTTATCTAAATCCTTTTAGAAAGCGTTGACTCATCATCTAATAGAACTCCTAGTGCTTAAACCACTTAGGCCTAAATCTATTCTTCTTGGGCTTATTTGGGCCATGATACTGACCCAATGGATTGTGTTGTGTGGTTGTTGCTTGTAGTGGCTTTTTGGATTGACGTTCATGATTCAAGGATCAAGACAATCAAGGGCTGCACTAGCTCCATGGCACATAGCTGGTGGTAGAGCACTATTTTACATGGCAATTTGTGCTGCACTAACAGGATTGATGGAGAGGTATAATTTTTTAAAACTACTGCCCCACCAAAGAGAATCTCGTTTGATCAATTTAACGGGCCTTGCAATTCTCTTGTTTGGAGTTTTTGTGGATATGACAGTTACTTTGGCCCATTTTTAATTGAACTCAATTGCATTCCTCAACTCTATATACACGTGAAGAATCATCACAGATTGGATTGATTTAAACATTTCTTTTATATGTATTTTAAATGTTGTGTATTTTGTAATTGTCATGTCAATTACCAGGAAATGGTTTGTATAATTTATTTTTGGCTCGTGTGTGATATAAGCTGATTAATACTAAAATTTTATTGAAGTGATTTCCCACTTTATTTTGAAGATAATTACCACCTAAATTAATCATCTATACAGCTAAGAAATTTTACTATATACAGAAGTGAGGCTTTCTTCTGGTTTAATTAGAGTTGTTAGATAAATTAAATTGAAAATGCAACGGTGTTAAATTAAATCTTTTGAAGGACAGTTTTAGTGTCTATTATGACGAGTTAAGGAATGTATATAGAATCTAATTCAATTATTATTTAATCAAAATTACTTCTTTTTAAAGTAGTTAAAATGGCCTACAATGAAAATAAATATTAAAATGTCCTACTTTTTAATCCCTTTTGCATCTCCGTCCTGCAGTTGAAGAATTTTTTTTTAGTGTAGTAGGAGGTCATTCAAGGGACGTGACCATGTACATGTTTTTTTTTTCTTTTCATTTTAATATTTGAATAGTTGTTTATTTAATAAATTAAAAGTAATTAAAATATTTAAAAAAATAAAATACTATTAATAAAATAAAATACATTAAATTGGAGAAAAAATTACAGTTGAGTAGATTTGCTAAAATAAATAACGTGTTATCCTATTTTAACAACTCACTTACTCTTATGTTGTAGATAAATTTATATTATTATAACAACTTACTTAATTCTATTTTTTTTAACAATTTTCTTCTATTTTTTTCTGGTTGTAATAAATAAATAAAATAAAAATAATTATAATTAAAAATAGTAAATTATATTAATAACATGAAACAAAATACATTAAATGGAAGAAAAAAATACATCAAAATACATGAAATAAATTTATATTATTATAACAACTCTATCATATTTTGCAGATAAATTAACCACTTAATTCTATTTTGTTAACTTCCTTCTATTTTTTCTCTGGATATAATAAATAAAAATAATTTTAAAAAAATAATTATAATTAAAAATAGTAAATTATATTAATAACATGAAACAAAATACATTAAATGGAAGAAAGAAATACATCAAAATACATGAAACAAAATGCTATTTATACAACCAGAACAACCTCAACTTGTTCAAAAACCTAAACAGAGTTCAACGACATCTTAAACGTGGAACTGGAGATCATTTAGGTGAACATCATTAATTTAAATTTGATGTATTTTTTTCTTCGATTTAGTGTACTTTGTTTCATGTTATTAATATAATTTACTATTTTTAATTATAATTATTTTATTATTATTATTTTTATTTATTACCACCGAAGAAAAAAATAAGAGGAAGTTGTTAACAAAATAGAATTAAGTGGCTAATTTATATACGAGAGAGTTGTTATAATAATATGAATTTATCAACAAAATAGGAATGAGTGAGTTATTAAAACAATATAACATGTTTTATTTTGGTATATCTACTCAACCGTATTTTTGTCTTCAACTTAATGTATTTTATTTATTTTATTAATAATATTTTATTTTTTTAATTATTTTTAATTTATTAAATAAACGATTATTCAAATGTTAAAATTAAAAAGAAAAAAAATTAAAAACGTGTAAATGGTCGCATCCCGAAGATGCGACTTCCTAATGCATCAAAAAATAATTTTTTTCAAGCTGGTCGCAACTTGCAAGACAGAGATACAACCTCTTACATGGAGTAAAAAATAGAATATTTTAATATTTTTCTAGTAGTAGGACATTTTAATTATTTTTTTTTAAAAAGGATATAATAATAAATAAACCTCAAAATAAAGTGGTAAAATTACAAACACTTTGGACGAGACATATTTTGGAGGAGAATTGTTTGGAAAGAGATTGATCTCATTCTTCTCCCCTTTGCATCTTTAGTGGTCCCCTAAATGTTGATGTTGATTACTTCAACAATTTATTTATTGTTTTACATCAAACATTTTGCCTATTGTTTGAACCTACTAATTTTTCAATATTTTCTAAATACCTACTCCACATTCAAAGATTCTAGCCTTGTCCACCAAAGGTATACATTATTTGGATAGATTATCTGAGACATAATCTGCTTCCTGATTTCTCAATACAAAGAAATGTCTCTCATTTCTTCTATTGGCTCGAGATTCTACGTGTGTGGTTCAGCAGGTGCAATCAAGACAAAATTGGTAGCTAAGTCTTATGTCACTGTCGACCGTTTAATTTATTTTCATTGTTGTGTAATTTCAAAGGAGTAGAGCATAGGAGTTTATTTTCAATTTGTTTTCGCCTTGTGGACCGCATGATTCGTCTAATTATTTTGGTGGTATTTTTCTTTTTTGAAAAAAATTATTCGATCTTAGAGAGAAACAATATTTTCTGAAATACCTCATTGTATTTTAATAAAGGAATGAATGAATTACATTTACAACGTGAGAGGATCAATGTATATATATAAGCCTATGAACTGAATTAGTTAACAAACTAACTCAGTCTAACTAAGCATTCTAATACATTGACTAAGTCATAAGCCTAATACATTGACTAAAAATGAACAAAGAGCTAATTGAGTGGACTTAGTATGATCATCCTTTAGATCTTATGCTATTAACGTCAACATAGTATGACACAATTAGTTACTATGAGATATTTGTATCTTTTAATTATTTGGTCACAAGTTCAATATTTCACTAATACCTATGACAAAACATAACAGAGAATAGATCTTAGTCACTTAGGGATGACAATAAAATTTGCACCCGCGGATACCCATCCAAACCCGCTTGATTTGGGCGGAGAAAACCTGCTCTAATTGGGTGCGGGTGCGGATTTTCCCGAAATTAAAATTCGGAGGCGGGGACGGGTTTGGAGGTGGTGATATCCACCCCGCACCCGCACCCGAATCCGCCCCGCAAGTAATATTATTTCAAATTTTAAATTATATATATATATATATATATATTGAATATATTTAATATTTTTTAAATATTAAAAAATATAATATTATCTCTAAAGAAATTTTTTAATTTAATTATTGTGTAATTATAATTATTTTATTATATTAATTATAATAGATATGATTTTTAAATTTATATATATATATGAGTGAGTGCGGGTGTGGGCGGATAAACTCGAGACCCGTTGCAGGCGGGGATAGGTGCCTAAATTTTACGTCTGCTATAAAACGGGTGCGAGTGCTGAGTTTTCTCCAATTAACCAAGTGTGGGGTGGAGGAGGCGAAATTCGTCTCCGTCCGTTGCCATGCCTATAGTCATCTTAAAAGGTTAGTCTTCACTCTTCACAATTGCACAAAAATATTTTGGTTTAGAAAGAAAAAAATGACTCCATCTATTGATAGTAGAGGGAATAACTCAACAACTCCTACAGTCTCTCACCTCATTACCCTAAAAAAAACTCACTATAAAACGATTAGTGCCTCATGTGGGTTTTTTCACCAACAACTCTAAAAGTACCGACCGCGTGAATGTGGGTTTTTTCACTCGAAGCAATCGCAATCCACATCACCTATTTCATTCTGAGATGTACACGCGTACTTTGGGCCATTAAGCACGTTAATTGTAGTAATATTAAACATAATGAAAAGAATAAGTACAGTAGCATCAAAAGAGTACAATGATTTCATTTCTCGAGCACCATGAAGTTGGGTTCTACTTTTTAATGTAATAGGCAAATTGAAAGTGTCTTGGTTCCATAAATAAACAATGAAAGGATTCATATTCCATTTCAACATCATTACCTTGGTGAACTTGTTCCAATGTGACCAAATAAATAATTATCAGAAAATACAATATCTTAGCAAAGTGCTTCAGCATTATCCTTTTATGCTCCATCCACCAAAACTAATCATGTCCAATAATTTCTCTCAAAAGCTTCAACTTCAAGAGAGTATCTTTCAGTGTACAAAAGTAGATTAGGACAAATTATTACTATGCTCTCTAATTATATGAACAATGAAACACCAAAATCATGAATTTATAAATTGAAAATCATTCATTCTGGAAACAACCAGAATACCAAAGCAAAAGCAGAAGTTCAATAAATTAAACATGTTTTTAGCAGTATCCTGAACAGAAAACAAAAAATTAAAAAGTTAAACCCATTGCTGCTTTGTTGCTTCCATTCTCTGCAACAAACCATCAATCTCATCTTGCATTCTCTTTTTCATTTTATAGTAATCGAAATACGAATGCTCCACGACTTTGAGTTCATCCAACTTCCTCCTCTGCGTTTCCTCTGTCTCATGCAGACAGAGTTTTGAAAGCTTTGTAGCATACTCTTCTTCCATCTGTGCAGTCTTTGTCCTGATCATCTTCTGGAACCCTTCAGCCTCCCTCCTTGCTTCATCTGCCTTGGTTTGGAACATCCGCGCTTCCGCCTCCTTTATCCGCACAATGCTCTCCAAACTTTCAATTCCACCTTTGCTTAATAAAGCAGCCAATTGGAGATCAGCGTCGTTTTTCAGTTCACTTAAGATGGAAGCTTTGAGGTCTTTTGACGAGGCACCAGAATGTGGCGGCCTGGAATAGCTCGAGTCATAAGCGTATTTCGGTATTGAAGAACTAGATTTTGGAAGAGATAGTATGTCCTTTGGAAGATTGGCTTGAGTGGATGCCAGTTCCTTTGAAGAAAAACCCGAAGCGGGAAAGTTCGACATGTTGTCAGCATCTATTCATCACAAAAAATTATCCCTCAACAGTTAGATATCAGATATCTTTGTAGTTAATTTGATTAAATCAAACAAGCCTTCATTAAAAAAAATGCTTATCAGTAATCAATAATTAAATTTAAAGCAGGAAAAGACCTTCTACACAAGACAACACAGTCACATGTAGTTTGAATTGTTTCATCAACACATTAATAATAACAAAATGGATGTAGTCAAGAACTAACAACATTCCAAGTCAAATAGCATTATACCATGTTTGTAACACACATACCATATTAGGCATAAATGCTCAATGTAGCACATAATTCACTGTCCATTCCAATCAAGCATCAAAATACCAAAAACAATTCATTTACTTTTATTTCTCTGATTTATGATAATAACTTATTAAACTCAATATCAAATTTAATATTAAGCTGGATGATTTAAGGACTACAATATCATTCCATTGACATATACATCCTGGATCTGCAAGACGTTGTAGGCCATGCACTCGCCAAAAACTACACATCATAAATGGCATGCCTGAGATGGTATTAAATATCAAAGCTGAATACCAATAGTGGTTAATAAAACATCTTGTAGAGTCTCCAATCATTTCATACATATAATTCAAATCCTCCAAATAGAGAGTAAGCTTATAATCAAAATTATCATTCGTGAAGTCCACATCACTTCTAAATTTGTCCTGAATTTTGTGCCTTAAAAAAAGTAATGCTTGAAAGTTTTGTCCTGAAATTCCAGTCTTAAAACGTTGTTGCTGGAAAACTATGGATATCTATCCCCATCATTGTTTATTTTTCGTCCTCAAACAACCAAACGCTAATTTATTTTACATTTTATCTAGTCTCCCTTTACTGCTGAATTATCTGTTATTTGTTAAAATTTGTTTCAGCAATGACTCAATGGACAATTTTAAAGGTATGGAAATGTGTAACTAGCATGATGTATTAGACTTGTTAATCTAAGTCATACTACATCTCTTATCAATCAGAAGCACACAGTATATATCAACATTGTATCGATGTCACCCTACATAAATTTAAATGTGAAAAAGAAAGACACTTACAGCTGAAAAATTGCATGATGTAATTGCAGGCATCTGAAGGAGATACTATTTTAGTTTGAAGCTTTAATAGCAAGTCATCGGTTTTAAAATGCAATTCCTTCCCTTTGCAATCTTCGCTTCCCATGAAAATCCTCCTCACGCAATCAAGCTCTTTCAACAACGTTTCAAGCCCCCAATCCTTTGCACAACACATGAAAACATCTTTAACAAACCCGAACATTTCCGAAGCATGTCCGCATCCAATACAATGAAACTGCATTTCTGAGGTCCCCGAAGGACCCTTCAAGCTAGGTCCAGGTTTGATGAGCTTCCTCTGGATGCCACAAACAGCATGGCACCAATGAGAACAAACATCACAACCAATCCAACTACAAGTGTTACTTGCACAATCAAAGTTCAGACACACAGGACACATACAAGAACTGCAAAACCCTTTATTTCCGGAACAAATCTTACAGTCACAATCATCAACAGGAAGCAAATTCTTGCAGGTAACATTTCTACATCTCTTATACAAGAAAACCTCAACCATCTCAGATAATTGAAGATTACCGGATAAGAAGCTCGAAAGTCCCATCTTGACAGCAACTAAAATCTCTAATTGAACTTTGTTGCACTTTGAAAGAGTCTCTTTGGTAAGATCAGACCTTCTTTCAAGCCTGTTTTGAAGGTTGACCAATTCTTCTTTCTTGTCACTTTTCTCAATCAGATTCTTCAAGTATTCCTTAGTTGATGCTATGACTTCATCAGCAAGCTCTTGAATTGTCAATGAAACAATAGGGATAGATTCTGAAATAATTTCCCTCACAATTCTTGAAACCTTCCTCATCTTATTACCACCATCTAAACCACCTTCCAAGATTCTCAGACTCTCAGAGTTTCTTCCTCTAGAATCACCTGAATGAGCTTCAAATCTTGGTCTAGCAGGCAATTCAGAAGGGAAAAAAGAATGATTTTCTGAACTAGTAGTTTTATACTGACTATTATTATTAGTACCTTGTTGTTGCATGAAGGAACTAAGAACACCACCATGATTGGACATAGCAACAACACCATCACCTATTGGTTTGAACCTGCTATGAACAGAACCATTAGTCCCTTCACCACAATTCCAAATTTGATCATCTTTGCTCATAGAATAATCGAAATTATCGGTTGAATTGCGAGTCAAAGAGCAACTTGGGTTATGTGAAAAAGGGTGTGAATAAGAATAAGACAAAGAAGCTGCATAATCATTTGAATATGATGTATGAGTAGGTTTGTTCCTAACTTGTTGTTGATCACCATTGTTGTGTAAAGCATTTGAAGCAGTGAGAGAAAGTGAAACATCAGGTAAAGCTAAAGAGAGATTCAATGTCTCAAGTTTTGGCTTTTTATCCCTAATTCTCTCTCTTTCAACATCTTCTTCAACAGATCTCTTTGAAGAATCCTCTCTTGTTTCACTCAAACTGAGGAAATCTCTTTCAACCCATTTTCCATCTTGATTTGAATTCTCAGAAACCATAACCTCTTTACCCTTTTGACTCATTTTTTCAAAGGAATTCAGAAAACTTTCATCACGAGTATCTTTCTCAGAAAGATCAAATTTTGGGTTACCACAAAGGTAACTTAGGGTAAGCTCTTGTAACCCTGAGTTACTAGCAACAACCTTGGTGGGGCCATCAACATGAACACCACCACCAGCACCCATATCTGAATCTCTGAGAAAAACAGCATCTTTCTTATCTGGGTAACCCTTGTTAGGCTCAAAATTGGGCCTTGACAACTTGCTTCTGGAGTTCTCACCTTCAGAGTCAGCAACACCATTACGAAGATCCTTACTTGCAATCATGGCCAAATGAGAGAGAGAGAAAGAAAGAGAGAGAAGGGGGGCACAAAGACAACTAATAAGTTTACTGTTTTTGTTTTTTAAGAATAAGGACACTAGTTTCTAATCAGAAAATAAAAGTTGATTTGGTTTGGTTTTTCAGCGCAGCACAACACAGCACGCGTAGAAGCTATTATTCAACCAACGGCTGGATTTATATTTTTCAACTGTTCACACTGAATAAAAAAAAATATGTATATTTCTCCCAAAACTATAAATAAATATAAATTCTTCAAAACAAATGTAAATCACTTTCAAAATAAAATTACCTTTCAACTAAGACATTATTCCTCCCTCTAAACTGTTTTTCAACAAATAAAATAAGTCAAAAACTGTTTTCCAATAAATAAAATAAGTCAAAAAAATTATTGTATTTAATTTTAAATTAAAAATATAAATTAAAATTTATAAAAAGTTGATGTATTAAGTCTTATCTTTCTACTAAATATATTAACTTTATTTATTTATTTTAAAAAGAAGAGTGCATTAATTTTTGGATTAGAGAAAAAAATAGAGATGTTTTTTTTCTGTATTTATTTATGGGATTATTATTGTAGTTTTTATCCTTAAAAAAATTGAATATGTCATTTTATCTTAAATTCAAACTAAAAATCTGGTTTGTGTAAATTAATTATAATAATATTTTTTTATTTTAAATTACATTGATACCTTCCATTTTTTTTATAAAAAAAGAAAAAGAAATTGGAGTTCAACTTTTGTGTTCTGTTCAGCAGTTAACGGTTCACAAGTCTAAGTAACGGCGACAGTAAGCATGACTTCTTTCATGTGAACATCATCTTCAACCGTTGCTTCTTTCAATACATTTTTACCAAAGTAAGAAGAGTTTAGGATAGGAGAATGTCTTGCTTCACAAACATTATTAGTGTTGACTAATAAGCTATTTATTTATAATTTAATTTAATTTGTGTACACCACTAGTGTTAAAATAAAGTATTTCCAAATATTTACCCACTCCAAATAAATTTCATAATTTAAATATGATATTATTTATTTTCTAAATAATAACACCAATCTTTGAATGAGATATGTAAATATGCCTATAAAAAATAATACTGCCTGTCTAAACCAAATTTTAAGTAGCACATAAGGAATACTTTCTTTTTTTACTAAAAGGAAATTTATTTATTGTTGACTGAATTTTCTTTTTTAAACCATGCAAGTTGGGAGTCTATAATTCATCATTTTTTTAGAAAGAATTCTTTTAAGAAATTTATTTGACTTGATTCTAATTATTCG
>JBBPBP010009779.1:9791822-9803869 GCA_037974735.1 Cicer chorassanicum | reverse complement strand
TTTTTTTAAAAGTTGCAATTTATGTACATATATAACAAGATGATTGATTTATGTTGGAGGACGAGGTAAAATTATTTTAGAGCTTCAATGGATAACTGCACTCTTATAATAGAGTATTTAAAATAGGTTGTTAGTGGTTGCCACTTTTGATCTTCTTTTTGTTTGGCAATCATGGACATTTTTAATTTTTCAAATCATTAAAAATGATTGTGAGTGATAATCACTTTAATTTTATTTTAATTTGATCGTCGCAAATATTCTTCGTTTTTCAAAATTAGTTTTAAATAATTTATTTTCATCATTTTAGATCTTCTCAGTATTGGATTATCGTATACCTTTACAACTTTAAAATTATTTATTACTAATGACCATTTTAAATTTTGTTTCTATTTGGTCATTACAGAATAAAAATAATTTTCTTTTATATTTAATTTAAAGTTATTGTTCTAACAAATATTTTCTACCTAAAATTGCAAAATTTGAATTTTATATTATACGACTATCGAGTAATTGTAGGAACTGAGAAATACCTTTTTCATAATTTTATCCTCGTTATAAAAATAATTTTAAACATTTTTTTATTTGGTAAATATCTTTAAAGTTAACGTTATATTTTAAGTATTAATATAAATTAATGTAAAACATTTTATCTGATTAAAGAATTTTATTTCACCAAAAAGATAAAGAATTAGTAAGCATAATTAACTAGTAAATTTAGCCACCGTAAAGTTCACCATAAATAACTGAAAACATACATATATTCAAACCTATTAGGTGTTATACTTTAAAATCAATGTAATTTAGAAGTATAGTTTAGACACAAAAAAAAAATCTTTAAGTTTTACTTTAAATATCAGTATTATTAAGTTTAATATTTTATTTTGAATTTTAATCCGTGACTTCAAATCTGTATGTAAATTTATTTTGTCATGTACAATCTCTTCTACGAAAAAAAAAAAAATTAAAAGAAAAACTGTATAAGTTTTCTATGAGACCAGGGGTGCGAAAAGCAGCACCTTCTCTACTTTATTTTGTCAAGCACCCTCTATCCCTGAAAGAGGCCCAACCCGTTATAATTTTCGGTAAGCAATGGAAAAAAATTTCTTTGTGCTAAGCATGGGGATATTTTTATATCAAACTTTATATACATCGTAGGCAAAAAAATATTTTTAACAACTTTAAGATTTTTTTTTTAAATTTAATTTGAACAAGATCTATTTTTAAAATTTGGTATAAGCGTTTCTTATCCCGCTCCTACATACTTAAATACATATTCAAATTGTCTAATTCAAACATATAAAATATATCTCTGGATTGATTAATCCAAATAAAATTTGAGTTTTGAGAAAATTTAAATAGAAATAATTTTTTCATCTGGTATTTTAAATTTTTTGATTGAAACATATACAAAATCTTAAATTATTATAGGCCTTTAAATATGTAATAATAGATCTAAAAAATTTCTAAAAAGAATAACTTATAAGCTTAAATCTATTGATCCACTTCTTGAAAAACTTAATGACATTTTTGTCTAAAAATCTATCGATCCACTGCATTATCTTTGAGTTTGATGTGAAAATTGTTGTGAATTATCTTTTTTATAAACAAATGTTAATAAATTCAGTTAACATTTTTATATTTTATCCAATGTTTGAATCCTAATCATTTTACTCCTTAACTCTTATAACCCTTAGTTCAAACTAGGTGAATTATCCAACCCATAAAAAATCGTTGGAGACTGTGTTAAGTCTCCAAAGATATATATCTCTCTCTAAATTTGGAACTAGCAATATCTTAAGAGCATATAGCAAAAATCGATTTGAGATTCCATGTGAGACATTGGCAAGTGTTAAAATATTTTAGTTTCATTAACAAACTTTGTGGTTTAGTTGCAAAGAAGCAAGCTAATGTGATTTTTGCAAAGGTGGCTACATTTTAGTCTTGTCCCCAAGTTTATGATTCCTTAATGAGTTGTATCTTGAATTCTAATAGTAAAAAAATTGTTCCAATGCTGTAGAAAAGTGAATTATTTTTTAATCACAATCCTAATGTAGATTAGAACATACATGTTTGATGGATTATATATCTCTTTCACTTGTTTTGAAATATAAATAAACTATTCTGACTGACGAGTTGTACCATACAATTGATGTAAGAAATCTATAGACATTGTGATATTTTTATGTCCTTCCATATATACACTCATTATTTCCGTTTTAATACAATAAGTTTAAACAGATTCATAGTCACACGTGCCTCTTCCACCACTTCCCTAAATTTTATCATTCTCATGTCCTTAGACACCCCGTATGCCCATTCAAACATTGAAGAGTCTTTGGCAATGTTTTGTGGAGTCCATTAGAACAGAATATGGATGACAATCTAGAACCACGTAGGACTTGATTCGGTAGCACAATTGCCCTTTTCTGAGAAAAAATCTTGCTAAGCTTTCCATAAATGAAGTTCACGATTCTTTACCATAAACTAACAAATACGTTGCATTAACATTTTGGAGAGGACTATATTATGCTTGCTTGGACAATTTCATATTTAATACCTTAAATCACTTTCACGGTTTTGTTATTCTTTATTCCACTTTAAAGTTATGTCCACATAGTGGAGGTGTGAGACTATTCTCATTTAGTTATAAAACTCCAACCTAGCGTCAGAAAAACCTAATTCAACCGGCAAATGCCTACCAATCAAAAAGAACTCTAACCAAACAAAATCCATCTATTTGAAACTTTTTTCCTACCAATTGAGCCGGATCTCACGATTCTATATATCAAATTTCAGAGATACATTTAGATATAAAACATGTACCTTGTTTTCCTAAACTTAATAGGGCAGTAGCTCCAATATCATCCAAGAAGAAAAATACAATTTAGAGGAAACCATTAATAATGTGAAATTAAAATAAGCTAAAGTTGCCATTGGAAATAATACACGTCTCACTATACATACAATACATTGCACGCCCTATTAACTAATAATTTCATGTCTAAATTGAATGAGATCAAACACAAATAATCTTAAGATAAATGATACATTCACAGTCAAACTCCTACCAACTCAGTGGGACACAGTTGACAGATAATCAAATTCATTAAACATGTAGTCATAAAAATGATTTCTGACCTGTAAGTATTGCAAACCATTTATTAGGAGAAGTCAACTCCATAAATGAATCTTCGTACTTCAAAGGATTAGTCTCTTACTTGTGCATTGAGGATAGATACCTTGGGAAGCCAAAATAAAAATTCACAAACCCCTCACAAAAAAAATTATAATAAATGAGTGACTGAGAGAAATTTTGGCATAGTGTGAAACAATGAATGAACCACTTCTTACAACCAAAAACTCATTATTTTTGTGAGGGGTTTACCTGTGTTTGTATCATTTCTAAAATCATATTATAGCTTCAATGTGAGATCAGGAGATGTAGATGCTTGTGGTGGAGGAAGAGGAGAAGGCACCATTGGAACAAAACTAGAATTTGAAGTTTGAGGATGTTCCATATTAACACAAGCTCCTTGTTCCACTTGTCTGAAACTTCCAGGCCAAAAGCAACCAACATCATCATCTTCCATGAAAACTAATGATCCAAAATGATTTTTATCGAATTTCGCTGCAGCTCTCATATCAGGAGTCCTCATTGATGATGGTGATAGCATATGCCTTCTTTGATGCATTGCAGAATGAGCTTCAACACCAAGTGACCGAAAAGGCGAACCGTGAAGAGGCAGAGATGCCAAACTTGTATACCTTTCAGTGAACATTCCCATTCTCATTGCGCGTTTCGCCATTGTTCTTTCCCTTTTGTGAGCATTCTGATGACCACCTAATGCTTGTGAGCTGAAGAACTTTCTCCTGCAGTAATTACAAGAGAAAACCCGAGGAGTAACCGATGCCGAAGGATTAGCAGTTTCAGAAGCTCCTACTTCACTGCTAGCATCACTTGAACCCTTCAATTCGCCATCATTGGAACTGAAATTCAGTGTCAAGTCGAGGGTAATCGAACGTAGATCCGCTTCTGTGGTATTGCTGTTTCTTTTAAAATCATGAGGTGTTTCTTGGAAGGATGTATTATTGGAAACTACTTGGCTGCACCCTTCTGAATGATTTTCAGGTTCCAAGTTCAAGTTTGGAGTCATCATTTATATGAATCTTCTAAGAGTTAACTTCTTTTCCAGATTGCAATTGTATTAGATCAAATGCCACAGTTTGATTGCCTTATCATGATACTATCACCTACATTATCATGAAATACATTATATTATGCTATCTATATAAAGTTGGGAATTTTGTTTTTGCAAGTATATAAACTGGAACATAAAAATAAGGCAAGTAGGAAAACTAAACTAAAAGAAGTCTTTTCAAGGATCACAAATATACACAAATTTGATTTCATATAGCTGATATAAACAGTCTTTTGGATAAATATTTCATGTTTAATAATAAGTTCTCTGTAAATTAAAGTAGGGTCATTAACTCTATTAATGACTCAAAGAAGGTCTAAAGATAGAAAAAGTATTACATATGCTTCCAATATAACTGTACGTTCCTTTCTGTTATTTATGTATATCATATTTTCATATCATCATTATCCTTTTACAGTGTAAAATTATTACCTTCCAGAAGGAATAAGGCTATTGAGGATTTTATGACCAAATTGGGCCACTACAAAACTGCAGATTATACACACACAGAAAAAAGTTCAGCTGATTTTATCTGTTTTTTTCTTTTTTCCAAGAATAAGAACTGAAGAAACAAAACCTTTTCTTATCTTCTTTTCACTTTTTAATCGATGAAATTAACGAAATTCCAACATAATTCCTAGAATTGAAAATCCTCTTAGATCTTTCCATGAGGTTGTCTCAAAGAGACTAATATGATCGACGATTTTCAATTTGAGGAACGAGTTTAGAATTTTGTTAATTTCAAACACCAAATTGTTTGATCCTAATTTTATGACTAAATTAGTGATGCACTCAATACTACATAAAACATGTTACATTCCATTGCTTAGAATACCACAAAATTCAAACTTAATTCTTTTTTCCTTGTTGATTAAGGTTCTTCTTTGGTTCATTAAATTATGCAAAATAGAAAATTGGTAGTGTGAACTATATTCCTTCTCAAATCATGCGTCTTAAGATACAACACTATCCAAACTTTTACAGAGAAGTTGAATAACAGGGTGGAATCATGAAAAATAATTAAGGTGAGATATATCTTACCTATAAAAAAGTAACTTTGTCAAAACCTAAAATTGTAGAAAAAAATAGAGGAATACATGTGATTAACATAAAATTAGGCTCCATGATAGCAAAAAGTAGGAAAATTAAGATCTAAATTTCATTACTCAAAACTAGGAAAATTAATTACCTTCTCTTTTGTTAGCAAAAATTATGTTAATATGATTATAATCACCCACCAAAAAAATTATTATAAAAAAAAAAGTTATAATTACAAGCTAAAGTAGAGAAACTTCAAAACAGAATAAAAAGAGCAATATACCAATTACAGAAAGAAAGAAAAAAGTTGAAAAAAAAACCGAAAAGAGTAAAGCAGAGTGAGATAGAAGGGGGATAAATGCATGGAAGAAAGTGTTAAACGAAAAAAGAAACAAATATTTAGGTGATGAATTGACTGGTACTTACATAACAAACATAGTAGGAAAGAAACTTCAGGGTTGTGAAGTGATATTATGTTATGTAACTGATTGGGAAGAGTATCTACTATCTACAAGGAGAAGAAGAAAAAGAAGAAGAAGAAGAAGGAGAAGAAGAAGAAGAAGAAGAAGAGCTTTTTGTATCATAAAGGGGACAGTGAGTGAGTTAGTTTAAAGGAGATAAGACTATAGAAAAATAGAGAGTTATGGGGAAGCAGAAGAGAGATAGAGAGATGGTAGGGTTGTCAGATAACATAAATAGCATAACATATAGAGATCAAGAGAATTGTTTTTCTTTTTGTTGCATTTTTTTATTAGTGAACATTTTGTTTGATTTTGATAAAATTAAATTTGGAAACTTTAACAAAATAATAATTGTAATGAAATTTTATCAAATTTATTGTAATTTTAAATATGTGATTAACGAAGTTTGAGGTTATCAAATTCACGTAAGTGTTTTATATTGAATAAAAAAAAATTATATCTTAGTGTAAATATAATTTTTACACTTATTGTTCTTAATTAGTCGAGTGTGGTAATTGTTGGTTGAAGAATCAATATTGTAGTACTAATTATTGATATGTGAAATACACAAATTAGAATTATGGACAGACATAGCTTATATGAATAATACTAATGTCTAATGATATGTAAATACGAAGTTAAAAAAGTGTGAACCGGATTATGGATTTTAAGGAGTGAACAAAATCCAACCACCAAATCCAAGAATTATTACAAAACAAAGAAAAAAAGTACAAATGACAAATGAAATGATAGCAAAAGTCGACAGTCAATCACTGGTTAGCTTTAATTGATTAATTAGGTGATAATAATATTATAAGAAAGTTAGTGTACTAGTGAGTGAGTGAGTGTGTTTGTGTGGTTTGTGTGTGTGAGATGGTTGTTATAAGAAGCGATGGACGAAACAGAAACAGAAACAGAAACAGCAGAGACAGCGAGAAAAAAACAGTCAGAGTCCCCACTTCATCTCTGCCAACACCCACAACAATAAAGACCCAACATGCTCCTACACTCCTACGCTTAATTATTTTATTTTATTTTACACAATTTTACTTTTACAATTTAATTACAAACAAAAACAAAAAGATTTATACCAAAATAAATAACAATTATCTTCGCCCTGTATTTCTAAAAATTCACAAATGATTTTATTATTAATAGTAAAAATTCACATACAAATTTAAAAGTGTATTTTTATATTGTTTAATAATTTATTTAGAAATTTAGAAATAATATAAGGGATGTTTTTTCTCTACATAAAAAATGATCTTATATTCGAAAAAAATCAATCAATTTTATTTATGATTAAAAATAAATATATATATATATATATAATTTAAATTTTAAATTACATATATCAATATTTTGTAATTAATTTTTGTTTATATTTTTGAAACGAAAAAGACTTATATAAAAATATTTTAAAGATATTTATTAAAAAATTAAAAGTATAAATTTTATATTTAAAAAATAATTTAAAAAATATTAAAAACACAAATTTCACCTTCGGAGGTTATAGCTCCATAACAGCGAAAGCATACGATGGGTCAATTTTGTTCCATTACATGGAAAACGATCACGGTCGATTTGTTTCCGCGGTAAAAGTAAGCGGTTTTATTCTCTTCGATATTTAACTTTTTTTTTTCCCTAACTAGGTGATATAGTTTTTCTATCATGATCATATATATTTCCTTGAATAATTCTTACCTAAACACGCTCTCTTAGATACATTATTTACACACATACATAAAAAAATCAAATAACATATTTTTTCAAAATAATTAAATTATGTTTTCTTTTTTTATATATGTGCCTAAAATGATGTGATTCAACGTGTGTGCTCACACGAGAATTGTTCAATTTTCTTTACCATTTATCGACCCATCCATCTTTATCACAGTCATATGGACTCCCATTACTTCCCCATCTTTTCCCACTTGTTGTGCATTGCATATATTGCTTTGTTTCTTTCTCTTTCCGTTTCTTTTTTCCTTTTTTGTTGTGGCATCAACAGAGCTGCACTATTAAATAACTACACTTCTATTTGTCTATGAAACAATTGTTCATTGAAGTGAGACACATATAGCATATTCAAGATGAGCCGATAGTTTTTTCTAATAATGGTGCCTGAGTGAGTTTGAGTTCCGTCGGTGGTATAAGTTTTCGGGCATGACATAGCTTCAAAAATATTCCTGAAAAAACTAAACTAAAATAAACAGTATATAAATATAAAAAAATATTTATATATGAAATGTAAGAAAATTAAAATCGGTTGGATGATTAACATCATTATTTGTCGGGATGAAAAGTGCAATTCAATTTTTTTGATTTTGTATCTATATCTTGTTTAAAGAATAATATTTTAAATTTTGAACTCGCAATGTGATTCTCTTTCAAAATATTATTTAGCTATTGAAACAAAGTGTAAATTCTTCGCTTATATTACATATTATTATATACTATCTGATCTTGAATATAAACAACAAAAATCATATTTTATGGTTTTAAATACAAGCAAAATTTGTCGTTAAATTATAACTCAACTGACAAAAATGTCGATATTGTTAGATTGAACATCATGTTTTGAATTCAAACTCATAAACTCTAAATGATATGAGGTTAATTACTTTTCTAAAGGATATGAGATTCTTTTTGTTTATATATAAAACCGTATGAAATATATACATTAAATGTTGGAGATGTTGGAGGTGCTTGTCCCAAAGGTAAAAATTACAAGTAAATTAGGGGTGTACATGGGTGCGAGTCGACCCGTCAATTCGATCACCCAATCTAATTTAACTCGATTTTTACCCGTATCTGGTCACTTTCGAGTCTGACCTGACCCAATCCGTTGAAACCCGCTTATATTTGGTTCGGGTTATGTGTTCAACAATTTGAACTCGTCGACCCGACCCGGTGACTAGTTATGTTTTTTAAAAAAAATTGTTTGTCAGTCCAATTGTCCAGCGTCGTCGCCCACCTTCTTCTTCTTCTGTTTTAGACTTTCTGCAATCACGCTGCCACCCACCTTTTTCTTCTGTTCCATACTTCCTGCCGCCGCCCACCTTATTCTTCTCTTCCACATATGCGTCACTTTCTTCTTTTGTTCCAGACTTCCTAAAGTCGCGCTGCCTCCCACCTTCTTCCTCTGTTCTAACCGTCGCGCCGTCGCACGCCTTCTTCGTTCTAGACTTTCTGCAGTCGCGCTGCTACCCACATTTTTCTTCTGTTCCAGGCTTCTTGCAGCTGCGTCGCCGCCTACCTTCTTTTGTTCTAGATAAAAAAAAAATTTATCAAAGTAAGGTGTGTAGAGTATTTTTTCCTAGATTAACTATGTCATTTGGGCAAGATACATTTTAAAAAAAAAAAATTCAAGTATATTGATTTTTATGATAAATTAAATTTTATGTTATAAAATGTTGGGTAAATTAAAATACGGTTGTGAATAAACTTTATTAAAAAAAAAATTATCGCGAAGAAAGCTTCATTTGAGTTAAATACTATTTATTTAAATGTTATATTTTGTTATAGTCTTTTTTATTTAGATAAAATGATAAATAGATTTACGGCATATTCGAATATGAAAATAATTGTTATAGATTTTACAGACATTTCATCGTAGTATTTAATATCAATCGATTAATATTTCTAAAAAAATTAATATTAAAGATGATGAATCTAGTTTAAATTTGTTTACGTTTAAATCTATTAAACACATTTTTTTAGTATTTTATTTGAGAATAGCAAGTACTCTGCAAATAAACAAATGAAACACTACTATTAAAAAATTGTGGTAGCTTAGTAAACTAAAATGTGGTGAATAATGTGATTGAAATTTTATGATTTTTTAGACATTCAAGTATTAAATATATTTTCATTCAATTAAATTGTTATTGTTGTTACTTATGTTTCTCCCATAAAATAAAAAACATGTTGCTATTTATGTATAACTCGTCAACCCAATCTAACTCGTTCTTGATTGGTTCGGGTTAAATAAAAAAATACGAATTTAGAACTCAACCCAACCCAAAGATAATTTATCGGTTCGGATATCGGATTTTGTCAAAATCGACTTAACTCAACCCGCGTATGCCCCTAATAAATATGTTATAGTTTTATTTTATTTTGCTCCAGTAGTTTTTTTTTTGTCGCCCTCCATTAAACAACTTTTTAAGACAATAATTGTAGAAAATTATATACGATAAAATAGAAAAATATAGAAAATTATTTAAGAGATAATATAATTTCTTTTTGTCATTCTTCCTGACCACAGACAGTAATATACTAAAATACATCTTAGTTTAAAAAGAATATAGCGTTTTATCCATTATAGACCATTTTGTGGGATGTTGTTAATAAAAATTTAGATATTTTATAAATGTTTAAAACATTTTTCTTTTGTGAATATATATAGACAATTTTTCTTTTCTCAATTTTGAATTAAAATGTTATCCCTTATTTTAAACATTTTACTGAAAAAAAAGTAATGTTTAGTAAATAACAAATCTGCATTAAAGTTAAGTATTTTTTAATAATCTAACATGTATAATAGATAATATAAAAAATATCTACACAAAATATATTTTCTTTTGAGTCAAAAAAATCTTTATACATTTTTTCAATTAAATCTTATTTTATTTACCATTTCTATAGGTTAAAAAACACGTCTTCAAAGTAGTTTATAGCCAAATTTGAAGGAACCTCCTTCCTTCCTTTTATTTATTTATCTTTTTGCTTTTATATTTAATGGAAATTTCTCAACAATAACAAAAATATTTACTTAAGTATGAGGATTTGATTTTTTTTTCAAAAAAAAGTGTATGCATTTAATTTTGCTTGAATATAAATCTATGCTTTGTCTAAAGCATCGAATGTTTTGGTAGGGATGAGTCTAACTTTAATCATGCTTTTCCTTTTGATGTCTTTCTTCGATCGTAAAAGTTAATCTTCGTCTGTGGACCCCAATGTTTCACTTCTTATTGAAATCGACAGGCAGTTCAAGGAAGAACACATTGTAGGAAGTCATACAAACTGAAATCTGATCATGTCCACATACTCCATCAGAAAAGAAAAGAAAAAAAAAAAAGCTATTGTCGCTCCGTGATGGTTTAAAATGGTTAACAAATTTCTTAACAACGTATCTTATTAAATTTAGAAACATTATCTTAGAATAATTGTGTGTTTAATATTTTAAAGTTTGAAAATTGTTTTTAAAGTTTCAATTCAATCCAAAACTTCAATTTTTTTGTTGCTAAACATATCTCTTAATTTATATTCTTTTTTTTTTTAATCTTTTTTATAAAAGATAATTGAATTAAAATTTAATCAATAAAAGTTGATATATATGAATTAGATACATCGACTTTTGTTGACTAAAATGTAAGTCAATTGTGTCTTATAAAAAAGATCAAAGGAAGTAATAGTATATATACTTCTATGTATATTTGACTAAAAACTCATATTTATTTGTTTAAATCAATATAAATTATATCGATCGAGAATAATATAAATTAAAGTCGCTAAAATCAAAATTGAAAATGATGCAATATGTGAATAAATTTACGGCGTCCAAATTAATAACGACAAAATACCTACAAATGTGACAAAATCTATAAATATGATAAAATTGAAGTGTATAGAATATTCATGACTTTGAAGTTAGCGTTGAACATGCAAAATTTATTGATGAAATCTGCACCGAATAAAAACTAATATGTTAATCGAAACCAACAAACACATAACAATATGAAAAACCAAAAAAATGTCGGAACGTACAAGAGGACAAACAAAACAATACCTACTAAGACGATGAAATTACAACAAAAAAAAAAACAGAAAAGATAAACTAAATATGTGTGAAAGTCGTTTATTTAAATAAAATTTAAATATATTTTTAGTCCCTATAAAAATGTTATATTTAATATTTTTTAAAGCATATTAATTTAAATAGTTCAGACTTAAAAAAAAGTCTAATAGGTCTGATAGGCCAGCCTATATACATATATATAGGTATTATTATTTATTAACATTGTTAATTTTTATTATTATTTATCAATATTAGTATTCGTTATTTTAAATTTGCTTATTATGGGTTTATTTTGTTTCTTTGTTTTTTTGTTAAAAAGTTGTTGCATTCTTGCTAATTATAATTTTATTAGTTTTTCTTATGTTTATTATTTTATTAGTTTTCTTTATATATAAAAGCCTAGTTTAGCCTATTTTAAAAAAAATATAAAATATACTATTTAAGTGCTTTAATATGAAATTGATTTTTAAATAGACTTTTCGGCTAGACTTTTAAAAAAGATCGGATCAGACAGGAAAAAAAGCCTATGATAGATTGTAAGATAAA
>JBBPBP010009779.1:9763209-9782369 GCA_037974735.1 Cicer chorassanicum | reverse complement strand
ATCTATATATTTTATCCATCTAAAATGATTAATTCAGATATATATTAGAAGTTCATTTTTTAGAAAAACTCACCTAATTTTTTTAGCTTATAATTTTGTAATCGTGTTTGAAGTAATATTTGTTAAGTGATTCAAGAACTTACCCCCAAACATTATACAAATAGTTAATTATCCACAAAAAAATGGAAAATGATAGAATCCCCACCAAACATGGTAGTGCACTAATCACTATGCAATTCTAATTTTTTTCCTCTTTTTTTGTTTGTTTGTCGTTACTAAGAGAGAGAGTGCGTTGAAGCTTTTCTTCTTCCATATTCCTTTTCCTTCCTTCAATTTCCCTTTTCTTTCAATCTTCCTCTGCCCATTCCGATTCCTCCTCCCCAAAATCATACTCTCCCACTTCCGATTCCTCCTCTGTTTTTTTTCCAACCTTTTCCGATACCATTTTTTTTTGAGTTTCTTCGTTCTTTAATGATCGGAAACGAAATAATAAATTAGATTTTGAAATTTGGGTATTGTTTATATTAATAACCCCGTTCTTCCTCCGTTTTATCGGTGAACAAACGGAGGAGAATAGTTGTGAAAAGGATTGGAAAATGCTGGGTACTGCACTGCAATTTGGGGGTGTTCGCGGTGACGATCGGTTTTACATTCCTGTGAAGGCAAGGAAGAATCAGAACCAGCGTAAGCAAGCTCAGAGAGTCAAGAATGGTGAAGATGAAACTGCAGATTCAATTTCTGATAATAATAATAATAAAAATAATAATAATAACAATAATAATAATCAATCTTTGTACTCACCAACAACAACTCCATCTGTAGAGTCTCTTAGTAACATTGATAGGTTCTTGGATTCCACTAAGCTATTGGTTCCTGCTCAGTATTTCTCCAAGGTTTATCTCAATTCATCTTTTTTTTTTTTCTATTGAGAATCTGCCTTTTTTATTTTATTTATTTACTTTTGCTTTTGAAATGCTGAAACAATGGTTGCAAATGTTTCATCCTTTTTAGTGTTTATTTATTTATTTTTTGTTTATTGTTTTCTATAATGTGTAATTGATGGCAAGTTTAGGATAAATTTATTGTTTTTATTATAATTGGAAGGTACAGAGTTTGAGGGTTATAAAATGAGTATATTTTTTTTAATACATTTTCAGATAGTTTAAAGAGTTTTTAAACTGGTAACAAATTATATTCAATCATAGGTGTGACTTTAGAACTGATTATGACTAAAGTGAAATGTTTTTAATGATATATATTAATTAAAATTCTTTTTGTTATTATTGTTGTATTGTTCATAATATGTTGTTTTATTTGGTTGCGTGTGTAGACGACAATGAGAGGTTGGAAGACTTGTGATGTTGAGTATCAGTCTTACTTTGCTCTGAATGATCTATGGGAATCATTCAAGGAGTGGAGTGCATATGGTGCTGGAGTCCCTTTACTACTTGATCAAAGGGAATCTGTAGTCCAATATTATGTTCCATATTTGTCAGCTATTCAGCTATATGGTCAACGTACAGAGAAGTCAAGTGCCAAGCCAAGGTATTGTCATTTCACATGTAGAACCATTCTTGTTATATGTGCATAAATATAGCATAAGAATTGTTTACTTTAAGGACAATGCTAACTGCTGAAAAAATGGTTTAGTTGTTGATAGGTGTGATTCTTTTGTTCTGTTTCTTTGTGATTCAGTGATTTGTTTGTTATGTAAATTGGTCATATGGATTGTATGTTGGATTATGTTTTGTTGTTGCGGTTGCTGATTGAAAAGGAAAAAGAAAAATTGAGAAGTAAGTGAAAGAGAAATAAACATGTGGTTTTTGTCTTCCTAAATTTGTATGCTTGTGATAGATAGATGTAGAAACTGCAGGAGTTCAAAATGGTGAAAGCCATGAAGACGATATTGATATTATTAGCTGTTTACAGGCCAGTTTCTATGGTGCAATTGTGAATTAAGTCTTGTACCATGCACAAGTTTGTTTCCACCATTGGATTAATAAGTCCCACCATTGAATCAAATGAGATATGATGAGACTTATTGATCAAACGGTGCCAAATAAACTCGTGCACATTAGACAGCCCCTGTTTACAATAGAAAATCTTTTGGTTTGACTGCTATCAAATAAATGTTTTTAACTCGAGCACAATGTATGATTATCACTATCCTCTTTTATACACGATGTTACGCGGTCTTTTGTAAAACAAGTGTCTAAAACATAAGTTCATAGCCAATTTATTTTGTTTTACTGTCTCTCCATATGATTTTAGCGGTAAACTTAAGCACCATTTTCATCCTTTTACTCATATTTCCTAGCAAAGAAAAAATGAAAAGCATTCTATTGATGATTCTTCATTTTCCTTGAGGGTTAATTATATGATCATGGTTTTCAAAAATGAAATTGAAGCCACAAATAACATTTTAGGTTGAAGGCATGTCTGAGTGTCTAACATGTGTCACTATCAGACACTTTGGGAGATGATTTTTGAAGGGAGGGTTTCTAGAGATCTAAGGAAGTGCTAATGATTTGTGAAATGAGATGAATAAAGTGATTAGAATGGTAGACAAAAAGACATTGGGAAAATTGAGGGGGTTTGCGCCTAATAGTAAAGATTCTTGGCTGTGTGATGGAAACATACAAAAAAAATAAGTTTATAAGTGATTGAAGCGTGGTCCTTGTGTTGAATGGGGAAAATTTGAATTAGTATAGGTAGTCAAGTAAGAAACTAAGAAGAGTATTTGAAGGTTTATTGTTATTAGGCACCAGTAGGGAAACAAATTATGTATACTATAGACTTGCTAAAAGTAGGGAATGGAAAACAAGAGACTTAAACCCAATGTTGTGAACAGTGGCGTTATAGCAAAGCAGGAATGGCTCATGGTGCGACTCTAAGCACTGGTTATCCACATTTTGCAGTAGCATCAATAGTTGCTGCAAATCGAGGTCAAGTAGCAGCAAAATAGCCCTTTAGCGGCCACTAATTGGTTAGGGTTTGTAATGCTCTTTTTACCCTGTTATCTCGAATTTTAAATTTTTTAGGACTTTTATGTCATTTTCCAATTTGAGTTTAAGTTGCCCTACTTCTCTTCCCACTCATTCATGAAAGAAAAACAAAGAGACAAAATAGACTCTTCTGCACCGCGTTTCTACGACTGCAAAGAGAAAATAGGCACGCCGACACTTTTTTCTGACGACAACAGTGGTGTTTTTTGGTGACAGAGACCATGTTTACGATGGTCACTGTCACATTCAGATTCTCTATCCTTTCCTAGTATTGTTTCTTGGTCCTTGCCCCTGTTTTTTGACGTTCGTGTATCAGCAAAGTGCAAAGACCAAGTAGCACCCTACACAATAGACACTCTGTTCTGATAGTGATTCTATTTAAAGAATCACTTGTTATTTTGAATACTTCTAGAATTATATTGGGTCTTAGATTTTGAATGTTAGTGACAAATTATATATGTTAATTATAATTATTATTATGTATGACTATCCCTTTAATTTTGTGTATTTTTCTATTTTTGAGTATTTATGTGTATACTGTTGGGATTTATGTTTAGTTTGTATTCTGTTTTTAGTATTCGCAATAGCGGCTCTACTGCTATCTAAGATTAGCAACATTTCAATGTGAGATGCTGCATGCATTAAGGATGATGACGAAAAATTATTAGTTAGAATACACAATATCAATGAAAGATGGAAGAATTATTTTCATATAAACATTTTAATGAAGGGGTAACCTATTCTTTGAACTCTAACAGTCTAAACCCTAGAAAGAAGGATTAAAGTTACTCTTAATATTGAAGAATCAGAGCATGAGGTAAAGGAAGAATTAGAGAGGATAGCGAATGACAAGGTAGTTGGACTAGATGATACATCTATTGAGGTATGGAGGGGCTAGGAGAGAAAAACATAAGATGACTAATAAAGTTTTTCAACAAGACTATGAGGTCTAAAGAGCATGTTAATAGAATGGTGGAGAAACACTTTAATCCCTATCTTCAAGAACAAAAGTAATATGCAAATATGCGTAAATTATAAAGGGATTAATTTATTGAGTCCTACTATGAAGCTTTAGGAAAGAGTAATTGATGGTGATTATGACAAGAGACGCACATCCCTATCTTCAAGAACAAAAGTAATTATACAAAGTTGTGTAAATTATTAAGGGGTTAATTTTATCAGTCATACTATGAAGCTTTAGGAGAGAGTAATTGATGGTGATTATGACAAGAGACGCACAACCCTATCTTCAAGAACAAAAGTAATATACAAAGTTGTGTAAATTATTAAGGGGTTAATTTTATGAGTCTTACTATGAAGCTTTAGGAGAGAGCTAATTTAGTGGTGATTATGATGAGACGCACATCACTAGAAATCAGTTTGGTTTTATATCAAATTATTAAGAGAGATTTAGATGTAAATGGTCGTTTTGGTACCTTGATGCACACAGAATTGTGATGTTGATTGATTTATGTATTCAACCCCATCTAACCCAGTGGTGCAGAGCTTGGTGGCTGTAGTTGCATCTTTGCTTCAATTTATGCGCTTATTGTGTTTAGTTCACTTCTTTTGAGCAACTTATTCGACTGCCTTGAGCAACTATATTCATAAGCAGCATTTTTGTTGGGTTTCAAAATAGCATGTTGCTTTTTGAATTAGATTTTGTGTTTCAAGTGGCAATATTGAGTAGTTAAATAGTTACTAAATTTCAAGGCAGTTGTGCAGCACCTCATGTTTTGATTTGTATTTTAACTGTTTAGATATAATTGTTTGAAAAAGATTGGCTGTCAGCTGGAAGAGCGAATAAAATGTTTGCATGTGGTTATTGGCGGCGCTGCATTTGAGGGTATGGAGAGCTCTAGACAAATGGAGATTAGTGAGACAGTGAGATATCTAGACATTTTTTGTCTATGATATCTTATCATATCTCACTCCTTCACTCTTCATTACATCCAACTTTCAGCCTAACCAAGAACACTTCAAACTTTTAGGAATATAAGTTTATTGGTTTCATTTGGTCCTTGTAGACGTTGAGATTTCGGTTACGACAACAACATATAAATTGGTATTGAATTTTGATGGACTAGTAATTCATTTTAGATTTCAATATATTGGATATGATAGTTTTTCTTATGTCATGTTAGGTACACAAGTGAAGATAGTGATGGTGATTACTACAGAGATTCATGTAGTGAAGGAAGCAGTGATTATGAATCCGGAAAAAGGACCGAATGTTTTATGGCACAGAGAAGCAGTAAACACCTGACAAATGGTGTCTCTTCTCAAATGAGCACACTGTCTGTACATGATAAACACAATACGGTACAAGAAGGCTTTTCTAGTAGTGATGACAGTGAAACTGGAAATCCTCAAGAACTGCTTTTTCAGTATTTGGAACAAGGTCATCCTTATAGCCGTGAACCATTGGCTGACAAGGCAATATCTGATCTTAATTAATTTGTGTCTTTTTTTACCCTTAATCTGTACAGTCCATCTTATATTTTACAATATTTGCACAGATACTAGATCTTGCACGCCACTATCCTGCCCTCAAGTCATTGAGAAGTTGTGATTTGTTGCCAACTAGTTGGATGTCTGTTGCATGGTGATCTAATGCTTAACTTCTTTCCCTTTTTTTCGTTTTTTCTAGACATAACATGATTAAATTTATCTGATGCATTAGTGCTGATTTTTTTTGTTGGTTAACAATTTTAATGTCTTTTTCTAGGTATCCTATATATCGAATACCTACAGGTCCTACATTAAAAGATTTAGATGCATGCTTTCTAACCTACCATACACTCCATACATCCTTGACAGGTAATTTATGGAACCTCAAGCCTGTAAACAACTGCAGTGGTATCTTGGCTTTGTACAGCACTTATTTTGGCTCAATATTTTTAGTGGATTTAATTGAGTATTTTTAATATTATTTCCTTTTGAGTTGCCCCCTGTATTTGCTCTCCAAAGTTGGAGGATCAAAATAGTCTACTCTTTCATTTATCCTCTATAATATCAGTCAGAAACAAAAAGACAAATTATTCCTTTTTTGTCTGCTAAAATAAAAAATGGGGTTCTTCTCCAATGGCTTGTATCTAGTGAATTTCATTTTTTTTGTCTTTCACTTGACTTTTCTAATTCTTGGGAGTAACAAAGTGCTTCCTCAGCTTTTATAAATATAGTAGTTATCATGTTCACTTTATGTGTTTGTGTCTGAGTGTTTTGCATGGAAATAAACACTAGAAATTTTGTTTAAGACTGATAATATGTGATCAATTACTTTAGCAAATGAAGTACAGGCCGAGTAAACAAAGGAAGAGTGATTGTGTGTTAAGCATCATTCTATTTGATTAAAAGAGGTAGGTGGGTTTTCCCATTACTATAGGTTTCCATTACTATAGGTTTTGTCTAGGGATCAATTTTGAGCCCTTGTTTTTTTATATTGGTTGTTCACGTGCTCTCTAAAACCTAAGAGATAGTGTCACCAAGTGGGCTTTTACCAAATGAGATAAATGGAATGCTAATTATGCTAGGGATATGGAGAAAAGCTTTGTGAGCACATGGTTTTCGCTTAAGTAGAAGGATAACAGAGTATTAGAATGTAAGTTTGGCTAGAGTCACACAAATACTATCCTAGAGGTGAATATTGGGGGAACATCCCACAAACAAATAAGAATATCATTTTATATAGAGTAGTGAGGAATTTTGGGACAAAAATTACATCCGCTGGGTTTCAAACTTGGTACAACTCAAAGTCAAGATACTATTGTCTTATGGTTTAATTATCTTGGGTCTTTCCTACAAAATGATGTAGAAATAGAGGAGGATGTCCACCATGGAATTCCAGCTGGGGGGATGAAGTGGAAGTGGAAGAATTCTTTGGCCACAATTGTGATAAAAAGGTGTTGTTCAAGCTTAAAGGAAAATTATACCGGACAAATTAAACCTTGTTACGTTTTTGTTGAAGTTATGGGTTTTAGATAAAAGGAGGACATAAATAATTAGAGCTCGAAAGTTATTGAGAATAACACGATACAAAGCACTAGACACTAATCCCTATATATAGGAATAAAAGACTCCTAATCTTAAATAAATTGGAAAATCAGAAAGCAAATCATAATATATCTTATACAAAATAGAAAAACTAATCCTTAGAAATCATTTTAGCCTTTTAGGTTATAAATCGATCCTAAAAAGTAATCTAGAATACTCTACTATAATATCAAAGGTATAATCATAAAATATTTTTGTATATTTTAACTTGCATAGAACTGATTGTTGGGCATTAAAAAGTCAACTAAAAATTAAGATCAGTGTTCAGGGATAAAATGCTACATAAAAATTGGTAAAACAAGACAAACTTGGAATAAGACTGATATCATCAGAGAGAAAAAAATGGGTCAGTAATTTTATTGTGAAAAGACGGTAGAATCTTATCTGGAGGTAGTTGTGGAACAGACTTAGAAGCACCAATAAGGGATTAGATATGATAGAGGATAGTCCATTAGTTAAAGATAGAGGAAGACCAAAGAAAACTAACTAAACTATTAGAAAAAAATTGGAGTTTTGAATGACCTATCTTTATTCGTTAGATATGATTCATGTTTGGACTTAATGGCATTGTTTGATACATGCATCCGATCCCAACAAAGTTTTGATTGTTGTTGTGGATAGTCTTTTTAATTTTTTAGTCCAATTGTGTCAAGACCAATTTTAGAATATCTAGGTTATTGAGAGGCTTTGATACTATGTAAATTGGAATTTCTTCTTAGCATTCAAGTATGGCTGATTTTTTCAACTAAAATATGATCTGACCTTGGTAATGACCTATACTGCAGTGAATTTTTCCTTACTTAGCCACTTTACTTTCTTTTAATATGATATTTTGTGAAAATGTAGAAACGTGCTTTACACTTACATGAGGCTCTGTAAATATCTAGTAATTTGAAATTGACAAATATGGAAAAACACAAACTAATTCTTGTAACACATTACTCAACTTGCTAGTAGTTGTTATGCGAAAAAATAAACCGTGCTTTCAAAAACATCAAATATATATCTGTTTGATGCAGTGTGGACTGATTTATTTTCAACTTGTTTTATGTTGATTAATTGCAGGAAGTGGACCCACTCCTGGTCCTGTACTGGTTTATCCCAGTGAGATGGATGGTGTACCAAAGATTTCCATTCCTACTTTTGCAATGGCCGCCTATAAATTAAAGGGATCTATTTGGATGAAAAAAGAAGTTGGTGAGAATCAAGTAATGAATTCCCTCTTGCAGGCTGCAGATAAATGGTTAAGGCTAGTTCAGGTGAACCACCCGGATCATCAGTTCTTTAAATCGCACGGCACGTATTACAAATGAATCGAATGATATGACATGCCAGTTTCGTTCCCTTTGGCTAAAACTAAGCCTTAATTTCAGTGTTCATTGCCTTGGTGCAAACTTTATTAAAGTCCATCCATCTGTAGAGATTGTGATGACATGGTATGGTGGGGACAGCCCAATTGTCAGTTTTTGTTATACACCTAAGCAGCACAAAAGATGAAGCTGATCTCAAGCGATGAATTCGTAGAGATCGGCAAAGCAGAAAAAGAATAAAAAAGTGGTTTTTATAAGTAAAACTCCCTACTGAAAAGGGAGAGAAACTAAATATGAAACAAAAGTTAAGTGGGTAATGGCAAACAGATTAACAGAGAGGATGTGTGGGTTTAAGGTAGACTGTATATGTCTTTACAGTTCAATAGTGGCTGTGATGATCCCTTTAATTTCTGGACATAAATATTTACACATGTTGTGATAATAGAAGAAAATGGAAGAAATACTAGATTTTGCTGTGTGGTAAGGCACAATTTTGGCACTATCTGATGAATATCTTTGTTGTTATGATGATAGGAAAGATAGTATTGTACAATATTTTGCTTTTTTTTTCTTCTCAAATAAATGCTGCACTCTTAATTAAAATGTCATTCCTTTGGGATTCTTGTTTGGAGAAACACATGATTGTCTTGTTATTAGACAATGTTAATTATAAGTTCCATGAAGATGGAATGCTAGGTAAAGTACCGATGAAATCAATCTTCTAGTTTATTTTTATAGACGAATGTTAGTATATTAGTTATGTTGGTATTTTTTCTTCATTTTCCAGGATTTGAACCTTGGTCTTTTTACTCTTTCACCTCTTCAACCGAAAGTTCAAACCAGTTGAGTTACCGAACTCCAAACTTCACATCAATCTTCTAGTTTTAAATACTCATGCAGAATGTATGAGAAAACAAGATCCATAAACAATTGAATAGAAAAAATGTATGACAACAAGTTAATTGATGGAATAACTTGATTGCAGAAAAGAAGGGACCAAATAATTTTAAGGGGCTCAAAATTGCACGTTAACTACTACATGTTATTTTGTAAAAAAAAAGAAAAAAGAATATATATAGTGCAATCAAATGGCTGTGACCAATCAGGGTGCCATTGTTGCTTCTGGGGTGTGACTTGTGACTGCTTTGGAAATTTCTTCTTCAAATTTGCAACATTTGTTGGTGCGTGATCTATTATCATGGCAAAACGGGATCATGGCAAAACGGTGGGCTATTTGCAAATAGTTGAAGTTGACTTTTGATAGGATTTTAGAGCTATTGATATCGAGTTTGATTCTAAAGTTGTTGTGACCTTTGATTCTTGGAGAATGGAATGTTAGACATCTTTGTTGACTATTGTTTCGACAAATTATTGATATTTTGAAATAGTTGGACTTTTATTCCTTGTCTCATATCACCATGAAGCTAACCAGACTGCTGATGCTTTTGTTAAGTATGGTCTTCATATGACCATATCAGATAGGATGTTTTATGTAATTTATTATTTTAGCTCTTTGGTTATGACTATGATGAATTTGTTAAAAAGAAATGATATTCATTGATTTGAATTGTAGAATATGTTGCAATATAAATTTAAATTTACTATAAAAAAAATGAATATGTGAATAAACTCACATTACTTAAGTTAATAGCATAAAACGACATGTCTATAAATATGACAAAATTCAAGTGTTCAGATTATCTATGTATCTAGATCTATAACGTTGATGACACAAAAGTCATTGATTAATTTTGTAAGCGATCAAAGCTACTTTGTCAGTTTGAATAAAATGGATACCGCGTGAAAACGAAAAATAAAAAAGCGTCTGAGTACAGAAAACGAAATCACAATAAAAAATACGAAAGAAAAATTAAATTTGTGTAAAAGCTATTTATTTAAATAAAAAAAGAAAAAACAATTTGATGGGGGATTCTAAATGAGGGAGACGGCTCTAGAGGTATAACCTTGTGAAAGTAACAATAATCAATTAAGAGAGGATATAAATCCACGGACAAATATGAAAGATATCACTAGCTAATTTTATATTTAAGTGTTTGTTTTTTTTTTAAAATAGTATATAAGTGTGTTTGTCCTTAAATTAAGTTAATTTTACTCCACAACAACACTTCAATGAATAGTTTTTTTACGCAGAAAAAAGTAATATTTTTTTTTGTAAACGTGTTTTGTTGGATTGTGTTGTATATATATTTTTTCAACAAAACCAATTAACCAAATTATTTGTGCCTTGTTTTTTAGTTGAGCTGGTAATAATAACAGCTTTTTTTACTGGAAGTTAAAAAGGTAAGAGCTGAACTGAAACCAAAGAAGTGAAGCAAGGGACGAGACACACACTAACACAGTTGAAACTTGAAACCCTAGAGTGAGAAACTGATAGAGAGAGAAAAGAGGCAACAATGAGACGTTCTTTGTTGAGAAATGTTTCTCTCTACACTCGCAATCTTCTCCATCACAACTCTTCTCCCACCAACTCGGCTCCGGTTCAACTCGCCGTTTCAACTCGCTCCCGATTCAGACTCTTCTCTTCCGATGAAAAACCCGATCCAGTTCCAACCACCAAAGACCCCGTCCCTCTTGACATCGAAGACGTCGACAACAAAGGTTTCTCTTCTTTTCCAAACAAACGCATTTCAATTCGTATATTATATACACAACGTGAACTACGAACCTGAAATTTTTGAATTTGTTGTGTTTTTTCAGAGCTGAAATTGCGGATTGATAAATACTTGAAAGGCGACGAGCAAGTGCTGCCGTCGATCATGGAGGCAATTTTGAAGAGGAAGTTATCGGGGAAGCACGAAGATACCGATGACGAGTTGATTGATGAACTCCGAGTGCAACCTATCGATGATGTGGCTGATGAGGATTTTGAATCGGATTTCGAGGAAATGCACGAAACCGATGATGAGATTGATGATTTGTATAATGCTAGGGACATTGTGATGAAGAGAATGGCAAACGATGAGTATTTCAATATGGATGATAAGAAGTGGGATGACATTGTTGAAGATGGTGTTAAACATGGTTTTCTTAGGGATACAAAGGAGTGTGAGGAGATTCTTGAGGATATGCTTAGCTGGGACAAACTTCTCCCAGGTACATACTAGTACTACACGCACCATTGTTCATATAATTATCATTATCATTGTATTATACATTACTTTATTTATTTATCTTTGAAATTGGTTTTGGTTGGTTCTGCTGATTGTGAAAGCTAAGTAAATTTAGGGAAATATAGGGTGCATTTGGATTTGGGTAAATAGTATAATTAAGTGCTTATCAAGTAAGAGAGAAAACGAACATGCTTAATCTGTCTTCTTATAAGTTATAAACTATTTTCATTAGCTATTTTTGGGAGGTTATTGAAACATCATAATATATTTCTGTAAGCTCTTCCAAACACTTGCGCAAGTATTTATAACCCACTCATAAATTCATAATTTTCGTGATTGGTTTGTCATCCTTTGTAATGCTGTTGTTAGTTAGCATTAAAAATTTGTGTTATTTGATTATTAATTATTATCGATCGATATCCTGTGGTGTAGGAATTAGTAATTAAAAGTTAGAGGATAATATTAGGGAATGTATTGCTTTTAATCTGTGGTACTGGTTGTAGTTTATAGTCACTTTAAAGAATTTTCCTGGTCATGAATTGTCTGTCAATCTGCTTTCTTAGGAATACGTCTAATTTCAATGTGCAAGACTGTTGTTATGGGTTTGATACATGTGCTTGATATTTATTGCATGTTCCGACCTCACCATGGAATTTTCTATGGATATGATGTTTTTGAATTGATTTGTAGTCACCACCTTGCAGTTTGTGTAATCTGTTTGATGATTTTCTTTGCTTTGGCATCTTATCTAGACGATATAAAACAGAAAGTGGAAACAAAATTTAACGAGCTAGGGGATATTTGTGAAAGAGGGGAACTTGATCCTGAAGCTGCTTATGAACAGTTTAAGAAGTTTGAGGATGAAATTGTGCTGGAATATTTGAAAACAATGGAAAAAGAAGATGCACTGCAGCCTGTTGATACTTCTGTGCCAGACAAGAAAAAGGATTCCGATGATCCGCCTGGTGAAGGCCCAATTCTCCGGTGGCAAACTCGGGTAGTATTTGCTCCTGGTGGCGATGCTTGGCATCCCAAAAACAGGAAAGTGAAACTATCTGTAACCGTGAAGGAGCTTGGACTTTCAAAATACCAATTTCGACGTCTCAGAGAATTGGTTGGAAAACGTTATCATCCAGGGAGAGATGAGCTTACAATTACTAGTGAGAGGTAACATGCTATATAAACAAAAGTTGATTTATGTATTATTCGAGTATATAAAACATAGGTCTGAAAACCTTGAGGTAGCCACATTTGTATTTAAAATTGTCTTTTCCATATTTTGAAGGTTTGAACATCGTGAAGAAAACAGAAAGGACTGCTTGAGGACTCTTCTCTCACTCATTGAGGAAGCCGGGAAAGCCAATAAACTAGTAGACGATGCCCGAACTTCATATGTGAAAGAGAGACTCCGAGGCAACCCAGCTTTCATGGAGAGGCTACGTGCTAAGTCCATTAGATTGCGAGAATCCAATCAAGTTCCTGCTTGAGGTTTTAAGGTTTGATGGAGGAATTTTGGAACATTTCATCTGCCTACATTCGTTATTGCTCCCAGATTTTTATTTTCTTTTATGATTTTTATCTTTTTTAGTTTAGTTTTTTAAAAAAATTTAGCTGCAACATGGGTTTCTAGTTGCAGAAACAACTCTGCATACTGGGATAAGGCTGTGGATTTTTGGTCCTCACCCCCAAAATGATAGGAGATTCGCAAAGGGCCAATCTTTAGTCATATCTTTCGTATTTAGTGCTTGGTGTTGCTGAAGGTTTTTTTTTCCTTTCACTTTTACCCAGTTGTTTATGCTGGCTGACTTTTAGACGTTTTTTGGAGTGTTATTTGTCTTTTTCACCAATAATATCATTTAATGTACATAAGTGATGTTAACTGCAATGCTGATTACTGACAGTTAGAAGATTGTTAATCCTTGAGCATTTTCTTGGTTAGTTGATCTGTTATTTTTTGAACCGCACAATGATTACCTGATGCTCAATATGTGTTTTTTTAACTGGTGAATGAATAACTAATTGTTTATTGTTATTCATAAGGTCTGTTTAAATAAAAGGTATCAACGGGTCTGTCTCCCCAAGTTTTGTTTTATGGGGAAATAAATAATGGCCAACATTGATCTGGTCCTTTGGGTAATATTAATGGAAGATCGACTGGATCCTTTGGGAATCTCAAACATGAAATCATATTTTGCTGTGTTTTTAGTTAATATATTCATTTAATGATAAAAAATAGCTTAAAGCTGAAGAAAGACTTATATAAAACATTCTCTTTCATAAAGGAGTGACAAAAAAAAAAATTCTTGTAAGTTTTTCATGCAAATGTTATAAACAACACCTACTGCATAAACAAACTTTGTGAGCGCTTGAATTTCCCTCAACTGGAACTCTGCGTATGTCTCGTCTTAACAGCACCAGACAACAAGTTTTACCGTTTCAGATGTTATACAATGGGGAGCAAACTGACCCTTGCAAGGCCTGCCCAGTCTCTTACATGTTGCTCTCTCAAATCTTGCCTATGATTATACTAGTAAATGTTTTTCTTGGAGCTTAAATTTCTCTCCAACATTATATTATCCAAAGTGAAGAAAGGACTGTACTTTGTACCCAAACACAATTTGAGACAAGAAGTTCCCACCTCTCGTTTATTAAAGTTGGGTTCTATTGTGCAAGAAAATCGTTATAACTTGCTAAGCAAGATCGTCCCAATGAAGGAATCCACCATGTCCCCTAGCATTTGTGAACTTATAAGTGGCACCTGAAACTGTTCAATTAAATACCTTAGTTTCATCAGATTGCTAAGACATCAATCTAACCAATCTTTTCATGAAAAAATCTATAAAAGGGCTCAACATTTTTTTTTTTGTCAACACAGGCTCAACATATATGGGTCTTAGAGTAAAATACCTTCATAGCCTTCAAGAACTGGATCTTCTGATAGCAGAAGTGGCGTGTCTAGGTCAATAAACCTACAAAACAGTTTGCAATATTTAGATGATTTAATAAATTAAATTGTATACAGAAGGAAAACAATATGAAACAGCAAAAACTGAGAAAAAAGGCTCAAACTTTTCAAATGCAATAATAATACGGGAGAAACTTTTCCACCCCCAAAAGCACTTCAAACTTTTTCCAGTTTAGATGTGTATTTCTGGAATCCAATGCAGTTTTTAAAAATGCAAGATCGGAAAAATTAGGCCCTAAAAATACTTACTTAAAACATCCAAGGCCAGCAGCAAGATGACCAGCAAATCCCATAGCCAGTCTTGTCTCAACCATACCACCAATCATCAAATCTAATCCTGCTGCTCTTGCTTTTTCAATAATATCCATTGCACCTATAACTCCAACTTTTGCAAGCTTAATGTTAATCACATCTACAAGATTCCCTTCTACTATTCTGTAAACATCAACTATACTTCTGCAGCTTTCATCAGCTGCAACAGACACTCCATACCTTTCTCTTGCTATGTTACTCACATATCCAAGACCATCCCAATCATCTCTATGAACTGGTTGCTCAAATAAAATAGGGGTCAACCCTATTTCTGTAATAATACAAAACAAACAAAGTTACTAACCAGATCGCCTAAAATAATCCGATAAAGGTGCATGACATGTGTGCATTTTCTAAGTGTGGCGATGACAATCATTTGGATCAAATATATGGAGGATGGAGAAAAAATAATAATTCAATTATGTAGCTCTTAACCGTGTAATTTCTCGAGAACTTCCACTGCTTCCTCAGAGTTATACCCCTCATTAGCGTCGAGAATAAACTGACATTCAGGGTGGACAACACGTATAGCTCGAAGCACTTCTATATCTGAATTCAGATTCTTGCCCACTTTCAGTTTTAAAGTCTTAAATCCTTCTTTATAGTACTTCGAAGCCAATTCAGCTGCTTCAGCTGAAGAAACAATTGGGATCTGCATACATAATAAGTTAGCATAAACATGTTTTTCCTAAAAGATAATGCTTTCACTTTTGTAAAAGTTCTATTCATCATAACCATTTCTGATATCTTATAAAATCTTAACTGTTATATCAGTGGTTATGGTATTTGAAGCACCGCCAAAAAGCCTCCACAGTGGCACACGAATACTATTTGCGACGGCATCGATCACTGCCATCTCCACTCCAGCTCTAACCTGCAATGTTGGATTGGGCCCATAAGAAAAAAAAAAAAAAGAATTTAGTGGCAGTTATTCGAAAATACTAAAAAATCAAGATAGTTTCCTGCTATAATTGTACAACTTTATCCATGTATTAGCTAGTTTTTCTTACAAGAGAAGTCAAGCAAAAATATCAAGAGCTAACATGAATTTTTATTGAATCCTTTTAAGTTTAGAAACCAATATCTACTGCAAAATTTCAAGTTGCTTCTAAATCAAAAAGCAACAACTAATTTCATAAGTAGTACTTAAAAGTGTGAAGATCAAATTTTGTAGGCAGATTGAAAGTGAAATTTCCATAAAAACAAACAATAGATTTCACAAGCTTGTAATCTCTTGAGAACCAATTCAATAGAATCTGAAATATGTTACAACAATAAAATTATACTAGTTCCTTACAATTGAGTTTATCAAATTATTGTTCCTTTTTTTTAATCATTTTACTCTCAGCAACATTGATGGAAAGCTTGGTATAATTTGTTGGAGATGTAGCATGTACGTGACTAGGAGTTCATAGTTTTGAGCAAACATAATCTTCATTGCTAATTTAGAAAGAGATTTTGCAGACATATATCTTGTTTTATTGAGGTAAATATTCTCTTATTCATTTTACCAGCCAGCCCATTTTACTATGATGATCTTTAATTTCAACCAAGCTGAAATTGAAGATTGCATAAAATTAGTTATAGAACCAAGCAACGCATGGAAATAAATTCGTTTAACATACATACATTCAATACAGTTTATAATTTTTGTATCCATATACAAAGTGGTAATGATGTGATATAATATATCTCAACATTATCATAATCCTTGGCCCAGTTCTGGTCCCTCAGATCAACCTTTAATAGAGATTTCACCATCATCATTACAAAGAAAGCATTACCAACAAACGCTCTTTCCTTCTTTTACCTGAATTATCTTGATCTTAATTACAAAACAGAACAAGCTAGCAATTTCTAAACAAACAAGGATGCAGCAAAAGAAATTCTCAAATTCAACCAACGATAAGAACCAAAGCACTGAGCATAGGGAAAAGTCAAGCATTATTACAAAATAGAAAGCTAAATTTAAGAATTAAAATTTTCTCAAAACTTGTAATTAACTATCCTTTCATGTTCTTAGTTACCAAATTGAGAATTACAGTTACAGCTGTAATTCAAAATAAGTACTCTCTCCGCCCCAAAATATAGTAAAATTTGGTTAAAGAAAGTCGATGAATTTAATCTAAATTTTAGATCAAATACATAACTTTTTTTTTAATTTGTATAATAATTAAATGGCCATGTAAATTTCAAAAGTACAAGAAATGAGTGACAGAAGTAACAAATTATCAGAATCATTAAATTGAGAATAACAAACAACACAATCACTACTTAAAAAGGTTTAAAAAAAGATCAAAATATCACACTCACTGAAGCAAATTGATGCCCTGGAAGAATATCACCAATCTCCTTCAACACAGAACCCAATGTAAGTGCAGGACACTTGAGCAAAAAGGCACATGCCTCAGAAGCTTTAACCATAGCTGTATTTTGATCCTCTGCAGTAACAAAAGGCAAAATTGGCGCTTCACCCCACCCAACAGCACCATTACTCAATTCAACTCTAATTGCAACGTTCTCTACTTTATCCAATCTAGAAGAAGCAATAGTAAAAGGGGCAATTAAAGGAACATTCAATGGTCTATTCTCAGCTCTATGAACATCAACAGTGAAGGTTTCTAATAAAGTCTTGAAACCATAGGCAATTGGCTTTGCTTTTGATGTAGCAGAAGAAGCCATGATTGTGGGAAAAGGACAAGACTTTTTGGTGAATCGGTTTGTGAAAGTGATGGAATTGGAGTTGTTGGTGAAAAGGGTAGGTGAAGATAGGAGGAAAGTGTGTGAGAGTGGTGATTTCATCATATGCAATTGCAACCCAGTTGAATCCATTGGCACTTTTGTGATTTAGGAAGAAGAAAACTATGTTAAGAATTGTCTTTATATATTATATTATTGAATCCAAAGGAAAGCATCGTGTTTCAAACCTTCTATGTATGTTTGTCTTTTTCTTTCTAACGTTGTATGTATTCTCATGTTACATGCGTGACTACGACTAGCAATACATCTAAGAAACTATTTGTAATGCACACTTTCTAAATTTTGAAATTAAAACGGGTTACTCTAAATTATGTAGGCCCTAAATTTAGTGTGAAATATTGTTTTTTGACAATGAAATATAAGTTAAATATTTCTCTAAGAACAACCCTTTGCATACTAAATAGCCGCATTACAACCAAAAAAATAATACTAAATAGCCACGTAGCAACCTATCATCATAAAAATATTAATCCAAATACTCAAAAAAATTTATATAGTCAGATATATTATTAAATATGTTTTTGTTTTTATAAATATATAATATTTTATTTTTAGTTTTATTTTTTTTTTCAAACACAATCGTCCATCAAATATTTTCTTTCAACAATTTTGTCAATCGAATTTTTAAATAATTTTCTTCATAAATATTGAAATATTATAATCACATCCCTTATAAATTTTTAAAACTTTTCAATAAAATTAAATTTTTAAACACTAACATATACAAAAAAAAAATCATGTTAAAATTTATCTTCATTAAATTTTTTTAAATTTTTATTGGAAATATTCTTATAATATAATAAATAAATATGCAAAAGATATTTAAAAATTTAGAGGATATATGTGAATTGTTTTAAATAAAATATAATACATTTACAAGAAGTCACAACATTTCAAATCTTCCATTTAGAATGGTCAACCACTTCAAACACAGCTAGAAAATTAGCATTTAAATGAAAATTCTGTATAAGGTCGTTCCTAAGCACAGTGACAAGGTCAAAAGAATCAATCACAAAAGATGTATTTAATTTATAACCTAAAGTTCCAAAAAAAGTGAGGCCTGGATAACCCGCTAAAATCTCAGGCGCCATGAGAACATCACCGTATACCTTCAAAACAGGAGAAGTCAGCCTCCCAAATCCAATAACTTATGTTCTAATGATAACAATTGTACCCAATAATTCATTAAAGAGGTCCACGGGATGAAGCTATTATAATTATGTATAATATAGATAATTATAGTAACTTCATCTAATAGTACATAATTTAGATCTTATGATCTAAATTATGTATACTATATATATATACATAGTTTAGATCTTATGAAGCTATTATCTTATGTACTATGTTTTATTAATTGGTAATTAGTTTAAATCTTGTGATTTAAACTATGAAGCTATTCATAATTATAGATAATTATTTATAATTATAATTATTGATAAAACATAGTTTAAAGAAAAATATTTTGAATTATGAAAGAATAGAGAGAGTATAATTAATTAATAAAAAATAACTAATTAGTATAATTAATTAATAAAAAGTAATTAAATAGTGTAACTAATTAATTTATGAAGTGAGGCTAACGAGAATATTAGTTAACTAATACTAAAACTCTCTTTTGGTA
>JBBPBP010009779.1:9739317-9753285 GCA_037974735.1 Cicer chorassanicum | reverse complement strand
TATTTTAAAATTTTGAAAATATTTAAAATAATTATTAAAAAAAATGTATTATATTTTAAATATACATATGGTTTTGAATATTCACTTTTATTTTTCTTTACTAACATGTATACTTGTCACATGATTTTAGTAATGTTTTAATAGGCATTTAAAGTAAGTGTTGTGAATATTCGGTGATATACAACTCTATGAGGTTTTCATATTCCATGGATGACTTCCACCCATTAGGACATTACTATCTTTATTATTTATGTTAGTGATTCATTAATATTACAGTCTTATATTCTTATAATTTTCAATATGCATCATCTAAAAATATGTGTCATTTAACAATATAAAAATGAAATATATTAAAGACCATAATACAATAGTGTCTTGTTCTATTTTTTTTTTCTCTCCATGTTTTCTATTTTCTACTTTTTCAATATTTTGTTATGGTTTGGTTAATTTCATAATAATTTTTTTTATTATATATCAATTTGTTATGTTTCAATAAATATTTGTATAACTCAAAAATTAAAATTAAAAACTAACTAAAAATTAAAACTCAATTTGAAATTTTTAAAACATAATTGGCTTAATTGAAATTTTAATCCCTCTATTTTTACTGATTTACCAAATTGGTCTCCTATTTTAAAAGTCGACAGTTTTGGTTCATCTCTCTAATTTTTTAATTAAAAAATGATGATGTGAGTAGAATTGTATGATATATGAATAATTAATGTATCTAGATGGTTCTATATTATAGAATTGTATGTCACGTCATTAAAAATATTTCAAATCGTCGTTTTTTAGTTCAAAAATATGAGAGATGAATCAAAACTATCGACTTTTAAAGTGAGGTCAATTTTATTAATTAGTAATAATAGAGGGACCAAAACTACAATTAAAGTAACATAATTAAGAAAACTACTCTTAAACACAATTTATTTACCGCATTACGCGCATCTTGGTATTCTAACCAACAGAAAAGAAATAATTGTACCTTTTTCCATTATTTGCCAAACTAATTTTGTTTTGATTAATATATGTTAAATAATTTTAATTAACAAAAATGTCAAGATGGCTGTGTTGATCTAAGACTCCACTGAAGTGTCCATTTTGTAATTATATTATTTATTGGCTCAATGTGTATATAATAGAGGGCTAAGAAAAACTTACAGAGCTTCTCCCTTTTGTACTCTCAAAAACCTTTTATGTTGTTGTTACATTTATCTCTTGGGATCCACCAAACCGGACATGATTTATCTAAATTCACGCATTCCAATGGGTTGTTTATATTTCATCAAATATTCCTTCTCTATCCCCCCCTTCTATTTTAACACTCTAAACCCTTAAAACCTCAAATTCCAAAAACCCCAAAAGCTCCAAATATCTCAAAAACTTTGTTAATCTTTCATCTCGATCCAAATCCCACATTTACTTCACATTTCATCAGGTAACATTCCATTTGTATTTAGTTTTTCATTTTTTTCCCGATTCATCTGATTTCTACAAATGCATTTTCTACAAATGTCAATATATATTTGTCTAGACCGGCTCATCCGAACATGTATTTTCTTGGGTTTTTGTATTTGGATGAATAAATTCAATAATTATGTGATGTTTGGATCAGTTGATCCAAATGGTTTTTTCCCAAGAAGAGTGTCTGGATCAGTTGATCCAGAGGTTATGTTTTTTTTTTTTTTTTAACTATTTTTGTTATGTTTATGTTTTTGTTTTAGTTATGGACGAGGCTCGTGGACGGGTTCGTCTTGACAGGTCACAGCTAGTGTGTGTGCTCTTAGGGAACATCAACAAAAAAGAAGAAATGATATATGTGAAAGTTCACAGAAAAGTACTCAAGATGTGTCGATTGAAGATGTGCCAATTGTAGACTTGCATGTTGAGATGCCACCGCCACCTTTAGGGTTCCCTAGAGGCCTTCAGAATATATCACCGCAGGGATCATTTAAGGATCATGTGGCCTTTCACATAAATATTAATTTACATTAGTCTAGTACATTTTAATACTCTGGTAAATTTTAATTTTTCATTAGTTTAATACATTTTAGGTGTAGTTAGTTTATATAAAATAATATATCTTTTAGCTTCATAATGGACTGAAGTGTGTGAACCATGGGCATAAGATCTCATAATTAGAAGTCCCAAATGAAGGTTGGTTTATAGATGCGCTAAAATTGATTTGGTTGTCAGGGATTTCTCATACTAGTTATGGGAATATTGATCCAAGTCTGTTATCGTCATTTTCATAGAGGTGGCATTTAGAGACATGTAGTTTTCATCCCTCTTTGGGTGAGATGACTATTACATGTTGGAACCAAGTTGATTTTCCACTTATAGTTTTGGTGTTAGCAAAAATATTTTATGAGAACAATAAATTTGGATTAATGGCATCATTATATATGCAAAAATTGGAAGAAAAAAAATTACAGGAAGGTACTAGAGGAAGCGACCAGAGGAAAGTCATTAGAGGAAATGACTAGAGGATGAGATCAAAGGAACACAAAGTATACGTGTCTGCCTCTTAAAGTAATGTGCCTCTGAATGCCACTGATGTTTAGGTCTAATGTCTGGGTCTGAAGACTGCCTATGAAACTGAGTCTGAAGACTGAATTTGAAACACGCCTCTAAAACCCTTGCATGTCTCTGATGTGCACAAACTCAACATGCCTCTAAAGAGTTCATATCAAAGTATAATTAACTCTGAAGAATTATTCAAATAATAAATTCAAAGCTCATAATCCGTTGATCAAAATGGTGCAACACACTCTAAATGTTGTTTGTCACATGCAGCCTCTAATGTTACACTAACTTTGAAGTTTCAACAAGGTAATTTACCCAATGCCACTAATTTTTAGTCATGCAATTTTACCTCTGACTATTAATATTCAAGAAACACAACATCTCACTCCAACAAGAAAGTCAATTCCTCTAATGGAAAGTTAATAGCTGAAATTGAAAGAATTAAGTATGAAAAGAAGACTTAGTCGAATCAAAAACTTGTGAAGATCCAAGAACAACCTAAATCCATTCCAGCTCAAATCAAGTAATAGTATAAAAGAAGATTTGGTTTTTGAAGACAATCTAAAATCAGATTTGATTCATATTTATAATTGAAGAAAACCTTTGACTAAGTTGAAAATAAGATATGATCAATATTTGAAGAAGATATGATGAAGATCTTATCAACAAGAAAATATGAATTATTTACAAGAAGATTTGATGAAGATTTATCACAAGAAGATTCGATCAAGATTTATCTACAAAAATATATGAATTATTTACAAGAAGATTTGGTCAAGATTTATGACAAGAAGATATGAATAATTTACAAGAAGATTTGATCAAGATTTATCGACAAGACGATATGAATTATTTACAAGAAGAGTTGATCAGAATCTACAAGAAAATATTAATTATTGCAAGAAAACATGATCACAAATTTTTTACAAGAAGAAACACTCACAAGAACATACGTTTATCATTTGCAAAGATATGATTCAAATTTTGCAAGGACAAAGGAGAAACCCTAACCTATTCTATAAATAGATACTCAAGGCTGAAGAAGAAAATAAAAGAACTCACAAGCACAAAATTTGCTAAGTCATTAGATTTCATAAGGTTAAGGTCTAAAGAAACACTTACTCAAAAGAAATATTTTCTAAGTGCTTTCTAGTGTGAGAGTCATTGTTACAATCAGCTTGTTAGAAGCAAACCAATTTGTTCCAAACTCTTGTAACTCAAACCGATAGTGGCTTTCGTGTTCCTCAAGCAATCTGTAGGTTTTTCCAATTGTGTTGAGAAGACTTGGTTTGTAGAGTCAAGGTGTTTGTGTTCCTTATAATTATTTTTGAATAAGATCATTGTTGACCAAACTAAGAATGAAGATACAATTCCAAATTAAACAAGGACTAAATTGAAGCTCTAATTTTATCTATAATAAATACTCAAGGCTGAAGAAAAATCATCAAAAAATCATAAAAGACTAGAAGAACTCAAACTCAAATTTCTAAATTTATCTTAGAGTTTAAAAAGAGAAACACTTGTTCGAATGAGAAATATTTTCTAAGTGTTCTTCTTAGAGTGTGATAGTTATTGATATAATTAGCTTGTTAGAAGCAACTACTCAAGTTCCAAACCTTTGTATTCAAACCCGATAGTGGTGTTAGTGTGTCTTCAACAATCTAGAGTTCTGATATTGTGTGGAGAATACTTGGTTGGTAGAGTTAATGTGTATGTGTTCCACAAAAGTCTGGAGTTGTCAGGCTTTTTGAGAAGACTGGTTTGGAGGGTCATTTACTTTGTAATTCAAGTTGTTGAATTAGTGGATTTAATCCTTTTGAGTGAAGGGACTGGATGTAGCCAAGTTAGTGGAGAACCATGATAAATTACTTGTGTCACTTTATTGCTACACTCTTTAGTTTTGTTATTGCTTCTACTTCAACTAAATCATTCAGTCTGAACTAGTTTAATCAAATCATGAAAAAATTATCAACTTAGTCAAACACAATTCAATCATTTTCTAGTGTTTGCACCTTCAATACCTATTCTTGATAATGTGGACGTCGTCCAATCAAATAGGTAGACCATGAATCATTTTTCTAGCAATTATGCAAGTGCATGGCAAATTGTATGTTCTTACAATCTTGCAACCACATTTTAAACTGTCAATACAACATTTGTTATGTTTCATTTGCAAAAGTCTAATGAACTATTTGAAATCTTTCTAACCAATAGCAAGTACAAAACTTTATCTTTGTATCTGTGCTCCAATCTAATAATACTAACTTGAAACGATGCATGTATCTTAATATGGTGTAATACTATCATATTGCTTACTAATACCCAACTCTTGCACAAATTACTCATATTATCCATCAAATACCTCTTCAACTTACCATTAACAGATTCAACTATGTCATGCATTTTCAATTTTCTCCATCATCGAATTCAGTATAGTATTTTCAACATACTTGAGAAGGTTAGGAAAATTTGCAGACACATTTCTGAATTGCTGAAGTTAACAATTATGTGCTTCCTCCGAATCAAAATTGACAACAACCTCTCATGCACTCATGATGTTTTCACATACTTCTTTAGGTTTCCAGATTTGACTTTGATATTCAACTTACATCTTATTTTTGGAAATGTGACAACGGCACAATAACATAGTGGCATTATGAAATACTTTAGCAACAACGTTCGTTAAAGCATTGTCTCGGTCAGTCACAATCACCTTTGGCAAATTATAATAAGTCACAACACATCTCTACAACCTAACTAACATTATCTTCCTTTTCAAACTCTGTAAGCAAATGTTGCTGAATATGTCTCTTCAATATTCGTGACACCAACAAACTCAAGAAAAGGTCAGCGACGCGTGTTGGTTTTATATGTTGAATCCATCAGCAACACAAAAGGAAAAGTTTTAAATAACTTCACAGAGTCTGGATTAGCTCAAAACATATATCGGATCGTGTTAGAATCACCAACCATTATATGTCTATAGACATACTTATTATCAACCAATCATTTCATTGATGTTGCATTTATGATCTTGGATCGCTTATAGACTTATTGTATTTATGACGTGCATTATAAATAGGCTTGAGAGTAGTCACATAGTTAAGCCTTCTTTTTTTCAATATCATTAGAATATTTTTAGGAATATTACTTGTCATTTCATTAACAACTTTTTTCTCATCCGCATTTTTCCACAAACTAAATAAGTTTCCATACATCTGAGCACAACAAATAATTACGCAATCTAAACGGACACTCACATTTTATGGATCTTGTGTTTTGACGTTTCAATGCATTATTGTATTCTTTATACACACTGCCAATTTCATATCCTAATACAAGATATTGTTTTCTTCTACTTGATCCATTATCTGACTTGTTAATTATTGTAACAAACCTTAATTTAATTGCTTTTTCTCGAACCTACTTCAACAAATCATCTCTACATTTAAAGTTCTTGAAGGCAGTGAAGTTAGTAGTAAAATCGTGAGAATCTATAGTTGGTTTAGAAACCTCGAGTTTCACATCAACATAGATATTGTCATGATTCAAATCCATAGTCACATTGTCTAGTTTCAAATCAACAACAGGATCATTCATACTTGAAATTCATAGTGCTTTTATAAGTAAAAAAGATGGAAAAAATGTGATCGCATTAGCCAATCCATACATATATTTTGTAAAATATATACTGTGTTCGAATTGGTGGATCTGGTCGTGGTTTTAGGTGCGTCCAGAACGGTTAATTAAGACGATTCACATGTCAGAAAAATTTAAAAAAACATGCAGAAAAAAATGTCATATAAAACACAATAAGAAAGGTTATAAAGTGACATTATCTTTGATATAAAGTGAAAATGATGTAGATAAAGTGAATGGGTGATTTTTTTAGAGATGAGAATGAATTTCGTGGTTTTTTTTTTGTTTTTGTTTTGGAATGGGGTTGTTTTGAGGTTTTGAAATAGAGCGTTGAAACTTTCTTTTTTTAACATTAATTTTATTTTGAAACCTTTTTCAAAAATCAAGTTATTTTCGTAAGAAAAGAAAATCGACTTGTTTCAAGAATTTTTTTTTTCGATTTTTGCTGATTTTTTTTCTTAAAAACAAAATGTAATCGAGTTTTATTAAAAGTAAATCAATTTTTCTCAAAAAAATTTATTTCGATTTTTCAAAAAAAATCTCAACTCACATAAAAGAAGGTTATATATGAGCCACTCATTTAAGTAAAAAAAAAATAATGATTTGATAGACTAAAGATTAAAAATATGTTTCTAAAGAGACTTACAATTATGGGACTTAAGGATCTTTCTAAATAGGATTTAAAGGTTGGGTTTTTTTGAGAGCTCTACACGTTTCATTGGTCAAGAAAGAATCATTTGATATTTCATGTATTCTTTTGACATTTAGATTGAGCTATAACAAAAAATATTAAAATAGAGCAAGCTTTATAAAAAACTTACAATCGAACTTGAGTCTGCTACAACTACTAATTACATCTTAATTTAATGGCAGTACAGTATCTCTTTATGTTTCTATCTTGTGTTTATGTAACTCTACTAGGCTTAAGCTTAAAGCTTACCAAACGCAATATCAGAATCAATATCAGAAAACGAAGAGTAATCTGCAAAAATCCTATTCTTTGATCCATAACAAGAAGCCCACCGCAATGCTTTCTGAAAAACTCTGTATGGTAGCACGATGCAACAACATACTGTGGCTACTGGACAACACACACATAGCAAGCAACAACTACAAAAATATTCTACCAATTTTTCTTTCCATCTCCAACCACCTGACTGCACCTTAGGACATGAACAAGGCTTGTCTTTTGCATTCACAGAGTAATGTTTCTTCCTTTTGAAAAATTGAGCCTTTCCTTTGTCTTCAAGGACATGTTTGTTCCCCATTTTGCAGGCCACCATAAAACCATCAAATATTTGTTGTTTGGTGCAGTTAAGAAGATGTCATACATGAATAGAGTTTGTTTGATCATGTAGTAGGTGTTGTGTTATTGTGAACAGTTGCATTGAAAAAATTCCTGGAATGATTTTGTTTCGGTTAAACAGTATATACCAAGTTTTTTGAAAGAGTGTGTTTTATGTTGCTTCTTTCTTCAGTTTCTCGCGAGCTTTTTTATCATCAAATTAAAGAATATTTGTTAAAACAAGCCAAGAATGTTTTCATGTTAGAGATTCGCAAATTAAATAAAGATGAATGATATTTGGATAACTCAAATATATATTTTTTTTATTAAATATGTTTTTTAGTCTTTGTAAATTTTCAATATTTTAATTTTACTGTGAAATAAAAATATAATCTTTAATTCTTATAAAATTGTTCAACAAATAATTTTAGTCTTTGATGAAATGAAACATGTTTAGTTGTCCTTCAACTTAAAAATATTTGAATGATTTTTTACAAATATGTTTAGAATATTATAAAAAATTCTACCACAAAAACATAGAATTTTTCAGTTTAAATGAGTTAACTGTGAATTTTTTAAATGTAAAAAACTCAACGTAAAAGAAATGAAAATATAGACTTAGAAATCGAATTTTAAATTTATTTTTGTGGAGAAATTTTTTATATTGTTCTAAATATATTTTTAAAAAATACATTCAAAAAATATACATTCACTTAACAATATAGACTATGTTAGAGTATTATAAAAAATATCTTATAATATCTTTTATATTATATTAGAGTATCTTGAGTTATTTCCAATGATCAATTTATAATCTTAGAGATATTTTAGAATATCTCTCATTATTATTATGATTTATTCCTGATTTAGGATTGAGTCTATGTTTATCTATAAATAAAGATTAGTATTGAGTCTTTTGTAATCAAATTACATTAAAGTTATTATCAATAATATTTAAACCCTAATTATTTTCTCTAACATCCCACAACTTCAATAGACTAAAACTACATGCATAATAATTTTGTATGTACTGAAAATTGTATTTTTATTTTACAGAGACTATAATTAAAAAGTTTAAATTTTATAAGGACGAAAAACATATTTAACACTATTTTTTTTATTAAGAAAATACTTTATTTTTATTTATTTATCTCTTTCCATCACATTACCAACGTATAACATTTTCTTAAATTAAAGGACCATGTCAATGTTTGCCACTCCCACAAGCTCAAATGCATTCTACTTCCGGTCTCGAATATAACTAAAAAAATACTCATATTTTTTTGTCTAAAAAATAAATAAATAAAACTTATTTCACTTTATTTAATGATGAAGCAATTATCATATGTGACCACAAGAATATGAGCATATTATTTAGACAAAAAAAAATTCTTTTAATTATTTAAAAATGATACATTACTTAGTTATTATTTTTTCTATTTTATATCTTGTAAGTGTGCGTGTAATTAATGTGTATAAATTCTTGTGACTATATAAGAATTAATCTTAATGATTCATGTCTATTATAAAATACTCTTCAATTAATGCAAATTTTATTTTTTTAGGTATTTATTTATTTGTATCCATATGAACGAGAAGAAAGCTTATGTGACTGCTTTTTCCCTTGTTTTCCTTTTCCATTCATTGAGTATTATTAATTAACATGTACAAGTCTGTATGAGTTATTTGCATTAGTTAATTGTGTGTGTGTGTATATATATTTCCGGTAAAGAGAGTTTCTTTATGAACGATTTCTTAATGCGGTTGTTTACTATGATGTCTAAGTTGCTCAAATCACTAATGTTTTCTACTCCACACAGGATTTGATTTCTAAGTTCTTAGTGGTCTTTTACTCATTTTTAAAGGAAATCTCCGACTGAACAAGCCAAGTCAGACCATTGTGGTCCACTCAAACCACTAAAGAAAAATATCAAGATTTTTGAAGGAGTAATGTGGTTATTGTTTAATGAATTCGGTTTAATTTTTAATTTTGAAGGAGTAATGTGGTCACTGTTTCCATGCATTGAATGCCTTTAATTTTTAATTTTGATGCAAGTGTTTGTATTATGTTGGTTTTGTTCTTAAATGTTGCTTTGCTGTCAATATATGACCAGTATGTCCTCCAAAGTCACTTTAACAAAGAAAAAGTAAGTTATACACATTTAGTTGTATGATCTGCCAATGCATTGCTTGCCTTCAGCTTTGATAGGTATGTTCAAGATGTAAAGCTATATCTTTAAGAGTTATTTATATGTGAATGTGTGTGTACTCATCGCGTATATGCGAAGAAACAGGAGATAGTGAATTTTTTATTTTACGGCTGTTTGTCCAATTCCATTTTCCGCGTTTTTTTTTACTTTTTATCGAATATTAATTTTTAGTGTAAAATATCCTATTTTCGATCTCATGATTCAGCGAAGATGCAATTTTTTTTCCCCCTAATATACGTTTTCGTACTTTATCTTTTAATAATAATTTATTTTGAGCATTTATTTTCTTTTTCTTTTAGTCATTTTAATCTTTTATTTTAATCCTTTAACTTCTATCATATATTTGTTTTATTTTTTATCTTTTTTAAAATTATGTAAATTTATCTTTTTATTAAGAACTAAAACAAATATTAGATATCTTAAATTAAAACAAATAAAAAAATAAATTAAAATATATATAAAAATCAAAACGGATATTAATAAAAATAAATAAATGACAAAAAATATAATTAATTTTTTTTTTTTAATAAACCGCTTGCATGTCGTTATATGTTCCTCTCAGTCAAAAATCCAAATTCCTTATTCACCAGATTTTGGGTTTTGAAGAACTCCAGGTACATCAACTCTAAAGAGTGGAACGGTGGAGTGCTCGATTTTTTTAATGCACAATATGCTAAAATTATAAAGAAAATGCCACTTGACAATGTGGACAAATTAGAGGATTAGTTGATTTGTAGCAAAAATAGGATTGCGTATAGTGTAGGTCATCTTAATTCGGTGTACGGAGGAGTTGATAGATAATACGAAATTACGACGTGAGGGTGATTGATTGCCCATTTGGGAGTTAAAATTTCCTTAAAAAAAATGAAATTATTGCTTTGGAGTGCTGACTTTTCTGCATTTATTTCACTTTTTTACTCTGTCATTTGAGAGATAATGCAATCTTTTTTCTCTAATGCTACCAGATATGTAATACCTAGGAGCTACTTCTTTATTTTGTTTTTATTTTTCTTACTCATAAAACAAATATTTTTCATTAAACTTAAAAATAATAGCTCACATAGTATATTATTTTAAACATGAATATATAAAAAAGTTGATGGACAAAATTATTGATCGTTTATTTTGTAAAAGTATTTCAATTTTCATTTCTTAAAATATGTCGTTATTTTACATTGAAAAGAGATTTTTAAATAAGTTATTATTATAGATATAAAAAAATGTTAGTTAATAAAAATGCATTTATGAACATAACAAAAATAATTCCTTTAACATTTTCATTGTTTTTAGAAACATAAACAATTGTTTATTTAAAAAATCTCCTATCTTCTTATTAACAAATAAAATTAACACAAATTTTAACAAATGAAAAAAAAAAAATTCACAGCTTCTTAGATGTCAACCAAGCTTGGCCTTATTCCCCACAGTCGAACTTATGAGGGAGTATTACATATGAATAATTTAGGACTAGCTACAATTAGTTAGCTTCTTGTACATATATACACCATTTTTATCTTTCTAGTAATATGGTATTATATTGAAAACACATCTTGTAATCGCATTCAATTCAGTAATACATAAAGTATTTACAGAACTTCATCCTCTTTGTTAATTCTACCTTAATAACAGGAATTTCAGGTCATTTCCATCTTAAAAATATTAAAAGAATAAGAATTTCACATCAACCTAGCGATTCCTAGCCTAATCATCTCATATTTACATTCTAATAGGTTCAAATGACATACTTACGTTACAAAAAGAATAATAATAATCAAAATAATTGAGCCTAATCCAGCATTGGACGTTTCCCTCTTAGGTCTAACTCTGCAGTAGCTGAACTTTTACTAGTGATCGTGGCAGTAACAGTAAGAGTGTTGCTTGAATCAGAAGAGTGAGAACGAGAGGCACCAGAGGTACCAACTGTGGAAGACAAAGCAGAGGTACCAACTGTGGAAGACAAAGCAGAGTACCTAGGAGGTCTTCTATATCTGCTACCTGGTATTCCTGGTCTTGTTGGTTCTTCCATGTGACTTTGTGGTGATTTCCTTGAAAGCATCACTACGATACGTCTCATTGTTGGACGTAGTTGTGGATCTCCTTGAGTGCATAGTAGAGCCAGCTGAATGCACATACCTACTTGTTCTGTTACAACTGTAGATGCTAATGTAGAATCTACAATTTCTAAGCTCTTCCTTTTCTTGTACATTTTGTATGCCTGTAATTATAATATATTCATTTCTTTGTTTAATAACATTTAAAAATAAACTCTTCAATTCCTTTTCTGACGATGGGAATGCAGATGCGATTTTAGGTATTTAACAATGTCAACATTCTATATGGTTTTTTTATTTTTCTTTCCAAATCATATCTTCTACAAAAGTTTAAGAGTAGATGATTTTTTTTTTTTTATGATGATGTTATAGATACAAAGTATTCACCATTAATTTACAATGACTATGATTTTTGTCGAAAAATCTTCCAACGCAAGGTGAATTTTCTTTTCTCAATCAGGTTTTCTCCATTCACAAAACTCTGATATCGAACCCCTGCCACTTAGTTAAAGTGTCTGAGGCCTTTAAACATAAAGAGTTTAAGAGTAGTAGTTTGATTTTTTATTCATGACATAATGGTTGTGTAAGGTTTGTTGTAGATATGAGTTACCAATTAACCGCTTCATTTTTTTATATAACCACTGTTTACTCCCTCTATCCCCAATCTATAATCTTTTAAACATTTTATTTTTGTTTCAAAACTTTAGTCTATTTAAAAAACTAAGATAGAATTAATGATGTTTTTTCATTTGTACCTTTAAAAATCCAAAAACATATATTAAATGAATTTTATTTTTACTTCATAAATGAAAGATAAAAAAGACTAAATATATCTAAATTTATTATATTTTAATGTGTGTCCAAAATTAAAATAACTAAAGTTCATAGTTGGAGGGAGTAATTAATTGATCAATTACAAAGTCCTCAAAAGATATTGATTACCATGTCAATAAACAGTACCCTTTTTGAGTAGTATCATTAGTAATTTTATGAGGATGAATTTACCAAAATGAAGTCAAAAGGTTAAAAAAAAATACCCAATCAAGGAGACTAAGTCCTTCCACTTCCAAATTAAAGGAAGTATTTCGTTGACCGGTGATCAACTCCAATACCAAAACTCCATAGCTAAATACATCAGCTTTAACAGATAGTTTTCCATGCACCATATATTCGGGAGCCATATATCCACTGCATAAGATAATTTTAAAATATTTTTAGTTTCAGATCAAAATTAGGACTCCCCTAAACACAATTACGCCCATAATAAACACTTGAATTGATCACGTATTTTTATTAAATAATTAAATTTAAAATTTTATAATAGTAGTAATATTATTGAAAAAGAGAATACTTAAACTTACTTACTTGGTTCCAGCCACGCGTGTGTTGACTTGGGTTTGATCTTCGGGGAAGAGGCGGGCCATTCCGAAATCTGCGATCTTGGCCGTCCATTTTTCATCAAGCAGTATGTTACTTGCCTTAATGTCACGATGGATAATGCAATTGTGGGAGTCTTCGTGGAGATAAAGAAGTCCCTTTGCCACGCCTGTGATTATTCCAAACCTACGTTTCCAATCTAGCTGCTTTCTCTTCTCAGATTCTGCGTCCATCAAACCTTACTTGTCATAAAAAAGTAAATGCCTTTTAATTTATACACCGACTTTCTACTTGTTTCAAGCGTTGCGTTGCTACGTTAGTAAGAACATAAAACAATATATTTGTTGTGTTCTTTTTGGTTTATTTTATGGAATTAAAAGAGTATGTCCGAAACAGTTATCATATTTAGTGTCTTGAATGTAATTAACTTTAATGGAATGAACCTAAAAAAAAAACAATAGTATGTCTTGTCCGTGTAAAACAGTACACACTATGATCCAACGAGACTCCACAACTCTTCAAATCACTTTACCTTTACAATGTTATTTTAAAACGAATCATATAACATGGAGATATGATGACTTTTTATTGGATATAAGTGTAAAATTAGTCATTACACTCTTATTTATTTTATATATTTTCTTTTTTGAGAATTTCTATTAGACATGAGTCAATTTGACATATACAACACTTTGGTCTTTAAATTAATAGTTAATGAGTCTTTTTTTTTAAAAAAATATTTCCTATAATTCATATAATTATAATTACTAAAACTAAATATTCTTTAACAAAAGTGTAAGCGAAATAAAATTAAACTTTTTTAATTTTTATTACTTATAATAGTGTGTTGAATATTTTACAATAAAAGATTAATATAATG
>JBBPBP010009779.1:9690752-9715849 GCA_037974735.1 Cicer chorassanicum | reverse complement strand
TTTTTTTTTTATGTCAAAAGGTTTGTCGTATTATAGATGAGATAAACATTGGTGATGGTTAGAATGTCCAAATCTATGACTCGACAAGTATGGGGGATCATATTTTTTCTAAAAATATTAATCACACTATAGAATAAATAAAATTTGTCATATTTACACACACTCGTAACTTTCATTTTTCAAAGATTTATAAACACACATTTTATTAATAGATTATCTATTTTTTCTAATCTTTTGAAAGGAAAATTATCAAATATTTCAAACTTATATTTTGTTTTCATCACAAAATTGATATTTATTAAGTATGCCTCTTATGAATTTGTTTTGATGATTTGATTGAGACAAGAGATAACTTTCAGCAACATGACTTAATTTGTTGGTGTTTTACTTCTAGGTGTTAGAAGAGACAATGATGAATTTATTTTTCATGAGATTTGGTGACAAACAACATAATTTGTGTGTGGTATTTCAACCATAATTAGAGGTGGGTCAAACTTGTTTTAAATAAAAGTTAAGATTTATACTTATAAGAACGTTGTTGTTATGCATTGGAGCACATTTGTTAAGTCTGAAGGGTTTAAATTCGTGATTTTAACACCTGGATATAGTCTTTGGCCATAAATCCTACACTTTAGGTATGGTTAGGGAATGCTAGGGTGTCGTCTCATTGAAGACCCAATGTTTGGAGATAAGAATTGGAGATTCAATGACATTATTCATAATGAGTTTTCTCTTATCCTTTTTCATCTCTTATTCCATCATGTGTAGTTAGAGATTATGAACTTTTGTTGGATTCTTGTGTAATATGACTTATAATTTGTGGCAGAACACCATGAGAGTATAAGGTGGTTAATAAAAATTCGTGGCAGAACACCCTGACTTATAATTTGTGGCAGAACACCATGAAAGTCTCTTATAATTTTTTTTAATACAAATAATTAATGGAAAAATTACAAAAAAAAAGAGTCGACTATAATTAAAAAATAAAGTACATGTTCCTATCTAAATTATAATTGTGTGCTATATGAGTTCTATATTGAGATATAAAAATCAAACTAATAATTAAAAAATAAAATACATTTTCCAATCTAAATTATAATTGTGTGTTATGAGTTTCATCTTAAAATGTAAAAATCAAATTAATAATTTAATTAATCCAAAATTTAAATTGAATCTAATTATATCGATTTGATTTTTTTTTCGTATTCAACTTCAAACTGAACCAAACCAAGTGTACCAAATACACTCGGTCTCTATTGATTTGGATATGATTTCATATAATTTAAAATCGACCACCCTAGATTCAAACCAAAGCATTATACTTTATTCACACTATACCAATAATCTTATCTAAAAAAAATACTTTACTTACACTATATCAATAGTCTTATCTAAAAAAATGTGTTGTACGTAAATAATTTTTAAATTTATTTTAGTTCATTATAGTTTTATCTTGATCTCAAAACTATTTTTCGTTCTATTTAGATCTCTTGACTATGATCTACCGATCAATTTTACTTTTTTTCGTCAGTGTTAAGCTCAAACCATTAAATCAAGACGACGTGTCAAATATGACTTGTGATTAGGATGTCTAATTCACTTACATAAAAGTAAATATTTGGGTTTTAGGCAAACACTTTTTCTTCTTAAAAAATTAGTGTTTGAAAAAAATTATTTTTTCAAATTTTTATTCTTAAAGATGGTATGTTGTTATCTGTGTGCATCCACAATATCGGTATGTTAAGAACCAATAAACAACAAAACCTTGATTGATATTTCCTACAACTTTCTTTTTAGATTTAATATTTTATTATATGCAATTGAATTAATATCGTGGAATTTTATGATGCCGACATGAACATGTCGATACAACATCTCAATGAGTGAAAGGACATCTGCTAATCAATGGAATTGAAGACTTCTCTTTGTGCCATATATTTCTGATATCATTTTTTTAGTTTATTAAAATTTATTTTAAAACCCCGTCAAAAAATATTTTAAAAACTCAATTGGTTGGGGAATGAAGTAAATTAGACTCCTACAAATTAATCAGACGCCATTTTATTCCTTAAAATCCTTTTAAAACAAAATTAACTCTTCAGAACAACGATCAGCAAAAAAGCTAAATTTAATTGTCATTTTTTAAATAAACTGAATTATGAGCATTAATGTACTCAATAAATTGAGGGGTCAAACTTCAAACTAACACATAGTTCAAACTATGTGAGATCAAAAGTGTAGTTAATTTTTTTATACAAATGTGTTAAGTACAATATCCTTTAAGAATTTAAAACTGAGTCATTTATTAAAAATATAATTTTATTTTATTAATATATCGAAACATTTGCTATTTTATTTTTAATCCCTTCTAAAAAAAATTATTTTTTTAAACAAACGTTAACTAAAAATAATATATATTTTATTATAATGTAATTTTACGTATAATGAATTTAGAGCAAAATTGTATAACTACTTTTTAAGAGAATCCAGACATAAAAATCATTTTTTCATTACAAAATTTCATTTAAAGTTACAAATGAAAAATTAAGCATACTTTAAGTATTATATTTTATTATATTATCTCATCATAATATTATTTCTCAAAATACTAATTTAAATATCTCTTTAGTTTTTTTTATTATCAAGTAGCTTAAATTCCCACACGTGAAAAATTAAAAATATCAATTTCGAACCCAAACGCCTATATAACAACATACTTGCAACTATAGCTTTGTTACATGCACGTCTTGATGACATAAGCCAATCCCCACTTCATTCATTGAGTTGTTGAGAGAAAAGTGTTGCACTTTACAAACCCAAGGAATGGTGTTTAGGGTTTTTGTCTTCAATAAGTACCACTCATCACGGACCACCCTACTCTTGGACACCGCATGCACAACCCTCTCCTCCTCCCTAAACTTCACTACAGCATGGCACATGCCTCATTAAGTTTTGGTAGCCAGTGTCTTGGTAAACTAATTAGTAATGTATTCAACTTTGTCACTTGTAATAATAATATAACATGCTATTATTATATTTTTACAATCATTTTCAATCTAACAATATGGATATTTCATCAGTTGAGTTAAAATTTAATAACATATTATTACATACTTTTAATCATATATGAGTAAAAAAAATTACACTATATATATATATAATTAAATTATATGAAAGTAGGTTTACTTTAAAATTTAAATATGATATTAAATGGAGAGTACAAGGAGCACTCCAATCCATTACAAAAGAGGAAGAACTAGCTAGTGGACTATAAGACTCACAAATTTGCTAATTACAAAATCATAAACTCAAATTTATAGAATCACATACTTTGTAAGCACACCAACGAATTAATACACCAATAAGAAAAACACATAAGCATTATTGTTGCCTCTTTTTCTCAAATACCATAATCAGCTTGTGAATTTTATCTCTTCCACAAGTTTCCTGAAATCAGCAATTATGCCCCTAAAGATGATATTGTTTCTTACTAAACAAAAGTTCCACACAGTAGCTAGCCAAAACTTGGGTCTAGCTTTTTTCACCTGGTTCAGTTTCAGTGCTTCATCAAAAAGAAGAAAATGATGCATTCCTACTTGATTTGTATTGATAGATAATCTCAACCAACTACATATCTTTAACAACACCTCAAAAACTTTGAGACATCTGAAGAATGTGTGGGAAGTAGATTAGGTAGCCAAAGCAAAAAAATACATGATAATGTGAAAAGATCTTGAATAATACCTCTTTATGGAGATCTTCTCTAGTTGGAAGTCTATCCTGCAGAATTCGCTAACCAAAAACACCTACTTTTGAAGGGACATTAGAGTTCCAAAGAGAGTTCCAAAGAGAATGCAAAGCACTTGAGTGGAATAGATTTGGCGTGACAAAATAAAAAGGTGCGGCCACATTCATAAATCTATCATCCAAAATTGTATCATCAACAAATTCATTTTAAGCTCCACAAATTATCCTTAGACACTTCACCCACGAAGATTGTATCATCAGCAAATTGGAGTATTTTGAACTGAAGAGTGTTTCTACCTTTATACTCTCTAAACTTCCCTAACTTAAACTCTAAACCCTAAATAGTTATTTGTTGATATCATCACAATATGATGTCGTATTTTGGGGTTCCGATCAGGAAATGTCTCGTTTATTAGTAGGTATGTATAGTTTTAGCTTTGAAGTTAATTAATATTTTTAAAATTCTAATTAAGGAATTTTTTGTTGTAAAATTTATACAATTTGATTCTTCTAATCAAATAATGGTAATCATTCAACTCTTATGTTTGTGAAAACGTAATTTTGCTGTCCCAATAATTTGATCAAGACCAAAATTTATTTCAAATTTCAATGTTTTATTCGATATATGCATTTATAATGAATTAACGATGAACACATAAAATCGATTTTTTTTAGTAAGATTCAAATTTCTAAACTGCTATATTTTTTTCATCATTAGGAAGCAAAGTGACGTTATAAGTGCTGCCCTTTTCTTTTCTCTTATTTTAAAACTTAGGATTCTATATAGTAACAATTAAAAAATACATAATAGAGAGACAAAGTAAAAATAATTAAAGTGTTATCTAATAATTGGATACCACTCATGGTACTTAATTAATATTTGTCCCGTCCAAAAATAAAAATAAAAATAGATTAAAATAAATTAATATAATTAATTTAAATTTTAAATTAAATTCATCTGATTCAAATTTTATTAATTTTTTTTCTTGATAAATTTTTATTCATATTTTAAGACTAAATAATAACTATGAAGATTGAAAAAACTAAGAAAAAAGAAGAAGAAAATAATCTACTATCAATTTACATGAAGAGATGGGGGTAGTAATGATGATGACTTAAAAGTGTTGGAAGATGTGGGACAAGAGGTTTCCTATTCACCTTAATTGCTTTTTTTTTTCTCCCCTTAATGTGCTTTCTCTTTGTTTAATTTGTTGCCTCCCCTTCTAGCTACCCTCTCTTTATCTTTAAAAACCTCTTTATTATCTCTTCATATATACTTGACGCCACCTATAACACATAGTATATACACATGCACAGATGCACGGGGATACATAACTATTGTCATGAAAAGTATATTTCTCTTCGTATTCTATTATTATTATTATTATGTGAAGTTTTTTTTTTTCTGAGACTAAAAACAAGAAGTACAAAATTTTGATTAATGTTACTCTCAATCTCAAAATAACCGATGCATTTGTAAAAAAAATTCCTAAAAAAAATTACTACTTTAAGTTTTAAATGTAATTTAATTATTATTATTTTAATTGTATTTTATAATTAATATAATGTGCGACATTTTTATTTCTTGTTGTCTTAGAAAAGAAAGTTTCGTTTAAACTTCAACAAAACGTCCAACTTAACAATATATTAATTTGAGTTTTTTTTTTTTTGCATTTATGATTTTTTTTTATCTTAGAAGAGATCACAAATTTCACACTAATTAACTCATTCAGCGAGGTCCCGAGTTCGAACCCGGACAAAACGTTCAATCTAACAATATCGACATTTATGAGCTTTTTCATTTTGCATTTACATGATTGAAATACACATAATAAAATCGTCATTCTTTAATCTTTAAGTCCCGGTTCAACTAACAAATGTCGATATTGTTAGGTAACATGAGACATGCTATGTGAATTAATTATGGTAGAAAAAACAAATATCATCATTCTTTTTTTTCATTGATCATATTTTCTTAATATGAATAAAATAGTCAACTACCACAGTTATTTTGAGGTAAAGAAAGTGCTCAAATTTAAGAAACATAAATGAAAAATAAATGCGACATTCATTGTGGAGTTGATTATATATCTGATATAGATGGCGTTTGTTTCAGATTTTTCCAAGAAAAAAAAATCTATTTTTTCAAATTAAAAATTATTTTTTATTGTTTTAAGGGTGTTTGTTTCATATTTTTGAAAAAAAATTTATTAAAAAATTATTTTTTGGCTAAAAATGAAAAGTTAAAAATAGTAGCTTCTTATATTTATCTCATGCGATAGATGAAAGAGAAAAATGACACAAAATTGAAAAACGCTAGCTTAACTCACTACTTTTTATATACTTTATGGTAATTTTATAGTTTAAAAAAATTACTTTTACAAAATTGTATACAAACATGTTAAAAATCATTGTTTAAAAAAAGTCATTTTTATAATAGTAAACAAATAAGAGTTAAAAAATTATTTTATTAAAAATCTTTAAAAGATAATCTCTAAATTATTGAAAACAACAATTATTTTTATTTAAGTTCAAATAAACACATTCATATACTTCCTCTCATCCTTATTAATTTAAGAAAAAATTATAAAAATTAATGAATTCATGTAATGTTATAAAATTTAAATTTTATTCCAAATATACCCATAACATGACATTAAATATTGTATATCTACTACATAAGTTTCTAGTAAACATATATTTGGCATTAAATAAGAATATAAAATGAATTATAGCAATTAATGTATCTTAAAATGTATTACTTTTTCTGATAACAAGACCAAAAATCACACCAAAAATTCTTTTATAATAGGGACCAAAGTTAGTATAAAAATCTCGTATATTAGATTTTTTTTTTTGTATATAAAGGAAACGAAAAACGAAGCACAAGGTAGCACGTTATATTTTGAAGTATACCCCTTCATGGAATCAGATGTCAAAACTGACAAACATTCGGAGTCGATGACAGGATTCAAGTGTTTTTTTAGGATCTGAACCATTGACAATGGCAATATAATATACAAATCAACAACCGCTTCCAAAGCAGCAATTAACAATGTAACACATTCTCTGTACAATCGCACACTACACTGTATATTAACAAGGATATATATCATAATAAGATGATGTTTAAAGAAAGCGACCCCACCATTATGCATATCATAAAAGATGAAATACAGTGTGTGTGTGAGCTATCTCGATTTTACAAGGCACATTTTCCATTCCAAGAAGACATGTATGTGTATCTAGCAACAAATGAGTAAAACTCGTGTAACAATTTACTCGGACTACTAAATGCACAAAAAAACCAACTTAATTGATTAAATACATCACATCTCCAAAAAGGGACATCCTTATTTCTTACAACAAGCCTGTGCTTCCAAATGGATTGTTATTCTGTGGGTGAGAAACGGGAGTTGCATGAAAAGCCCCAAATCCTGAATCCGCGAAGGGATTTGCTGGGTTCATCAACATATGCTGCTGCTGCTGAGGCTGAGCCTGAAACTGTTGGTAAGGACCAAATGGATTTGCTTGCTGTTGCATTGCTGCCATTTGGACAGCGGCCGAGGGAGCAATGCTGCTTGATATAGCAAATGGATCATGCACTTCGAATGGATTTGGGGCTGGTGTTCCATAAACCGGTTGTTGTGCGGCTCTGTATGCTCCTTCATCATATAAGCTGTTAAGAGTGAGAGAGTCCAATCCACCAGCCTGACATTCAATGACAAAATAAAATGACTAACAAAGCTGAAGCTAGATTTATGATGAACTGATCATTCACTTATTTTATCAGATATGGTAACATTATCATGTGGACCCTATTGGGATCAGAAAAAGAAAATGTTCAGAGCAAATGACTTGTAAATAAAAAAGAGACTTGTGAAAAAGCAAATGTATGCATTACCCCAAATCCTGTGCATCATGAATTTATGCCATCAAATAATTTCTTGAACAATGTAATATTTGTTGGTTCAAATGTGAAATAATAAATAGTATTCAGTTTATTATGCATGGCATAATAATTTCAATATTTGCTGGCATAAAAATGAGTAAAAAAATTATGCTAGAGAAATCATATTGTGCAGTAATTTATGATTATAAGAATGATCTAGAAAGGTCGCATGAAGGTCCTACCAATTGTCTCTCATTAACTGAAGAAATATCAGTACTTGGAGTGCTGACAAGAGCAAGCTCCCATCCAGTAGGGTCGAAATCTTTTGTTTGAGCAGCACTAGAGTTAAAAGCTGATGCAGTGCCTATATACATAAAACAGTCACATTTCGTAGATGAGAAAAACAATCCATTAAACCTTAATAAGCAGCAGAATTTGAGAAGAAAACAAAATACAAAGCTCACCAGTTTCAGTGGGGACTATGGCCAGTGCCAGAGCATTTCTTTCCTCTATGGATGATGCATTAGGTTCCAGGTCATTCAATCCCTGCATAAAGGGCAGGAATTAGAAAAGTCCTAAAAAACATTAACTAAGGATATGTTTGGATCGAGTAGTTTACCAGTAAGTCTCCAGTCTCAAAATTGTTGTGAGATGGGGGAGGAGGAGGAGGAGGAGGTGCAGGCTCAGAATTGGGGACAACAACATTATTATCAATAGGTTCTGATGGCTCATGCTCTTCAGACACTTTGGTGTCTTCAATTGCAAGAAATTCTTCTGGTCTGTAAGTCAACTGAAGCTGTTGATACAGAGAAACAAATTACTGGTTTAGAAGTCAAATGTAAAATTAATATTTCAAGGAAAAGTGTACAATTATGTGTAGGAAATGTTTAGCAAAACCTTAACAAATCCAAATTACAAAGTGACTATGACAACAATGCTCTATGTAAAACACAATAAATGATGTACTAACCATAGGCTCATTTGGAACTGTAACCACTCGGGGTGCCTCCCTAATGTACTCTTCCATAGTTGTAAGAAAAGATTGCGGAGGCTAAAAAGAAAAACAAGAAACCAATAGAAACCCCATATTTAAAATGAAATAGGAAGAACCTCTTCAATCAATACATGAAATTGCCATAACTACGGACATACCTCTCTTAAGACAGGAAACTGAAAATTCCTAGCAAGTTCCAATCCTTTGCAAACTTCATAGAAATCGGAAAGACTTGCTGCCTGCAATAATTTAGGTATTTCACAAACACGGTGAAATAAAAAATGTAAAAGCCTAGTGGTTAGCCGAAAGAGATACAAGAAGCAAATTAGCACCTGCTGACCCGCGCGTTTATAAGCTTCAAGGGCTTTAATAGCTTCATGTCTTGGCATCTCAAAAAACTACAAAGAAATTCAATTTCCAACATAAAACAGCTTTCATTTCAACTTCCTGATTCATCTCATCACATAGATAACAATAAGTCAATTTACCTTGTCAACAAGATTGATAATGCCATCGTTAATGGCGCAATAAATCTTAAAGCTCTCTTTCAGTACCTAGAATGAGCCAAAGCCAGATCAATAACAAAAAAGAGTAATTTAGGTGCATCTAACTACAACAAATTTCAAAACTATATACCTCCAATACTAGTTAGTATTTACAAAAGTAAAAAATGGATATGAAGCTTACAATGCCTCATTAATCAAAAGGGTGATCACAACGTCAATACCATATTCACAACAATAAGCACAGGACGAGATCATTTAACTTCTCCCCCTATCCTAAACGGAGTAATAGATGGATATATCTTGAAACCCAAGTCCAGCAATAACAAAAGCCTAATATGGAGGATATTTTCATGACTTAAGCAATGTTTTAAAAACCAGACAGAACCGGCTGCTGGTTCAAGCAGTTCTCCAATTGGTTCAACCCTGTTTGAACCATAGGCTACTTGAACTGTTTGAACCACAGTTGCTTCAACCAGTTTCTATTTATACTTTAATTACTTTTTTTATTTATTTACTAGCCATCTGGTCTAACTGCAGTTGAACCGAATGAACTAACTAAACCATGACATGACCTTGGAGGTCTCGTTGGTTTGGTATTTGATTTGCTTTTTAAAACATTGCTTGCAAGATAAACCAATAAAGTTTCAGCCAAACATAGAATCTGCTGTCTGAAGCTTCCCAACCATGTGTGTGTATTCTCACCAATCTAGCTGTAATTTCAGAATGGCTAGCCTAATACAAAGTGTCTTAGATAAATAAACCAGAGGACATACCAGAGCAAGAGCATATTGTATCACATAATTGCTAACAGCTGCTCCTTCTGGCTGTGAAATTCATAGCATACAATCAATTTCTATCATCTAAAAAGAAAATACTCAACGAGGAAAGTGGTAATACGATAATAATATTACTAAACAAAATTGACGTGTACAGTAAACTGGTCAGATTAAAAACAATACAAAAAAGATAATAAATATACAAATGTTTAACATTATTACCCGGCAGCCAACAAGTCGATATAGCAGCTGCTGCAAAGCAGGCAAATGCTCCAATAGCTCCTCACTATCTAAATCCCTGGTCTTGCTGTATCCCTGCTTTAAAACAAACAAACATGAAGACTTTTTTATAACAAACATAGTGTACAATAAGAAAGCTACATGCAACAAAAATGCAGATAATAATAATAATAATATTAATATTAATAATAGCAAATATACGATTAACCATTTAGAAACCTTTAAGTTTTAACAATGTCAATTAGCAACGCTAACCAATTTAAATAAGAAACATAGAGATTTACCAATTATGTAAATAAATGTGGACTTCCTTCCCCGGTTTCTACATAATCAATTTATTTCCTTACAATAACTACAAATCATAGAGTTTTGTGGAGTCCTACCAGTAACAGATGAAATTTCGAATAGAAAAAGAGATTAAGTTAATCCATAGATCTAGATCATTAATATGAACATTTTACACTAATTTCATAAGTATTTAAATGTGTCTCCTGTTAGAACATTAGATCGCCGTGACGGGAGAAGGGACCCCCAACTAACTGTTGTTTATTTGCATGTAGGGACCAAATTACAAATTCTAATGGGGTCCTTACAGGATTTTCTTGGGTGAAAGAAAAAGTCAAAAACAATTAGAAGGAAGGAAGGAAAAAGACCTTTAACGCATCGATGAGTATGACACCATAGAAAAGCACAAAGAACTTGCACACAGTCTACAACAAAGGGATGTCTTCCGGCCAATATCATTAAAGGGTGAAATATATGCCAAATGTTCACCAGGATACATTAGGTGTGAAGGATAATTTGAACACTTATAATTGAGCATCTAAATATTCAACAAGTAAGCAGACTACTAGAATTTTCAAAGACAAAATATCAAATGAAAATCCTTGCCGGATAGAAGGGAAAGCCAATTTTAGAAAGCCTTTGTACTAATACTGATGACTTTCAAGTGCAAAATACACATCTTTGAGACAGACCAAGATTTTCACTCAAAGTTGGATGAGTGAAGCCAAGGGAGGGGCAAATGTCAGAGGAAATAGTGATCACCTTATTATGGCTTAGTATCCATTAAATCATTTTCATACAAACACTTTTCAATTCACATAAAACAATATCAGATGCTACATACTCGAGACTAGACCTGTTATCACAAAGAAGTATAATAACTGGTTAATGAATTACCTTATCCTGCCCTTGGGCAGGTTTGGGTAGACGCTCGGCTTCAATATCATACTTCAGAATCCGAAAGCATTCAAGTCTTTCTTCCAAAAATAATGCATAGGTACGTACCCAGGCAGAACAATCCCAGGCTGCAAGCAAAAAAAAATCATACATTATACATGTCATTTCAAATATCTTTGCAAGAATATCATTCAAATAATAACTGTTGAAAACCTCTAACTTGAGCCAAAGTGACAATTAAACAACAACATATACAGATAATAAGGTCAAAAAATTAACCGATAGGACTAGAATCATCCTTAAAATTTGAAAGTTGGAGAATTCGTCCTCTCTGTGAGAAATTCAGAATTTCCTCTCTAAGAGTTGGATCACCCTCCCTCAGTAACCTATGGATGACTATCAGTGTTTTTAATGCCACCTGCAAACAAGACAAAGGAAGGATGGACTTCAGATCAATTTTTTATCCTCTAATATCTTATTCTTGTGAGAGAAATAGAAGATGAAAGTATCATAACATGTTTGGAATTATTGAATTTAAATTTCTTTTGACATACAACAAACTTACTGAGATATTTTAAAAAAAGCAATGCATACATTTCTAATAAGATTCTGTTAAATTTTACAGTGAGAAACTAATGGATGAAATGTGACAAACCTAACATCAGTGCATCAAGTTGAAAAGGGAATTTCAAAAAACACATCAGATTCACACTAATTTCTAACAGGAAATGTTGCATATATACACACAAAATCAAACTGTAAATTGCAATTGATCACAAAATCAAAGTGAGTACCGTCCAATTTCGGGTTTTGGCAAGGCGTCGGGAAAGTGCGTGAATACAATATGCCACATCAGCCCGTGGTCGAACAGCGGAAGTTGCAAACAGAATTTCTACAAACAAAAAAAATGAGAAAATGATTCAAAATTGTGATCCATATATCACAAAAATGAAAATCCACAAACATAGAATTCGGATCTGAGAAATAAGAATCACTCACTTCTAAGGTGTCTCTCTTTGGGTGGACACTCGACGTGGTTAGTGGCTTTGACTATGGCAACATCCAAATCCTAATAATAGGAGGAACCAAAAATAATCAATCACGAAATTGATGAATTGTTAAAAGAATCAAAAGAAAGAGAGAAAAGTGGTACCGCGTAATCGCTATTGACATGGGCGAGACCAACTTTGGTGGTGTCTTTGATGGCCCCGTAAGCTCTTCGCCAAGATTGAAGCGTACCCATATTCAGCGATGATCTCTCTCTCTCTCTACACCACGGTGTTGGATTGGGATTAAGAGAGAGAAAGTGAGGTTTCCTTTGATCAAGCCAACAATAACTGAATTCAATTTAGACACCCTTTCCTTTTACTTTAGCAACCCCCCTCCTCTCTGTGCTGGGCTCCATCAATATCATCACACTTTTGTTTTTATTTTTCTTTCTTTTGATTTTACAAACGAATTTTTTATTTATTTAATCACTAAAACCATTAAACATTGGTTTTAATTCATATATTTAGATATGGTAAGTCTAAAGAGGTTTACCTTCTTTATCATTGGATATACTTGACTTTTGTTATAATTATTTTTTAAATTATGTTTATTGAATAATTATGATGCATTGATAGTATAAAACTTGTTAAACAGATAGTATCAATTAAATTCTTAATCATTTTAAACATATGCATCGAATATTTTGAATTGTTTAAAAAGACTAATAAGATTTATTTATTAGTATTTTAATTTCAAAAACTATTTTAAATTGTATAAATTTTATAGATTACTAGCATGACTGGTTTTATTGATAAAAATAATATACTAAAACTTATATGATTTAAAAAATTATTATTATTTTATTGATAAAACTTTAAATAAAATAATTTGAATAAGTGGTAAAATTTAAAGAAAAAGGCTAACCTAACACTTATTAACCTTTTAAAAATATAAATGTATAAATATTTAACAAAAGTTAATTATTTAATTAAATAAAAAATGATAAAATATGTAATTAAAATAATTTAAACGAATGATAAAATTAGAAGAAAAAAAACTACATCAAACCTTGATATAAATTTATAGTATAAATGTTGTCTTATATTTATAAATTTAAGGACTAATTAGTGTTTACACTTTCTTTTTAGGTGATTTATTATAAATAGAATAATAATGAATTATTAATCATTAAAATAATAATTAGTTATTAATTTTTTTTACAAGAGTTATTACTTACTTCTTCGGGTCTGGAAAAGAAGAGGAAAGTGATTAATTAAGGAAAAGAAAAGTGATCTTGTTGGTTGTCTTGGTTCTCCAATCACAACGACTTTGAACTGCTGTTAAAGAATTGATGGGTACATCTCAATTGATTATTTTATAGTCCAACTCAGGTAGGAATTCGGTACAATATAAACTAACGAACTCTATTGTCTCGCAGTGTCTGATTATTTTATTTTTGTGGTATAATTTTTAACTTGAGATAAGTGATATTGCCATTTTCCTTTTTTGCAAGTTATATTGGCATGATCATTTCATTCACATGCATAGTTACTTATAGGTTATAAGTTGTTCTGGAATCTAGAAAGCCTTCAGGTGGGGGCTTCCCTCTCGTGCTCAACTGCCAGCTGCTGCTGCAGGGCAGCAACCATATTCTATGCTTATGTCTGCTTCTCGTATATAGAATAGTTACTTTTGTTAGAATTGATTCTACAAATATAAAATTGGATTTGATATATTTGATTGATTTTCAAGTAGAATTAATTTTGTTTATAGAATTGATTTTAATGTGACATTAAAAGTTAGTAATTTTTTAGACTAAATGTGATTTTTACACTTAAAAATTTATTGTTCAACTCACTTTTACATAAATATATCTAAACCTAAATTACTTTACATTTACTTTTAAATAAATCACTTCAAATAGTTATATGTATTCACTTTAACTTTTGAAATGATTGAAATTTGTTTTATGATTAAGAATCGAATGGTTTACAACACTCAATATAGCGTGCATCAATTGTGTTAAACCTCAATGATAAATGGATAATATAAATAATATTATCTTACCTCTTAAAATTTAAATTTGATCTAATTCAATCCCTACAAAATTGATTTGTAAGGAGATGATTGTCCCACTATTACATATTATCATATATTATTTCATTGAATGTGAGACTCTTAACATACACTCTTTCACGTTCACGATTAGACATCTAAAACGTTACTCGATAGATCTTATTACTGATGAGGACATAGAATGCATAATCAAGGAAGGAAGCATAGAGGATATTCAAGGTCTTGAAACTCCAATAACAACAACAAGGTCAAAGAATGCAAATTAAGTTCTAAATAACTTGATAACCACTATATTTGAAGCAAGTACAACTCATGAAGAATTGAAGTCCAAGATAGTAAATTGTTTAATCCAAATTGAAGAAGTTAAGGAATGAAAGCTGCATCTATGTGTTATCAAATTTTAATATTAGTTTTAATTAAAGTAGTAGACTGAATTAGTAAGAAATTTGGGTCTAATTTTAAAAACATGAGTTGAGTCAAATTTAGAGAACTTGTAAAGACAAAGGAGGTGCCATTATAAAAGGCAAACCCTTTTTTTTTTCAAGGTAGATTTTGAACATTATTTTTGTGAGGCTTTGCTCTCTAGAGTTCTTGAAAGAATTCACTTTGAACTTATCAGGTGTTAATCCTTGTGGCGTTCTTTTGGCTTATAAATCCCTAGATTGTGGCGTCATTCTGTTATTGGTTCATTTGCAGAATAATAATTGAATTTTCTTTACATCAAACCCTAATACACAAATTTTATTAATTTTCGTGCTCAGTAACCTGCAATCATATCTCGAGTTCTACATACTTGTTTTCGGTGATTCAACAGCCTAACTTGCATTTCAGAACATCATCTTTCACCTCGTTTTGGAATCGCCTGATTCGAAGTTTCCTAGCTTCAGTTATCGCGTTCTCCAGCAAAACGTGATTTTAATTGCAATTTGTAAGTTTCCAACCTAGAACGGTCTTTAAAGTGATTCATGACAAATAGGATCATATTAATTATATTGACTTAATAGTAGGTAATAACATTTGCAAAATATTGATATTAAGCATGAAATAGATAAAAACATAAATAAGTTTTGTATTGATTAAATGAGAAAGATGATTACAATAGTAGGTATAATGAAGTTTATATACCCAAATTAAAACAACTAATTTCTAACTACATAAATAACACTTGATTAAAATAACTAACTTATAACTAATTTTATATCTCTAATATCCCCTCGTAAGCTAGAAGGTGTTCGCGACACTTCTAGCTTGAGATGAATAACACAAATGTTGCAAAATTGAGAGAAGAAAAAATAGCGGAATAATTGACTCTATTATACTATAATAGAATTTGTAAAATATTGATATTAAACATTAAATAAAGAAAAACATAGATAAATTTTTTATTAGTCAGATGAGAAATATGATTACAATAGTAAGTACAATGAAATTTATATATCTAAATTAGAGTAACTAATAATTAACTAAAGTAACTAACTTTTAATCAATTTTACATATCTAATATAGTAGGTTGACTTATAAATCTTGGATAGACTCTAAATACCATCGATGTTCATCAACTCCATGGTTATGAAAGCGGAAAAACTCAACAATTGGGAGAAAAAAATTCTCTTTATTTCATTGATCCAATTTCAAATTGAATCAATTAGCAAAATATAAATAGATATATGGACGCTCCGAGAGATAATACAAAGGGATAAACAAATAAAAAACATGTAAGTAATCTTGCTCAAATGACAATGCTAGTCTAATTGATTTCAATAACTAATCCAACTAATTAGTAATTGATTGTGTAAAAAAAATCATTAACTATAATAATACCATTATATAAACAAGTTTCAAGATTGAAGTTTGCCTCAAAAAGACTTATGTGATGAAAAAAAATCACTAATTTCACAGATCAAATTATTCGACCTCTTCAATTATTTTGATGACTAAACCGGTGATTCACTTGAGTTTGTTTGCTATCTCATTCTGCTTTCATTAAATGAAACGCTGTAGCTGGTTGAAATGTTGAATTATATATTCTTGCTAGCATTCTCATATTATAAAAATACTATATTATTTCACTGGACCAACAAAAATGCACTTTTTCTAGTGTACAACTATAGAAGTGTAAACAAAACAATTCATAAAAATAAAAAATTATTCCAAGTAAAATTTTCGTCCTAGAAGTATTACTAAGTTTTATGTTAGTGCCAAATATTTACCAAAATTCATGTTGAGTCGGTTAATTACAAACTATAAAGTTTTGGCCTCAAAAGTTGAATGAATGGACAATAAGCATTGGGAGTGGTAGTGGATGAGTCTAATTTCCACGTGTCATTATGAATTTCACCATTCACACACATGGAACAAAACAAGAAAAGGGATAAGGAACCAAACTGAGAGAGCTCAAAGCAAAAAATGAGCTACTCATTGAGCCTCCATGTTCCTAAAGCTCTACCTCCTCTTCCCTATTCATCACGTTCCATTCCTTCTCTCTTCATTGCTTCCAAACTCAAACCATTCCATAACAACACTACTCCTTCCAGCCAATCACTTCATGTATTAATTTTTTTTCTTATTCCAACCATATTCCTCTACTCATATATTTTAGTTAATAATTAGCTCCTTTCATTGTTTATTATAATTAACTAATTATCTAACCTCAGTTGCAGATAGTAAAATGCAGCAGCCACAAACCAAATTATCACGTCAGTCTAAACAAAACAAGTTTGGCACTGCCCATAGGAGCAGCACTCTTGGCCTTGGTGAGATTATACTAATTTTACAGAAAACTTTGAGGTTTTGGGTTCGAACTCGGACCAAGACATTCAACTTAATAATATTAGTATTTGTCAGTTGAGTTAGAATTTAGGACGATTTTTGCTACTCTATCTATCACTAGAAATAACAACCAATATTAGAGTCTATATTTTTTTTCATTACTAAATTTAATGACTGACAAATTTCAAATTCTCCCTCTAATTTTGGTAGTTAATTTAATTAATTATTTTAAGTAGTGTGTTGATTAACATAAACAAAATGTGATTGTGGGTATTTGAACAGGCAGAGCATCCAGCAGCATTAGCAGTAACTGGACAAAATAATAATCCACAAGAACTCTCATGGATTTTGACACAATTGGGGGTTGTACTTTTTTTCTACTTCCTTGTTGGGCCAGTAAGTTCTATAATTTCACAGCTTATGAAGTTTGTTACTATACTCCTTTGTTAACAGAATATATATATAAAATAAAAAATAAAACAAAAACACATATATATTTGGTGATACAAGTACTTTTTTTACTTATATTTTGTTATTATGATTATAAAGTAGGTGAATGAAGAGCATATATAACTGGGTGAATTAATTATTGCAGCCAATAATAATGTACTGGCTTTGGAAAAGATGGTACAGAAGAAAGCTTGTGGAGATGTATTTCCAATTCATGTTTGTCTTCATTTTCTTCCCAGCGTGAGTGCTTGTTTTCTTTTAAGTATAGGAATGAAGGAACTTGTTCTAATGTGCATTGCATAGTGACTATAAATGTGTGATTATTATTTTTCCTTTACTTGTTTGTCATGTAGGATCATTGTTTGGGCACCGTTTCTTAACTTCAGGAAGTTCCCACGAGATCCATCGTTGCAGTATCCTTGGTCTATACCTGAAGATCCTTCAACAGTAAGAAATGCATATTCAAAGTACCCATTTGCAGATCCTGAAGATTATGATTAGCCATGACCAAAACACGAACAAATCATATGTATGTATGATTTTATTCCTAAACTATAGTTCTCTCAAACTACACTTTATTTATGTATAGGATTATAGTACCGCTTTCTCCTTTTGATTGTGGAATGGGATTCGGTTGTAAAAATTTAAGGCAACGCTTAATTCAAAGTTAATACCAAATTTTCACTTTCAATGTTGAACATGTCACTGTCAATTGGATTTGTTTAAGGAAAGCAACTTACCATCTATTTATCACTGACCTAATATAAAAATGGCTAGTACAGTGAGTTTGTTAGGAATTAATTGAGCTCGCCTAATTTTTGCAGCCAAAAGAAAAACATTTTCCGTGTATGTGATATTGATGATCATGCAAAGCCAAATTTCTGAAAATTCTAAACAAAAATGGATACATGGTCAAACTATAATAAGCACTGTCATGCAGTATGCAAAAATCGTAAGAACCTTAAAAAATTGTAGAGTTTAATGGATACAAACATTAACATTATTAAAAAAAATTACACTACCAATCAATCAAGTCTCAACCTAGAAATGTTCAATATTATTTTAAAAAGTGATATGGCAAATTAGCACAAAAGTGAAATAAAACTAGATGGCTGAGTAAAACCATTTTTATAAACTATACAGTCAACAATACATATCCATTTAACTCTAAAAAGTAATGGCCTGTCAATGTGACTTATATTATCGAAGACCATGAATCATATATCCTGTTCTTTATAGACACCATATGACAAGCTCAACAATGTTGCTCAATTAAAAGGGAAAAAATGGAGAACAGAGAAAAGACCGGAAAGAGCACAAGCTAATAAAAATTGTGCAAGAGCAATAAAAAAACTTCGCAATGTATCATCAAAATTCCTTTGATTCAACTAAATTAACTTCAGAATACAGGTGTAGTTGCCTCATTGGCATTTTGCCAGCATGGTGATGTAAGGGCATAAGATCACTAAAATTTTAAGACTCAACAGAAGCAAGAACATCAAATAAATTATAAAATGGTCAAACTAAAGTAAACCTCAAAGCAGCATTGACCTCAACTATTCTGTATCATCTGAACAGGATTTGACCTAAGTGTACAACCTCCGAATTATGCACTTTATTACGAGGCAATTAATTTGCTGTACCCATTGTGGTTGACATGAGCTGACGAGAAAATTGCTATATGACGCAACCAACTGCCGGTAATACAGAATATTCTCCAAGTGCTCAGAACTGGGAGTTGAAAAGTACAGAGAGTTTCTTAAAATCCACGGATTCCATGTTGGGGTAGAAAACAGCAGCACCAACAGCCAAAGCAAGAACAGTGAAGGTCAAACATGCCTTGCACCCATTGCTTTGTGAAACTCTGCCTGAGATTATCTTACAATATTTATCTGCATCCTTGAAGAGTGCTTGACGAGCACCATCAGTCTCAGTAGCCAATGCTTTCTCATTCTGCAGCCAAAATAGTTAAATCATCATATGCCAAGTTCAAACATTCTGCTACTTCAATACAATAAAACAATTCAATCAATCCATGACAGGATGATTGGTAAGTGATTCCAGATGCAATAAACAAATAGTATATCATGCAGACAGATGGATGGAAAATTACCTTTTGCCTGAGATTCTTTAGGATCTCCCTCAGTGGCTCATGGGGAGACAATTTCGTAGCTTGCACCTTCCAATCATCAGAAAGCTTCTTCAAAACTGCAACACTTGCTACAATGTTGTCCTGATAAACTTTTTCCTGCCCATATACAATCCAATAAAAAAAAAGGAGCAAATAAGTATAAAGTTTCATGATTGCTGTGTATAAATTAAAATAAAATAAAATAAAAACTTCTCTTTTAATAAATTTACTTGCTCCCCAAAAAAAAAGGTTACAAAAAACATGCACGATCATTTTAGTATGCTATTAGATGGGACAACTCACCCATTGCTTGTAGCATTCAGTGCTTTGGCTCAAACACCAAATCAAAATACCAGCTACTTCTTTTGATAATGCAGGATTGTCTGAAAAATAGAAAAAATGTATCAAAATACCCTCTAACACACTTGGTTCATCTAAGCAACAAAAGAGAACAGAAATCAAACAAGAAAATGGGGTTTAATACCTTCTCCGGCTGCTTTGATAGCAAAACTGAATATCTGCAGTGAGACTTGTTTCATTGCTTTACTTCCAGGAGAACCACCAAGAGCCACCTCTTTCAGAGTGGGGTATATGGCCTCAAATCTTTCTGTAGCCTGTATAAAAGCAACATATTGACATAAATTTGAAAGCTTTAGAGATATGATGCATCCAAATTCAAAAATACCAGAGCCAGATGAACACCTACCTTCACTCTAGTTGAAGATGGGAAAGTAACACGGATCAAAGTTTCAAATGCTGGAGGAGGAATTAATCTTTCCCCCTTTCTTACAGCACCATTAACCAAAATAGGCCGTGCTTTAGGGGCAGACAAAATCCTGCCAGCAAATAAAAAAAAATAATGGTGAAGATGTCAACCAAAAATAAAGGGTGGCAACAGCAATAGTGAGAAAGGGGTGTAAAGGAAGCCACATATACTACATACTTTTCCACAAGCTGCAAAACCAAATCCCTGGATTGGGGGTTGCCACTTTTGCTAACCACTATAGGTAGGAGATTCCGCGACCAAGCATACAAACCTACTGAAAGATCTCCAACTGAAGCCTACATAAAAATGTTTCAATATTAAGCATTAGCAAGATGAAGGGGTAAAATGCTATAGTCATCATTTTGAAAGGGTAAAATATAACTCCTTTGTTCTATTTCTAATGAATCCACTTAATTGATTTGGCATTTACTCCTCACCTGAGCAATCATCCATACAATCACCGGAAGTTTATCTTGTCCTTGATATTTTGAAGTCTCCCTCAATGTGGGCAATACAGTAATAAGAGCATCGGGCTTCCGGCGCAATACCATCGCTAAAGCAACAAATATTGCAACCTGCAGGTCATGTAAAATCAATCTCAATCTACATGAAAAAACGGACGAAAGAAAAGCATATTTGCATTTTTGAAAGGCTACAAAATCATATAAAAGTTAAATGCAATTTAGGATTTTCGAGACCAAAATCTAAGTTTTTTCAAGTCCCTGATAAGTAAAATTCACTCAATAAATAATTGACATAGCTGAAGTCTTAGAACAGGCAAACAATGCACAATGCCGGTCTCTAAATCAAATTAACCTACTGAAGATGGAAGCATCTGTTCTAATTTCCGCTACTTTTTATTTCCAAGTGTTTTCAACTTCAAAAGAAAAATACCCTGTCAACTGAATAATGAAAGTCAAACAGGCTACATTATTTTCCCAACTGTTCGGAACTACCAAAGGTGGACATGGCAATCAAAGTACGTGGATATTTGACCTTATGAGTCACCAAATGTCTCCAGTCACCACAACCAGTAACAACCACCACCAAGCCTTATCCCACTAGGTCGGGTGCCTACGTGCATCAAATGCCTTTGATGTTTACCACTCACTCCTGAATTGACTGTCTATCCGATAGCATAGCACCTACCAGAAGTTCCTTATTCAGTCTTGATATTGACAATTCATATATTGATTATACAAGTCATCGAAGATCCAATGGAAAAGGGAATGACAAGAAAAAATTAACTATAATTTATCAATGGTGTGCCTCCTCCCAGCCTCTTGAAATTTTACGCCAACCAGAGCCACTAGAGCAATTAAAAAAATGGATGTTTATCATAACAATCTTATGACTTATCCCAAAAAATAAATTAAAATATCAAATTGCACTGCCACTGTGGCACATGTTAGAGAATATCAGAGTCATTCATTAACAAATCCAGTATCCCTATTGAATATGCCAATTTGGTTAGGAAAGAATATTTGGACTGATAAAGAAGGTATAGTTATACATTAATTATTAATCATTCTTTGGGACAAGATTATTTACTAGGCCTATCTTTGGTGTTCAGAAAACATCAGTTCTGCCGGAGAATTCTGGTTCTTACTAGTGAACGGAAAACTATACTGTTCTGCGTTAGCTTAGTTTGATTTCTGTTGGTGGATGGCTATATTATTAGATTTTATTTAGAAGGAAAAGAAATAAAAAGAAAAAATAAATAAAACAAAAGAACGCCAGCACAATTTCATGGCAAAGAATTAGACTAGTCTAAGTTACCTGAGATTTTGAAGTTACTTGTTGCACAGCCTTTTTGGAACCCTTGGACACTGTTTGCTGGCTACCCAAGTCGGCAAGAATACTATCCAAAGACCAAAGAAGAAAGAAACTAAGTGCCTCAGGAGATCGATGGTTAATCCAGTCAGCTGCTGTCTTATATACAACATCAGATATGTGAGAAAGTGGCACCTGAAAAAAAAAATCTGTATTAACATTCACAAGAAAAAAATAAACTATACCAGAGGTTATGATAAACATCATAAGATAAATTGTTGATAAATATCAAATATTCTTTGAACATCAATTTACCAAAACAACAAAAACAGATTCAGCACTATTAGCTAAATAGTAGATGCAGAAACATATACAACATTTCAGTACTGCGGTATGGGCAATGGGCGAGTGTTAAAGCATTAAAAAATTCAATACCATGACACATTAACATTTTTAACATGGTAGAAAAAGGCACAATAATTTAGGCAAAAACTTGCCCAGCTAACCATAATAAAATACTCATTTTCAAAAGTGAATATGATAAATGGTACAATGAGTAAAATCAATATCACAATATATAACTTAAAGCACCATGCAATATGCTGCCACCAATCCAAGAAATTTGAAGTGCTACACATGATTTAAACAAAAATAACCTTACATTCTATATAGCATGTTATATTCCACAATTATCTAAACACATGGTATTTTGCAGAAAAAACATGAAATATCTCTTCATTGTATCTCCAACTAGCCAATATTTCTAAAGTTGGTAGCATATTTTAACAGCAAAGGAACTGATGAATGGATGCCTTCAAAATTGCATATGAACACCATGTCAGGTTACTCAAAAGTGTCCACTGAAATCAGTGTGAATCTACGCCTTCCTAGTTAAGAGGACCATATAAGTGCGACTTTGCCATCATAAACCCTCATCATACAAGGTTTCTCCTCTGTAGCACAGAGGCTTCTGAATAAAGGCATGTCACCGACACGACACCACAGCTTACATTCAATTAATTAATTATCTCACAGTGATGTGACTGGTGTTCGTGTCATTATTTGTGCTTCACAGGGTTTCTCCAATGCCAAGAGGAATTTTGAGCACAATAAATCCCAAATCATATAGCAAAAATTAGGCAACTTACACATTCAAATCAAAGCATTGAATTGTAACCCAGCTAGCTAATAATGATCAGTTATTCATCCAAAAAAACAGAACATATATCACAGTTAAACACATACATTTACTAGCCCCATTCACATACAACAGTTAATTTTCATCAGTGTTAGCAACAACAGGGAAGAATGAGAAAATTAAGAATTCAAAACTCACATCAACAATCTTAGCCACAGCTGACTCCCTGAACAATTTTACCCAGGGAAATTGAGAAGCGGTCACAGCAGAAAAAGCACGTCCAAAATAATCCGCAAACCGCATCATCTGTATATCCTCTTTCTGCTCGAACGATGCCTATTTTGAAAACAAACATGCAAAAATTCAAACCAAAAATCAAACACAATGCGTGATTTCTCGATCAAACATCTGCTCTCACTTGATCCAACAGATCAAACCCAAACACAAAACCTAAACATGCGTAATTAAATTTCACATTAACCAAATCAAATACCCTACCGATATTTCAACGAGAAAAGACTCCAGATCAGCCGCGTCAATCTTTGCCGCAGCCTCTGCCACCGTGACCTTAGGCTTCTTCGGCTTCTTCTGCTTCACCTTCTTCACCTCCTCCGCTTTCCCGTTCTCCGCTGAACGATCTTCATCGTCCTCGTCATAGTCATCATCATAATCACGTGACCGCTGCTTCGATCTGACCGGAGCATCATCAAATCCGGCATCTGCCGCCGCTCGAGCCTCGAGAATGCGGCGGCGCCGATCCTCCGACTGCAGTTCGAGCGACCGGAAGACGACGTCGTTTCCGTTGAAGGTGAGTTTGTTGGAATTGGCACGGGAATCGGAACTGGCGATGCCGTTAGCGTCCTTCTTCTTCTGTTTTTTAGCGTAGGTAACCTTCTGCCAGCCGTGATCAGCGTTGTGAGATACGGAAGAGACGCCGTTGGATTCTCCGGAGGCGGATTCGAAGGGCGCGTACTTTTCCTCCATGGTTGAAGCTGGAAACGTGAATTACTGTAGCTGTGTTAGTATGTGTGAGAAAATGAGGGAGAAAGTGATTGAAAGGAAGCGAAAATGAGAGAAAGGAAGATCGAAGAAGAAGATGATGAAAGGGGAAAATTTTGATCTTACAAAGAGTTGACTTGTTGGAATTGACCTCACTCTTGCCACGGAATTACCGCAATGCCAAGGGGTAGTTGTGTGTTGAAATTATCACGTGTTATGCCCAATAGCTTCTCTACACCTGTAGACTGAGGATCTGCACGGAACACGTGTTGGATTATAAATAAATTAAAACATTATTATTTACATTTAAAAAATAAAATAAAATATTGCTTCCATTTTTGTTTTTATTAATAATAAATAACATTTATGATAAATGGATTATAGTTTTTTACTATTAAACTAAATCCTTGAATTCCGATTGTCCTTATTTATAAATAAAACAAAACCTTGTTGTTTTTAAAACAAATTATAATTATTAAAATTTTATTTATTATGATAATTATCACAATAAATTTGTATATAAATTATGACTTTGAGTAAACAAATAATTAAAAACTAATTTTTGAAACAATAATATTAAATAGAATTGAATTTTATTTTATTTATATTTATATTTAAGTTTTAAAAATTATAATAATAGATAAAAATACATATTTTTTAAATACACG
>JBBPBP010009779.1:9675412-9690503 GCA_037974735.1 Cicer chorassanicum | reverse complement strand
AAAATGATAAAATTACTTCTGTGAGAAAATTTATACACATTGTTAAAATTAATATTGATATGTTTTAATTTTTTAATTTAATGTTTTTTTGTTCTTTTAGTGTACATTTTTATTTTATTAGTTTAAAATTGATTTACATTTGAAATTATTATTTTTTCTATTTTTTAAATTATATTTTTTTTAAATAAATTAGTAAATTATGTTCTTATGTATCATTTTCTAACTCAACTTGTATTTTAGATAAGATTTTAAATAGAAAGGCATGTTATAATAAGGTTTATGATTATCTTATACTATCATGCTGACTTATGGATAAATTGAGATAGCATACTACAATTTCTCATTATATCTCTCTTATTTTGATTTTTTCTTCAACGATTAAAATATTAATAATTAATATTGATAATGTCTTGATCTTGAGCAACAATGCTCACTTGGTCCAATCCAATCGCACAACAAATCCATCCATGCGACATTCTATAGTAGATGGGTGAAGCCAACTATGAGCACTTTCAAGTGTAACATTCATGCGACTTTTGTCAGTGACAAGAGAATGGTTAGCTTTGGTACATACATCAAAGAAAAAATATGCCATCAATGGGTGAAGAAACTCAACCTGCAACTGTATCTTTTGAGCTATACCCAAAAACATTCTTCTTTTCGTTCTAAAATAATTAAGTCATTATTATCTTACACATATCAATAAAAATACATAAACAAATAAAAAATAATATTATTTTTATTAAATTATTTTTGTTAAATATTTATATATTATTAATATCATAAATTTATTGTAAAAAATATTGTATTGAAAATAATGTAAATAGTATTAGAGAAAAGTTACAATTGAAAAAAATACATTAAAAATTAAAATCATCAATTATTTTAAGAAAAAAATTTAGACAGCATAAACCACCCACTCATATCCAATTGGTCAGCTTTTTGATTGCTAATTCAATATTGCAGAAAATTTTATTTTAAAATAATTTTCATGACTCATTTGGTCGAGTTTATTAAGAGGCATGTGAATGTAGTAGCAGCTCATACTTTTGCAAATGCGATATTGATATGGCTTATTGTTAGTCTTTTGCTTCTGTTATTGATAATGAAATGCTATAAGTATAACCTCCATTTTGAAGAAATGAAAACTTAGAAATTTAGATTAAAATCGTCAAAATAGTCTTGCACAATAGATTGACCCATTTGGACTGATATAAAAGATGGATTAAGTTATTAAAATTTAATCCTAATAAATTTGTGATTTGTAAACTTGGCCGGAAAATTAATAGATATATTAGTTTATCGAATTCGAATCCAAAAATTTCTTTAAAAAAATTTGGTGTCTTACCAATTAAACTACTTACAAAGACCGTGAGTATGTGTGGTAATTAAGGAGAGGTGATCCAATGTTAAACATGTTTTGTTTTTAAATGGACAATAGAGAAATGTATCATGCACCCCCTCCACCTTCACTTCTCACTCCCCATCCCAATTGAAAATACTATTTTGTCCTTTTTTACTATGTATAAAACACAAAATAAATTATCACTCCATTATTCACCCCGACTTTCGAAACTTACAAAATTTACCTTACCATTCGAAATTTTTCAAACTTTCAAAATACAAAAAAGTGAGTTTTTTTGACATTTTGGAAACTTTTGATAATTCTGAAAGTTTCAAAACGTACTTTACCATAATTGATTAAAAGTTTCAAAACTTTTGATTAATCTGAAAGTTTCAAAACGTATTTTTCCGAAATTGATCAAAATTTCGAAATTTTTTATCAATTTGAAGGTATCGAAACATATTTCTCCTGTTTTGATAAAAACTTTCGAAACTTTTGAACAAGTTGAAATGTTCGAAACACAATTTTTGAAGGTTTCCATTAATTCAAAACTTTCGAAACATAAATTTCGAGAAAATATTAAAATGTTCGAAACTTTGAAATCTTCGAGGTAATACAATTTTGAAAATTTTAAAAAATTTGAAACTTTCGAAAGTTTCAATTATATGAAATTTTTGAAATGTAAATAAATATTTTAAAAATAATTAAAATTTGTATTTTTAAAATGTATTTATAATATTATTATTAATTAAATTTAGTATACTTTTTGAAATCAGGTATGAGTAGAGTTGAGGTTCCTACTTCAATAATGACTATAGATTATACAGAAAAATTCACCATTGATCATGTATTATTACTGATAATTCACCACCGATGAAATTTGTATTATAGACATATATTGATGTTTTATTTGAAACATATTTTGTAGGTATTTCCCTCGAGAAGATGTATTTGAATGGACAAAAAATATTAGAAGGCAATTATAATTTTAATTGTTACCATTCGATTTGATAAAGCAACCAAAAAAAGAGGAAGAAAAGACAAATTAATTTTTGGATGCAAAAGAGGTGGAAGATATAAATCAAAATCAATAGTAACTTGTTCTCACAAGGAAAATTGTCCGTTTAAACTCAGATGTATACTGTTGAGTATCGGTGAATGATGGAAAATTAGTGTTCCTTGTGAAACACACATTCATGACTTAGCGGATACTTTAATCGGTCATTCATATTTGGGGCATTTAAATGAAGAAGAGAGAAAATTTGGCAATGGCATGACAAAGTATAAGCTTGCACAAAGATTCATTTTGAATGCTTTGAAAGAGAGAAATAAAGAGAATCTCACATTTTCCAATCAAATATATAAAGCAAGGAGTACTTATCGATCGTCGTTGAGAGGTTTATACACAGAAATGTAGCATTTGTTGAAGTTAATACAAAAAGAAAATTATGTGCATTGGACAAGAAGACGGGAGAATTCAGATGTTCTAAAAGACATATTTTGGACGCATCCTGATTATATAAATTTGTTAAACACGTTTCATTTTGTTTTGATATGTGATAGCACATACAAAACAAATAGATATCAGTTACCATTACTTGAAATTGTCGGTGTTACATCTACAAGTTTGACATTTTCGGTTGCGTTTACTTACTTGGAACAAGAGCGAAAAGATAACTTCATCTGGGCATTAGAAAAGGTAAACAGTTGTTCGTCTATGAGAATTTAATTTCTGAAGTTATTGTGACGGATAGAGATCTTATCATAATGAATGGTATTAGTGGTGTGTTTCCTATTTCAATTCATTTGCTATGTCGTTTTCATATTGGAAAAAAAAATGTTGGGGCAAGATGCAAACAATACGTGAAAAATGATAGACAATATGAAGTATGGATTTATGGAAAGAAAAAAAATGTATTTTCGACTAGTGCGGAGGAGTATGATCATCACTTGCAACACTTTGAGCTAGTGTGCGTCGATATTATCCTTTTTGTTGATTATGTGAAAGATTCATGGTTGACACCTTACAAAGAAAGATTTGTCATGGCTTGGACCAATAAAGTGAGGTATTTGGGGAACACAACATCTAACAGGTATTTTTAAATTATGATTTGTTTTATTTTAGAAAATATGATTTACTAATTTATGTGATTTGTTTTAATTTGTGTTATTTAACTTATTTTTAGAGCTGAGTTTTCTCATTGGAGATTGAAAAACATGCTGCAAACTAGTTTTGGTGACTTGTATAAAAGTTGGGATGTTGTGAATATGATGTTGAAGAACCAAGTATGTATCATTAAATCGTCTTTTCATAAAATCATCCTCGATGTTGAGCATGGGTATAATTCACCATTTTTTCAAAGTTTACATCATTGTATATCATGGAAATGTTTTTAAAAAAATTGACAAACAATTAAAGAGCGTGAAGATTGTAGGTACTGACAAAACAAAATATGGTTGCTCAATCAGAACAACTCATGGATTACTCTATGCTTGTGAGTTGGCAAATTTGCAAATATCTGGTAATGTTATCCCTTTAGATAGCATTCGTGTTTTTTGGAGGAAATTAAGCATTGAGCATGAAGTGAAGGATGAAGAATCTTTATCAGAATGTGACTTTTCAGAAGAGGTGAAAGCAATGAAAGCGCACATGAAGAAACAAGATATTGTTGGTCAAAGGATATTCAGGGTAAAGGTGCGTGAACTTGTATTTCCACATACAACAACAATACTTGCACCACCTGAAGACAAAACATCAGTCATAGTCATGTAAGCTGAAGACAAATGTAGTAGCCCAGATTCTCGAATCCAATGTTGTACTTTGGGACAAGAACTTCAACAAACTTCTTCAGCTTCAATCCGTGAGTAATAACCTTTAACGACCCACGATCATACGAGTAATTAAAGAACATAACAATAAATACTTATTCTTATTTAAATAAACAATTAATTAAATTTAATGAAAAAATGTACTAAATATAATAAATTCGTACTCTTAATTAATTAATTAAAATATATCTCCCCTTCTCATATCCTTCAAGCCACGTGGTGTTCATACTGTGTCAACACAAATGTCACCACCGGTCCTCTCGAGAATCGAGGCTGCTGATCCTACTCAACCTCGTCAACATCCTGGTCAGCCTCCTAAACACTCAGGTCAGCCTCATCAGCATCATCATGCATCTACTTTTCTTCAGCATACTGCTCCTCAGCCTACTCCATCTGTGCAGGGACATCCTCTTCCATCTGTGCAGGCTCAGCGACATCATCTTGAACATCCTGTCTACGACGATGCTGCCTAATTGGACGATTTTGCTTCATTCCTTCATTTGTTTGATATTGTCGGTGGAATTCTCTCTGCTCCATCACCATTATCACCTCTCACACTTCGGACAATTTTTCGAATAATTTGGCCAAAGACACCTCTGGTTCTAGGCACTCTAATATATCAATAATAAAAAAATAGAAAAAAATTAAATAAAATAAAATAAAATTTAGTTTTTGAACTTTCAGATTTGTTCCAAATTTTCGAAATCAGTTTCGGAACTTTCATTGAATGCCAAACTTCCGAACCTACTTCGAAATGTTCCATGACTTCAAAACTTTCAAAACCTTTGAAACATTCGAATGTTTCATATTTCTAAAAAAAACATGTGTTTCGAAAGTTTCATGTTGTTAGAAATTTTCGAAGGTTTGAAGGATCTGGAAACAATTGCATTTCGAAAGTTTCATGTTCATAGAAACTCTCGAAAGTTTTAAAAATTATAGGAAAAAATGTACTTCGAATGTTTCATGTTGTTAGAAACTTTCGAAAATTTGAAGGATTTGGAAAAAAATTTCATTTAGAAAGTTTCATATTGATAGAAATTTTCGAAATTTTAAAAAGTTTCAAAATTTTCGAAGATTTCTTACTTTTGACTTTCAAAGGTTTGAAATATTCGAACTTTTTGCAAAACTCAGATTTCTGTATTTCAAAAAATTGATACTTACAAATGAAATTGGTGAAAAAAGAGAAAGAATTTTTTTTTAAAGGTTTTTATAGATAACAAGGACAAAATAGTATTTTCAATTGGGATGGGAAGTGAAGGTGGGGAGTGCATGGTGTATTTCCATGGACAATATTAAAGATGGTTGCTGGTAGAAAGTTATACGGTGTTCAATCAACTAACAAAAATACTAACTCTTTTTTTTTACTTCAATTTCACATACTTTTTTGGTTATAAATTTCACCAACTCTTTTAACCATACTCCATCCAGTATGTTCAAACCTTCCTTAGCTATCTCAACTCAATTCATTATTGTAAAACCATATAAAAGTTTAACACACTTTCCGTTGTCTAATTTAAAACCCATAATAACATGAAAGTCAAAAACTAATGCCTCATCTAAACTTGTAAGAGGTAATTCTACAAGATTGCAAATTCAGGCATGAACCCATAATATTTTCATCACACCCTATACCATGGTGTGTACATTGAACTTATATTTTCATGACTGGGGTGGAGAAGCCCAATTTCTGATCCAATCTGTCATAGTTGCAACATTTCTACTAATGTCTTCAATATTATTACTTTTCATTGCAACAACTTTGTCTTCTGCGTAACTTTGTTTAGCCTCCTCGAGCAAAACTTGAAAGATTTCACATTCGACATTGTTGGAAAGCTTTGAATCTTTGTAACCTCTGTCATAGAGATGGGGGAAGTATGTTAATGCCAAAACTTAGAATAGAATCAAAAAATCAACATTCAACAACAACAACAAGTGCTCCCATACCTCTTACTCAAACGATCATACAAAATGGTGTTATCAGTTTGAAGTACAACGACACAATCAAACCATCGCTCAGGAAAGAAATCACAGCCATGATAGTCAACAATGTTCCCACCCTCTTCCATAACATCCTCAAGTTCATCACACACCTACAAAAAACCATAAAATTATACTTGTAAGACCTATATACACAAGATAAACAACAGCATTTTATCAAGACAGTACAACTGAAATTTCACCATTTAGTATATATTATGAAAAAATAATGAAGAGATGACAAAATCAGTTAAGGTAGGCAATGGTTAAGGATAGATGCACAAGGATTAAACATTAGAGAACTAACAACAAACAAATCAAATTTGATAATGATAATTATAGTATAAGACCCGAAGGAAAGCATTCCATGGACAGCATATCTAACACCACCTCAAAATTAATAATGATAGTTATAGTCTTCATTGTATTGAATCTAAACATCCTCAAAACAAAACAAGTTTATGAGAACCAAACAAGAGAGACCCCAACTGTACTAACAATTTGCACTACAAAACAATACAATACAATAACCATATCAAGTAGATAAATTGGAAGCTTACCAAATCTTCATCAATAATGTAAGAATCAAGCTCATCATCCCAGCCATCATGCAAGTTATTCTTTTTGACCAAATCTCCAATATTGATGTGGCGGAGCTGAGTGGCTTCAGCCAGAGCAGTTGACATGGCTGTCTTTCCTGTCCCTGGTGTACCAGTCACCAAAACGTTTGGACTCTGCCTCCTGCCACTTTCTTGAACCATGACTGCAACACATTTTCCAATTAAGTTATTGAATAAAATTTCAAGGATTGCAGCATAGTAAATTGTGAAGTGTTCCATTAACCGACACCTCAAATCAAAGGTGTATCCCGGTCCGACACGACACCGACACCTTTACTACATTCAATTAATGCAGTTTCTAAATTTATTACCTGTGTCGACTTGTCGGTGTCTAGTGTTCGTGCCAGTATTCATGTTTTGTGTTTCAAAGAGGTCTTTAAAAAGTATTAATCATTTTCGAAAACCAAATAAAAATAAATGAACGGTTAGGAACCAATAATTGGATTCCAAGGATTTAGAGGAAGAACACAAATATTTAGAAAAAAAAGATAAGAAATAATAGGAGAGAATCTCTCCAAAGAAAATATACACAAAAGTGGATACACTCCTCCAATAATTTACACCGTTCAATTTCTAATTTTACAAAAGATCCTTTCTAAAGAGGTGGAAGCCTCTATTTAAAGACATTCAATACATTAAGATAGGGATTAGGTCCAAGGTAACTGACTAGTATCAGAAACACCAAGGCAGTTACACCTACACAACTACTAACAACCTAGGAACATAACACTACTAACAAACTCCTAATTATCCGTAATTCTATATCCTAACATGAACTTTGGCATGTTAAGATTGTAACAAAGAAAACCAAAAGAATAATGCTAGCCTTCTGTATTCTTTTGGATTGGTTAAAATTCACATAAATTCCACCAAATTCATATGGACCCACATGATTTAGTGGGAACAGGATTTGTACTAAGATATTTGATTGGTTATATTTTTTCTTGCAACAACATTAATAATTTATTCATCATAATCAAAATTCTTTAAAAAATAATCTGCAAGTCACGAATTCAAGGCTACAGTGCAAAAACAAGTCACAAATTTTGAAAAAAATATCCCGTACTCCTCCTTCACAAAATAGGCACGATGTTTGAAGAAAAAAAAAACAGCATAAAAGAAACAGCAAATCAACAATAAAAATCAGCACAAACATCTTGTTCAAACACCTTGTTAAGCAAATCAGCAAAATCAAGAAAAACACCAAATCAACAAATCAGCAAAATCCAAACCTTTGGAGTTTTGACGACGAACAGGCGAGGCGAGGCAGCAAAAATCAAACACCTTATATGGAACAAAAAAAACTCAAACACCGTATATGGACAAAATATCAAACACCTTATATGCAACAAAAAAAACCCCAAAAAAATCAGCACTAATATCTAATTTGAAACAAACAAAAACTCCAGACAAACGAAACTCCAAAACAAAACCCCAAAACAAACAAAACTCCAAAACAAAACTCCAAACATCAATTCTGAATTTCTGATGATAATACAAATTGAAATCCGAACCTTTTGAGTTTTGACTTACGGCCAACCAAGGCGGAGGCGAGCAGTCGCAGAGACGAGGCCGAGGCAGCGAGCAGAGGCGGAGGCAAGACGCGAAGCGGAGGCGGAGGCGGGTGAGTCGTGTTCGCGTTTAGGTTTAAGGTAGAGAGACGAAGACTGGAAGAGAGAGGAACAGAGGTTTAGGTTTGAGGTATAATGGTAATTTCTCAATTTTAATGAGGGCAGTTTGATATCTTACCTAATAATTTTTTTTTGTGACCCGTCCCTACCCTGCTCCGCCTCTGGTTGTGGCTTTTTGGGTGGTAAGAATAGAAGAGATTCTTAGAATTTTTTGAGACAACTTTCTCATCTTGTTTCTTTTGATTGGAAAATATAAATTACTACGTGAAAATTTATTCGTATGTACTGTAAGTTACGATACTTAAAGTACTTTTCATTTATTAGTAATTTTTAAGAATTTCTCACCAATGTCAATTTAAACTTTATCAGAAAAATTAACTACACAATTTAAAAAATGAAGGGCTTAAGTTGAAATTCAGGTGAACGGAAAAAAACACTAACATATTAAATAATTATTAATTTTATTGTTTAAAAAAATAACTACACAATTTAAAAAAATTAAAATAAAATTTTATATGAAATTAAAAGTTTTGAAAATATAAGTAATTACATTGAACATTTTTCGTAAAATAGCAATTTTTCAGTCTAATTTTTAGCATTGTTTGGAAAATAATATTTTAGTATTTGTGATCTTGGATTTAGATCCTCGTGATTGATTACCATGTACGTACAAAATTTATCTTTAGTTTGTTATTCAATGGTTAATATTAGTGAATTATTCACTCTAGATAAGTCAAATTGATGTAATCTTATATCGTAGTTAATTTATGTTTCACATGCTTTAAAAATTGTCATTACCTAAAATTTCGAGTGTGTTTTGAAATCAATAGAGTCGCTATCAAAGTTTATTTTAAAATGAAAAAAATATTGGAAACCCTTAAAACAAAAAAAATGGTATTTGAAACAAAATTTTGAGTTCGGGAGTCGATTATATGTATGGAATATGTTAGCACCCTTTTGTTATTGTGTTTGACAAAAGTGTGATTTTGCTCCTACTTATATATTAGTGCGATTGAAAAATCAAAGTTACGTAGTTCTTGAATAGAAAATACGGATGTGTTGATTGCTTTTAAAGAAATGCGTTTGTGTTGCAATAAAATTGTTTGAAAAAAATGTTGTTGGTTTGAAGAAGGAAGGAAAAAGATATTGAGTTTAAAAGTGTATAAGATGAGTTTAGACATAGCTACCACGCACAAGTTGAGTATTTGTTACCCTCATTTGATTTGCTTTGATTGGTATTTGCTGTTGTTTTGAATTATTGTATTCTTCTATAACTCATTTCATGTTTCAGATCACTTATTAAAACTCTTCCTAGTCTAAAAAAAAAAGAACGTCTCCATTTGTGTTGATTTTTGTTCTCAATTTATAGACTCAAATAATGAATATTTGTATCCATGAACTGAGTTATGGATTATTACTTGTTTTTGTAGAAAAATTGAATTTGTTAAGGTAAATCAAGAAAATAGATGATGCACTTTTTAATTGTTTGAATACATGGTAAATTTTTTAGTTGTTTTAGGAAGAAAAGAAAAAAGAAAAGCAAAAGAGGCTAAAAAGGCTGGAATGATGGCTGAAGATGTGGCATGGCGTACAAGGAAAAAATTGTAGTTGTTTTAGGATGCAACCATAACCAAAGGAACCCAAAATCAGAGGTAATCAGAAGAACTATATGGAATCAGATGCAAAACCAGAACTAGAAGGAACTTAAACCAAAATTAGAGATTGAACTAGAAGAAACCAGAATCAGAGGTAGAACCAGAGGGACCTAGAATCAGGAACCCTTTTTTTATGGAAAATATTGAAATTAAACACATGACTTGTTTTTAAAAAAATTTAATTGGTCGGACAAAATTGGGTACTATATCAAATTAACAATTCATTATTCTCACTTGTTTTATTAAAATGATTTAAAATTTCTTTACACTTAATCAAAAATAAATTGAAAAATCATTGGTTCACATTAAAACACCTCCTAGACACTTTAAGAGAGAAAAAAAAAATAGAAAAAAAATAATGTGATTGATATTATATATTGATGATATGATTGAGAGAGAGAGGTGAGTTTTACTCTAGACCACCTATATAGGTTGTCAATCATAAACTAATACTTAAAAATTATTAAAAAATTTAATGACGATCGACCATTCTCTTTAGAAGTAATAGTTCGTGTCTCTTCATTTTTATGAATAAGATGATAATCTAATTAATGTCGATTCAACACGAAAAACATATTTATTTGTTTTTATTTTTATCAAATTAATATCATTTAACTAACTATCTCAATAATAAAAATAAAGATACTTATTAATATTTATTTTTAAGAAACAATGTATGCCGTCATTAAAATTTTTAACATTTTTAAAAATTAATCCATAGTAGACTATGATCTATATTAGAGTGTTATTAATACTAAATGTTAAATTAATCATATTATCGGCACATATTATAAAGTTGTTGTATTAAAGAAACAGCTTTTTTTTATTCCGTATTTTAAGTACTTTTCTTTATAAATGAAATTCATATTTTAAAATAGAACAAAACTTAAATACGATATCTCGAGTCTTATTTTTATTGCTACCAATTAAAAAATGGCAGGTACATTATTTTCTTACTTTTTAAAATGATTTTATGGGCTAAAAAACAACGCCCCTAAAACTATACTCCTCTAAGGCTAAAGTTGTAGTAAAATTTGCAATAGACGATCCAAATCCACCACACACGTTCTTTCCATTGTAACATCACATTTTATCACGATGAAAACCCACCGCCATGATTCATGAACACCCACCCAAAATCAAATATACCTGTTCATCCCACAACAAAATGATCTCATGAACAACCAAGTTCAATCTACAACAACTCCTCTGTTTGCAACCACCTTTTATCAACCATACCTTTTATTGAAAAAGAAAAAAAAAAGTAATGCACAATCCATAAATAACCGCCATTGAAAAGCGGGGTGTTTATTTGTTTTTGTCGATTATTATTCTTCATTTTTCTATTTAAATTACTCTCTTAATTTTTATTTTGTCCAATATAACTCCTCCAATTAGTGATCAGTTATATCATTTCAATTGTCTAAACTCAATGAAGAATGTCTATATAAACTTTCCCTGTAGATGTGGGCAAAGGAAAAAGATGGTTGTAATTGCACGAACTAAAGATGCACCAATGCAGAGTGTTGATGAAACAACACATAAGTTGATATGATTTTGTTCTACTCAAATTTTGGATTTGTTATGCTTTATAAATACAATATTTTTATAGTGATAAAATGACATATCTATGCTAGCTTTGGACAAATGATGTGTGTATGGGTAAACCTATCCACAAATTCTTAGAAGTTGGAAATCATAATTTATCCTACAAACTTTAATTTATAATTTATTTGATAACATAGATTTTCTCTTATTACTTTGTATGTTTTTGAAATCTTATCCTCAATATTCAAACTAACGTTATAGTTGATTTTTTAGATTTTTGCAATTACAACACTCTTTTATAGTAGTGGTGATGAAAATCAATAGAGATCAATCGTCCATAGCTAAATTGATGGACTCTAAAATTTAATTAGATTTATTAAGATTGTTCTATAAGTTATGAACCAAAATATTTGGGAGAAACACTATTAATTTTGTAGATATATCTATCAGTTATTTTGCCTATTTAAATATATATTTAATGTTAACTTCTTGGACATGAGAAAATCTTCTTGCATTCATATTTTACTTATTTTAAGAGGTTTTTAAATTTATAGATTATATTGATGTATGCATTAAGTATCTCTTAATGTTATTTTTTACAGGCTTTTAACATTAATGTATGACATACCCATATATTTGAATGGAATTTGAAGATACATATATAAAGGTCAATTAATTTTTTTTACAACAAAGGTCATTTAATTTAAAATTAGAGTATCACTAAAAAATAGTTTAGGATTATAATATTTTCTTTCTAATTAAATTAAAGAGTATATCATTACTGTCACTAAATTTAAATGAGAAATTGTGTATATACAACTATTATATCTCTAAGGGTCAGCATCCGTTGACTTTAGGAATAATTATGTGATCTCTGTTGAATTAGTAAAATTTATTGTTTATATTGAGTTATAATTGAAGTAACTAATCACCGAGTATTGAAGTCAACAAATCATCGTACTATCTCTATTTTTTTTTAATCTTAGAATAGATGTTAAATTCTATCATAATTAACTCTCATAAAACGTCCAACCTAACAATATCGATATTTATCAGTTGAGTTAGGGCTACAATAGTGTAAAGTAATATGAATGTGTAGCCAATTTAAATGTTAAAGCTGTTGAGGTAAAAACTTTTTGATATATGTTTTATGACGACAAACCTTATGAAATAAATGATTAAGTTTTATGAATGGTGATCTACTAATGATGACACTTGAGTTTTTATTTAAGGAACATGAATTGCATAAGTGAACAAGCAAGAAGCCATCAACAAATGCATAAATACATTCTCAACTGTTATGAAATAATGTTCTCATTATGAACAAGTTCATTGCATTCATAAATAATCATATCAGTTCAACAAAATGACAAGAATCAACTTTGAAGAACAAATCATTTCAAAATAGAGTCGTTTATTAAGTCATTTGTTAAAAGAATGATGGAAGAACATTCATCAGAATGTTCTGGTTATTCAACTAAAGAACAATGGACAAAAGAGATCTTTTTAGAAGAACAACATATAGTAAATCAGTTGGCATTTCGCACATGATATTCTCAACATTTAATAAGTAATAAAAAGTCAAGATTTGAAAGCTTACTTGCAAAAACAAACATGCAAATTGATCTCCAGATTGATAAGAATAACATTATGGTTTATAAAAGATCATTCTAATTTATTAAAAGATCATTCTGGTTTATCAATATCATTCTGGATTATCAAATGATCATTCTGGTTTATCAAAAGATCATGCTAGTTTATCAAAAGATCATTTTGGTCTATCAAGATCATTCTGAAAGAAATAAGATCATTTCGGTCCATACAAAACATCAGTATGGAAGAAATCAAGATCGTTCTGGTTTTTGACAACATTTAGTATAGTAAAACCAAGATCATTCTAGTTTGCGAAAGTACAAGCCTTCTTTAAATAAGATCATTCTGGTTTGCGAAAGTACCAGTTGTATTTACACAAGATCATTTTGGACAACTTATTCCAAAAGACTAAAAGAAGCACATCAAAACATCAAGAACCATAACAAGATCAACCTTCATATTGATGACATGTGAAACAAGTACAGCTAGGAAAACAATGATAAGACACTGATGTTGCATCTCTTCGGAAAGGCAACCTCCGTAAAAAGTAGAAAAAGTCTGACGCCAAACAATTGTCAAAAGCTCTCAGTCTAGCACTCAATCAAAACAGAAACGAATGACGTTCTTATGGTTTTACAAAAGAAAATTCTAGTTACTATCTTTTAAAGACAAAATTAAAACAGATAATTTTCCACAGTCCAAACCACAAGTTAAAGAATATCAAGATCGCTCAAATCAATGGTGAAGCCTAGAACTCGAGTTGAATGTCCAAATGAGGAAAACAACCTCCAAATTGATGACAAAATTGATCTCCAAATTGAAGAGTTGTGAGTAAGGGCGCAAATACATTGTACTTACATTATTCTGCAGAAAACTCTGCATAATTCTGATTTGAAATAATATCAACTGACATTTACATTTACTCACTCATTCACGTTTTCCATCAGACTCACAAGCAAAAACATTCTTCGTTTGTCAAAAACGTTCTGGACAACAATATAAGCATGTGTTTACTTTCTTTAAAATAGATCTGACACTTGGGAAGTGTGTCCAACGACTATATTCAATTTAAACTGAATATTCAAAGTCTTTTATCATCTATAAATTGAAGATCAATTAGAAGATGAAGGCAAAAGTTCAATTTACAAATCTACCAACACTTGTTCAAGTAATAACACGTCAAAACCCCTTCAAGCAAACTCCAGCTCTCTTGACTATATTTGTGGATCATCATTTACTGAGTTTATCTTTTTTTATTTTTATTATTTTTTTACCTCAAACAAGTGTAAGAAGTTTCAAGATCCCAAACACTTTTATCATACACATCATTTGTAACTCAAGTCTATTTTTTTATGTTAGATTGAACATGTTTGTAAAAATAATTTTTAGGGTGAAAGGTGAAGATTGTAATTGATGAAGGTGTGATCAAGATAAAAGGTATGAAGGAGAATATTCTGGTTCTGAAGCACATAGTGAAAATCTCACGGTTGTGAGGACTGGACTAGCTCGAGTTTGGTGAACCCGTATACATTTTGTGTGTGATCTTTCTATCTCTTATCTTTAATTATTTGCACACATAAATCACACTTCATTATAAACTAATTTGTTTTATTTACTACTAATATATCTATAATATTTTGGGCATTATATTTCAACTAAGATTGATCTTGAATTAATTTAAATACAATAATCAGACTTTTAAAAGGGTCACAATTCAAACCTTTATTTCTTGTGATTGACGTTGCTACTTAAAAACTAATAATTAAAATAGTTAATAACTATTATAAAGGCGGTATAGTAATCATCCAACGAAAATTATAACATTTTTTTCATTTTACTTCATTATTTATTGATAAAAATCTTCTTCCGTTAATATTTTTCAATAAATAATAT
>JBBPBP010009779.1:9656715-9673212 GCA_037974735.1 Cicer chorassanicum | reverse complement strand
TAATTAAAATAAAATTAATATTATATTAACTACAATTATATTAGTATAAAATAATGATTAAAATAAATCTATCACCTAGTATATATTTTATTTATTTTAAGTTACAATGAAAAAAATCTAAAGTGTAAAAGAAGATTTTAATTAAAATTATAAAACTTAAATATAAAGTTATTTTAATAATTATTTTATACTAATATAATTAATTTAATAATAATAATTAAATAAAACAGAAGATTTTAGGGATTTTTTTGAAACAAGAAATGAAAATTAATTTAATAATAATAAATAAATAAAACAGAAGATTAATAAATTTTAAATTATTGAAGTGAAAATATTTTAAACATTACTTGGCATAAGTTTATCATTAATAAATATTTATTTTATATTTAAGGAGATTTTTGAATATTGCAGGGATAAAATTCAAAAAAAAAAAATTTCAGGGACTAAAACTGAAAAGTGTTATATTTACAGGGACCAAAAACTGTTTCCCTTTGTGAGTTAACATTTTTATAACGTCCACTTAACGGTAAGGACCAAAAATAAATCTATTTTGATATTACAGAGATGTAAACCAAAAAAAAAATATTACGAAGACCAAAATCAAAAAATGTCATATTTACAAGGACCAAAAACATATTTAAACCTATAATCAATGACTAGTTTTATGGCTAGTATATTATGGTGTATCTAATTTTTTTTTTGAGGGGGTGTATCTAAAATAATTGAATTCTACCCAGTTTTGAAATCAAATTATTAATATTGCATTTCATGTGTTAACATTGATTCCTGTTCAAGTAATTAATATTAAAAGCCAAATCAATGAAATATTGAAAAATATTAAAAAAAACATGCACAAACCTTTATATTATATTAAAATTATTTACATATGGTTAAAAGTATATGGTTTAAACTCGACATGTTTTGTTTGACAAAAAAAATTTACATGTTAATGTACATTACATTTTAACCGCTAAAAAAATAGTAAGGATGTTCTCCATTTTTTTATTATAATTTTTGTGTATATAAATTATATAAAATACACATTTTTAAAATATGTGATATTTATTAAATATTTACACACAAAAATTATATTAATTGAGGTGTTCATTCTTTTTAAGAAATGAAGACGATCTCAATAAAAAATTAATATGACATTCAAGCGCATAAAAAATATGATTTTTTTCAGTGAACTATAATAAAAGAGATTGAAAAAAATATCTTACCATTATAATTTCCATCTCCAATTCGAGAATGATCCAACAAGAAAACAATTTCCAAATACAGAAATCCATATGATTCTAAAATATTAATAACTGGTTTCCTTGATTGCTTTTTTGCCATATACTTTACAATTTGAGTCAACCCTGGAGATATCTGTATATTTTTATTTATTCTTTATCAATTTAAATCCTTGTGAATGGTAAAATATATCATTTGCAATATCACAATAAAAAAAGAATTACATTAAGAGGATGTCAGAGGTTTGGCTTTGTCTGAAGAAATCACTTCATTGCAAACCTCATTCATCAGAGGTTCATGATCCAAAGGCAAATAAGCATCATAAAAGAAAAAACAACAAAGACAAGAATGATTTTTCAAATGTCAAAGATTGTACAAAATCACAAGCCAACAGTGTCACGCTTAACCCTGTTTGTGTTACTCATGAAATTGTTATTGATAGCAAAAGTGGTGAGATTAAAATTTGTCCATGTTATCCTTGTTCTCAAAACATTGAAGATGGAAAAGGGGTTGAAGGTTCTTCTAATAGATCCATGCCTTCAACAAAAACACATTGTGTTGATTGTGAATGTGGTATTTTCTCAAAGCCAAAGGTGAAAGTGCTCAAAGATTCTAGTAATGATGATTTTCCAACAATAACTTGTCCTCGTGAATTTGGTGAGAAAAGTAATTCTCTTGACACTATTGTAGAAGAACATGATATCTCTGAGCATTCAGGTAAGGATTATTATTTTTCTTGTAGATAATTAGCATGCATTAGTTTGAGGTGCTTTATAGTTTTAGTTTGCCTCCATTTTATTCAGCTTAATTTTCTTTTTGCTAATTGTTAACTAATTAGCGATTTTGAGTTTTGTATGAAAAAAATAATTTACGTAAATGTTGGAACTATTGGGATTAAGTTCATAAATTGAATGTTCAATTAACTGAATTATGTTTAAGTGCATATTTGAACTCACTTTGGGAGTATATAAAGCGATTTTTAAGATTAAAAATTGAGTTGCGGTGACCAACGACATTGGATCCAATGGAAAAGTCTAGACTCTTACAATGCGTGAATTTTGAGTTCGAATTTTTAGTAGGAGAGGTACCAATATTTAGTGTCCAACGTTAGATTAACTCCAAGGAAGGGAACTTATGAAAACTAAAAAATAATAATTGATTTTTGGTATGTTTGATAATTCTTGATTAGAATTGATTTTGATTTTATAATTGATCTAACTTGCCGTTATAATTTGTAACTTTTGTCCCAAAACGTGATTTTCATCTTAAATATAAATATATCCATATATAAATAGTTTTATCTAAAACTCATTTTTAATTAAAAATAATTTTACAAAATTAATTCAATTAAAATCAATTTTATCATCGTAGAACTGAAGACACACTAAAACATTAACACGGTTTGAGTCCCGTGACCGATAAATTAATTGTTTAAAATCATGTCATTTTTTACATTTATTTATTTAGTAATTTAAATTTTGTAAAAGGTGAGATTATCAACTCAAAAGTTATTCTTCACTGACTCTCATTTTAATAAGAAATCTTATCAAGTACATTTTTGCAGTGATCAAACTTCAAAGACAAGAATCATCATGGCAAATCATAAAAAAAATATGTGAAGCTAGAAATGTGAGTGGTGAAAGCAAGGCAATAGAAATTGAATGTGTCTTGAGAGTCCAAAACACACAAGAGACATTTGCCTGCTTTGAGGATTGTAGAGAAATGGTAAAGATTAATGTTGAAAGGCTACAAATTAATCACCCTAGATGCGTAGTTGATGGAAATGAAATGTTAAGGTTTCATGGTACAACAGTTGCATGCTCCCTTGGTGTAAACGACTTTTCTACTCTATGCACTTTAGACCATTGTGGTCTATGCCAAATTTTAAGGCATGGTTTCACTGCCAATGAAGGATTCCATGATAATATTGGTGTTTTCACAACTTCTACATGTGAAAAAGCTATTGATTCCATTAGCTTTACCAATAAACCACCATCTGTGAGAAAATGTGTTATGGTGTGTAGGGCGATAGCCGGGAGAATCAACAATCCTTTGCAAGAGATTCAAGAAATGAATGATTCAGGGTATGATTCTTTGGTTAAAAAAATAAATAGTCAATCAGATATTGAAGAGCTTATTGTTTTGAATCCTAGAGCTGTTCTCCCCTGCTTTGTTGTAATCTACGGATTTTGAATGTTAAAAAGTTGAACAGTTTAAGCAAGACTTCTAAATAATAGTGTTCTGTAATATGGATGTGTCATATGTTGGAAATGTAATTTTTCCTGAGTTTGGAACTTAGTAATCATATTATTCATTCCATTCACAAATTTAAAAAATACACCACCAAGATTAGAATAATAAGAGAACCATTAAGAAAAATAAACTTCAACGCATGTTTTAATTACCAAAGACATGTGAAATAGTATTTTGGGTTGCTATCATTAAACACAAAAGTTCATTTCACTTTATCGGTCTGAGGTAAAATATTTTGGGCCGATGAATAAAATTTCATTTTTTAAACCATATTACAAGCTTAAGTTGCATATGTTTTAAGAGAGATGCTTCCGAAATCACATATTTAAATTATTTAAATACATATGTTAAATAGTGTATTTGTGTGTGTCTGAATTATTTGAATTTGCAGTTGTGATCACACAAAAATTATCCGTGTTTTGTATCTTATGCAAACCATAAAAAATAACTGTCAACACATTAACTTTTTTTTTAAAATATCGACAATTAAAGTTAAATATAATTCTAATAACTTAAGGGGTATTTGATTCATAGAAGGAGAGATAAGAGAAATAATGAATTTTATGTTTTATTAGTTCCTCCTTCCCTCCAAATCCTTCAAATGAGCAAAATAAATTTTTGATTTTCCGTTATTAAAAATTAAATCAAACACAAAAGTTTAAAAATATTATCTTTCCACCAGTCTACCTCTAACCAATCTGTCGAGCAAATTAATCTCGTTAGTTAATTAGTTGATTTTTTTAGTATCTCAAAAATTCATAGACACCGATAATCAAATGATATAAATACAGAAGTGCTACATCCAAAAATAAGTAATGATTAATTTGGGTAAAAAAATAAGAATAACAAAAACAAAAACATTATACACGCAAAACCCAACCCTTGTCCCTGCTAGACTTCCCTTTCACCAGAAAAAGAACCGTGCATTGTACTTTCTGCAATTTCTTCAGTGTATAGCTTTCTCAGTTCCAACCACCACCATGTACCGTTTTGCTTTCTCCATTGCCTCCAAAGCTCGGTAAGTGTGCTCTTTTACTTTTATAGACCTTTTAAATTACCATTGTACACATTTCAGCTGGCTTCAATTTTTGCTATTTTTTGAAATTATTCACATGGGTATCTGATAAAATTATTGTAAATAATATGCATTTTCTCTTTATATGGATCCATCTGTGATTGAATATTCAATTATCTTGAATTATTCTAACAGTTAATTATTGTTCTTTTTTGCCAGGATTGCTAGGAACAATGCTGATCAGGCGAACCATTGTTGTGTTAATAGCATTTTTTGTTGAAAATGTTGAGATTAGTAATTCCTATAATTCTTAGTATCAGTTTTTTTTTTATTTGTGTTGCATAGATTGGAAGTAGGGTGGGATGGAGCAGAAATTATGCGGCAAAAGAGATAAAATTTGGTGTGGACACTCGATCTTTGATGCTTAAGGGTGTTGAAGAGCTTGTTGAGGCAGTTAAAGTAACCATGGGCCCTAAGGTAACATTGCAGATCTTCCTCCTTGTTTTTTTGTGGTTGAGTAAAGATAGCTTAGGTAAAGATAGTAGAATAAAAGGAGATATATAATGTTGATCCTGTCTGGATCACACACACTTACTCATTAACATTTAATTGGGAAGAGCACTAGTTTTGACCGTAGGAATGGAAGATATCAACTTATCGATTTTCGTCCCTTTATATAATTGGTATTTATCATGATTGCCAATTTTGCATTTCTCCTGTTTTTAGGGGCGTAATGTGGTGATTGAGCAAAGTTTTGGTGCTCCTAAAGTGACAAAAGATGGAGTAACTGTTGCTAAGAGCAATGAATTCCAGGATAAAGTCAAGAATATTGGCGCCAGTCTTGTATAGCAGGTTGCAAATGCTACCAATGATGTGGCTGGTGATGGTAAGCTGTTTTATCCATGGTAGATGATACTTTAAAGTTAAATATTCACCGTTGATTTGGTTTTATCCCTAGGAAATGGTATAGATGTTAAAAGTTAAATCTAAATACTGTCACATTTGACATGCTGATATTGTGCATTTGTCTTGTTATGACCGAGGAATGAGTGCTCTAAATTTTGGCAGGAACCACTTGTGCTACAATTCTTACCCGAGCAATATTTACAGAAGGGTGCAAATCAGTTGCAGCTGGAATGAAGCAATGGACCTGAGGCGAGGTATAAATATGGCTATTGATGCTGTTGTAACAAACTTGAAAAGTAGAGCACGGATGATTAGCACTTCTGAAGAAATTGCCCAGGTTAGTGCATCAAATTTTTAGAGCTAATAGGCATATAATCTAAGAAAATGGAGACAGCAACAATGACTGCGTGACAGTAGATTTTTCTGAATTTTGTTTTTTCAATTTTGCGATGGTAGGTCGGGACAATATCTGCTAATGGAGAGAGAGAAATTGGCGAGTTAATTGCAAAAGCTATGGAGAAAGTTGGCAAAGAAGGTGTAATCACAATTGCAGTAAGTTGTTATATGCTTTGCAAGAATTATCATTTCAATGGATTTCATAACAAACCAGAAGAACCAGAAATGTGTATGTTCTATTGAAGAAAGTAAAAGACAAAATACTTTCATATTTTATTACTACAGTTCTAAGCTGTTTATATAGGAAAAGAAATTATAATAGTAATACTGAGTAATAATGACAGAATCATAAAATTAAAATAAACATAATAATATAAAATAAAAGAGAATCAAATCTGATTTCTCTTGATTCTTCAACACCCCCCTCAAGTTGGTGTATAGATATGTGTCATGCCCAACATGGCTATAAGTCGCTTAAAATTGGGTCTTGCCAAGCTTTTTGTCAATATATCAACAGTTTGCTGATTGGAAGTCACAAATGGCAAGCATATAATTCCAACATCAATTTTTTCTTTTATGAAATGGCGGTCAATCTCAATGTGTTTGGTTCTATCATGTTGTACAGGATTGTGAACTATACTTATTGCTACTTTGCTATCACAGAACAATTTTAAGGGTGAGTCAACTTTCATTTTCAGTTCGTCCAAGAGTTTACGAATCCATAAAAGCTCACAGATTTCTTGAACCATTGCTTTGAATTCAGCTTCTGCACTGCTTCGAGCAACAACCCCTTGTTTCTTACTTCTCCAAGTAACTAAATTTCCCCAAACATAGGCACAATATCTAGTGGTGGATTTTCTATCAGTAATTGATTCTGCCCAATCAACATCTGTAAATATAGAGATTTCTCTGTCATTAGTTTTCTTGAAGCACAAACTCTTTCCAGGATTGGATTTCAAGTACCTTAAGATTCGATAAACTGCCTCCAAGTGTTCTTCATAGGGAGAATGCATGAATTGGCTTACAACACTCACAGAGAAAGCGATGTCAGGTCTAGTGTGAGCAAGATAAATAAGTTTGCCGACTAACCTCTGATATCTTCCAATCTCAACAGGAACACTGCGTTTCTCACAAAGTTTAGCATTTAATTCCATAGGAGTATTTGCTGGTCTACACCCACTCATCCCAGTTTCTTCCAAGAGATCTAAGATGTATTTTCTTTGAGAAAGAACAATTCCCTTCTTTGAGCGAGCAACTTCCATACCAAGAAAACATTTAAGCGTGCCTAAATCTTTGATCTCCAATTCTTTTGTCAAATTTTTCTTCAATCTTTCCATCTCAACAATGTCATCTCCTGTGAGAATAATATCATCTACATATACAATTAGAATTGCTATTTTACCAACATTAGAGAACTTCATGAACAGAGTATGGTCTGATTGTCCCTGCATATATCCTTGCCTTTTGATCGACCGAGTGAATTTTTCAAACCAAGCCCTTGGGGATTGCTTGAGACCATAAAGGGATTTTTGTAGTTTGCACACATTTGAACCAAATTTATCTTCAAAGCCAGGTGGACTATCCATGTATACTTCCTCCTCCAAATCACCATTCAAAAAATCATTCTTTACATCAAGTTGGTTAAGAGACCAATCTAAATTCACTGTCAAGGACAAGAGAACTCTAATAGTGTTTAATTTGGCAACGGGAGCAAAAGTCTCTGAGTAATCAATGCCATATGTTTGAGTAAACCCTTTAGCAACCAAGCGTGCCTTGTATCTTTCAACTGTGTTATCAGAATTATATTTCACAGTAAATACCCATTTACAGCCAACAATATTCTTTCTTGTAGGTAACATCATGACTTTCCAAGTTTGATTCTTCTCAAGAGCTCTCATCTCCTCAAGAATAGCTTCCTTCCAATTTGGAATTTTTAGAGCCTCTTATATATTTTTTGAAATTTTTACAGCAGACTACTTAGAGGTAAATGCAACAAATGAAGAAGACAATTTTGAGTATGACACATAATTAGACAAAGGATATTTAGTGCATGATCTAACAAGTTTTCTAATTGCAATAGGAAGGTCTATATCAACTCGACATGACTCTTAAGAACAGAAGAAGAATTACCTGTATCAAGATGATGTGTTGGATTATCTATTGGTTCGGAATCTTGGAAGGATCGGAGAACGGGTCCTTCATTTCTCTGTTTATGGTTTCTTCTTTCAAAGACATTTCCCTTCCAAGTAGGGTCAATTGTAGTAAACCTGTTTTGTGTCTCTTTATCTGAGTCATTATGTTGTAGCATTTCAGGTGGTCCTTCATTATTATTGAAATCAAGAATTTGATCATTGTGATTTTGACTTGAAATTGTCGCCCCCGAATTTGTCGAAACCTCATTCATAAGTGGATTGAGTTCCACTATGGATTCTTGGGCATTTTCTTTTGGTGCATCAATATAAGTCTCAGAATTTTGTGACAACACTATATCACTTAAAGTAATGATGTTTTCAAAAGTAAAAGATGAATCTTCCTTAAAATTTTCTCCCTGAAGATGAATGTCTGTAAAAAATTGGTTGATTTTCAACAAAAGTAACATTCATGGTTACCAAAATTCTTTTTGATTTTGGTTCAAAACACTGATACCTCTTCTGAGTTGGAGAGTAACCGGTAAACACACATTTTATTGCTCGTGGCTTGAGTTTGTCAAGGTGTTTATGTTCATGAACAAAAGCTGTGCAACCAAAAACTTTTAATGGCAAATCAATAGAGACACTAGTCAAAGGAAAATAATTTCGAAAAACATCAAAAGGGGTATGAAAATCTAAAACTTTAGATGACATTCGATTAATTAAATATGAGCTTCACCCCACAAATATTTTGGAACCTTATTTGCAAATAGTAAATCTCTAGTAACCTCAAGAAGATGCCTATTCTTTCTATCTGCAATTCCATTTTGTTGGGGTGTATTAACACAAGAACTTTGATGAACAACCCCATTTGCAAGAAAAAAATTGGACAAAAGTATATTAAAATATTCTTTACCATTGTCACTTCTGAAGACTTGAATATTTATTTGCTATTGAGTGTGTACCATTTTAAAGAAATTTTTAACAACCTGTCCAACTTCTGATTTTTCTTTCAATAGATAAACCCAACAAATTCTAGTATGATCATCAATAAAAGTTATAAACCATTTTTTATCAGAAAATGTGTTTATTCTATTAGGACCCCAAACATCACTATGAATAACTGCAAACGATTTTGATTGTTTATATGGTTATGTAGAAAAAGAAGAATGGTGATGTTTAGCAAATTCACAAGTTTCACAATTAAATAAAGACGGATCCTTCTTAGAAAATAATTTAGGAAACAAATGTTTCAAATACGGAAAACTAGGATGTCCTAACCGTAAATGTCATAACATAATATCATCATTATTAGAAGAGACAAAAATAGATTCAAAGCAGGTACTTGTTTTTTGTTGGTCTTTGAAGTCGAGTCCATTGTCAAGATAATAGCGTCCTCCACTCTGCTTAGCATTGCCAATCATCTTTCCCATGCTCAAATCCTTAAAAGTGCAATGAGAATGAAAGAAGTTAGCTTGACAATTTATATCCTTTGTTAATTTAGTAATGGATAACAAACTACATGATAAATTAGGAATATGTCAGACATCTTTTAAGGTTAACATTTCCCTGCAATGGCTGAAAGAGAGTCATCTACAATTTTAATTTTGTGGTTACTTTCACAAGGACTATAAGAAGAAAACAGACTCGACTCTCCAGTCATATGATCAGTAGCACCAGAATCGATAATCCAAGTATGGCTGGGAGTGACAGTAAGTAGAGCAGTATTTGGAAAATTACCTCTTTGAGCTATAAAGCAAGAAGGAGTTTGAGACTCAAGGAGTTTGTATAATTGATCTAATTGTTCCTTGGTGAAAGGAGATGGGCTTGAAGGAGACTGCTTTTCTTGATCAGAGGTACCAGCTTGGAGGGCATGACCTTCTTTTCCATAGAGCTTCCAACATGTATCACGTGTGTGCCATGGACGTTTGCAATGTTCGCACCATGGTTTCTTGCCATCTCTCTTACCGTCTTCATTCTTACTGACTAGGGCAGAGCTTTCAACCTCACCAACAGAAGGTGTCTTACCCATCATAACACCTTGTCTCGCCTCTTCTCTTCTAACTTCTGAGAATGCTTCCCGAAGTGATGGCAATGGAATCTTTCTCAATATTCTGCCTCGGACTTCATCAAGCCGCTTATTAAGTCCAACCAAGAACATGAACACTCGGTCGTTCTCCTGTCTCTTAAGAAACAAAACATTGTCCTCACAGCACTTCCAATGATCATCATAGCAGAGATCCAATTCTTGCCATAGTGTCGTCAACTCTTTATAATAGATAGTGACATCTCTATCGCCTTGTTTGGCATGCCATAATCGTGATTTGAGATCGAAAATTTGAGAAGAATTCTGAATGTCAGAATATGTTTCTTTGACAGCCTCCCAAACTTCCTTCGCAGTAGGCAAAAACATAAAAAGTTTTCTAATCATTGATTCCATATTACTAAGCAGCCAAACAATAATAACAGAGTTCTCAGATTTCCAAAACCTGTAATTTGGATCAGTTGTCGCGGGCATTTGCACCTCTCCTGTTAAGAAACCATATTTTCCCTTATCGTCTAGTATCAATCTTGCGGTTTGGGACCATTCGACATAATTTTTTCCATTGAGTTTCTGGATTTCAACCTTGAAGGCATTAGAAGTTCCCTCGTGGCCAAAAAAGTTGGAAAAACCATGGTTAGATAAACCATTCCAGCCACCGTTGCCGCCTGGGCTGCCGCCACTGCCTCCTGGGCCGCCGCCTAAATCAATATTGTCGGCGTTGTTGACTACTTCTGATTTTTTACCCAAACCACGATCGTCGTTGCTGTTGCGGCCTCTACATATAAGGGCTGCCTTCCATGGGGTACTATGTGCCATTAGATTTAGCTCAGTTGGTTAGAGCCCAAACCCTGATGGGTTGTGAAAAGCTTTACAGAACCCTAACCATGAAGAAAGTAAAAGACAAAATAATTTCATATTTTATTACTACAGTCCTAAACTGTTTATATAGGAAAAGAAATTAGAACAGTAATACTGAGTAATAATGACAGAATCATAAAATTAAAATAAACATAATAATATAAAATTAAAGAGAATCAAATCTGATTTCTCTTGATTCTTCAACATCTATGTCTATGCCTCTTCATAGCTGCATTAGAAATATTTGTACGTAATACTTTCTAGAAAGCTTGTTAGTCCCTAGCTCTCGAGCCACTATCGCTGGAGCATCGTATTGAATCTCATGTTTGGCATTCTTTGGCCATTGAGTTGTGTTGTGCTCTTTGGTTAAAATCCTATACCTATTGTTGTTCTGACTTTTGTTTTGCCCCTTGAATTGGATCAATACAATTTTTTTTTCAACCCTCCTGATCAGAACCTGTGCACCTGCACTCTGTCTTCCAATTTTTGCTCTGTGATTTACGTCTATGTTTTCTTTTTCTTACTTTGCAGCCTTTCTTTAACGTGCAGGCAGTCCAATTGTTTTTCTCTCATTCTATTCTAACCTCTCAATCTTATTTTGGGTGTTCTGAATTATTACTTTTAAGCATACAAGTGCAGTATAAATAAATTGTAAATTATTTAAGTGCATATCTAAAATTTCAATACCGCCAGGGCCGGCCCAAGGGGAGGCGACTAAAGCCCTTGCTTTAGGTCTAGCCAAAAAATAATTTTTTTACTTTAATTTTTATACGGAGTAGGGGTTCAATAATATATTATCAAAACTCTTTAACCAAATATAGAAACAAAAAAGGCCTTAAAAAAAATTTTAATGAGGTATCGTTGGAAGAATCTTTTAATATTAAATGCAACTATTTATGAGGATGAGGTATCGTTGGAAGAATCTTTTAATATTAAATGCATTCATTTTCACTAAAAACCATCTTATATTAAAGGGCAGTGTTTTTTGCTAAAAATATCTCTTAGAATCATTCATCTCAAACTTTCCTGTCAATACAACAAAAAGTTTTTTCACCCTTGACCCTACTTCCTTATTCCTTGCTTTGATTTTATTTTTCGTTTTGAATTTTCATTTTGTGAGTAGCTCTTGTCAGTGGCCAAAATATATTAAGGTATGTATTTTTAATTTATTCGTCTCTTTTTCATATGTAATCTAATAAGTATTAAGTAAATATTTATATTCTAAATAAATATTTATATTCTAAATTATTTGTCTTTTTTTCAATTGTAGCAGAGACCAACATTTTCTATATATTTGGCTGAAGTATAAACTAGAAAAAAAAATTTAAATGGATTAGCTTTATTATCGATTGAAAAAGAATTGTTAAACAAAATCGATTACAATAATTTGATAAACAATTTTGCATCAAAAAAAAGTACGAAAGATCAATTTTAATTAAAAATATTAATAATTTATTTATTAACTTTGAAAAAACCTCATCTGATAATTTCGCTTTAGGCTTCATAATGGGTTGGGTCGGCTCTGAATACCGCAAGCATATTTATCCGGTATTGATAAGTACATGCTTTCTAAAATGCAATTGTCATGAGTCTGTATGTTTGTTTATCATGACTAACCATGCTATCTATCTGTTCCAACAGGAACTTGAGGATCCCCTCATTATAATCCATGACAAGAAAATCTCAAGTATAAATGCTATTGTTAAAGTATTAGAGTTAGCTTTGAAGGTGAGTAGTGCTGTTTGCATCACTTTGCATTGAATTGTAAAATATTGATGTATTAACTTACACTTCTTCATCAACAGAGACAAAGACCTTTATTGATTGTTGCTGAGGATGTTGAAAGCGATGCCCTTGCAACTCTTATTCTAAACAAGCTTCGGGCTGGAATCAAGGTTTGTTTTTCCTATCGGCAGATATACTTTTTTGTTCTTAGGTACCTTCAATCTTTGATTCATGGTTTTGCTTATTTGATTTGTTTTCTCATTATCTTAGGTATGTGCAATCAAAGCCCCTGGTTTTGGTGAAAACCGGAAATCTGGTCTCCAGGATCTCGCTGTTCTTACGGGAGGTCAAGTAAGTTATCTGTTTGCAAAAAAATTATTGATATATTTCAGTCTCGTCTGATAAACATGTAGTGATACATTTTACCTATACACTCAGCTTATCACTGAAGAGCTCGGCATGAATCTTGAAAAAGTTGATCTTGATATGTTTGGCTCTTGCAAAAAGGTCTCAGTTTAGCTTAATAGTTGTGCTTTTAATGCACTGTTGAGTATCAGTAGTCTTTCTTGGTTAATATTCATGATTGGTCAGTTTTTGGTAAAGGATGCAGATTGACTTAACTAAGTTTCTCAATGTTTTAGATTACAATTTCCAAAGATGATACTGTAATTCTTGATGGAGCTGGTGATAAGAAATCAACTGAGGAAAGATGTGAGCAGGTTTGTTCAAATTTTCTATTAGATTTCATTTTATCATTGTTAGTGTATTTTGCTTTCATATCAAGAAAGGTTTGATTGTTCATTGATGTTTCTGACTTGTTTGTTGTTATGGATTTTTATCTACAGATTAGGTCGGCAATCGAAAATAGCACTTCAGATTATGACAAGGAAAAATTACAGGAAAGATTAGCCAAGCTTTCTGGGGGTGTTGCGGTGCTTAAGGTATGCTTATTTGAATTCTCTCTGCTTTCTTATGGTCTTTTATAGTTTTACCTGTTAAGCATCCCAAGGTTGTTTCCGATAAAACTGACATCTGAAACTTGAGTTTTGCAGATTGGAGGAGCCAGTGAGGCTGAAGTTGGTGAGAAAAAAGGATGGAGTGACAGACGCCTTAAATGCAACTAAGGCAGCTGTAGAGGAAGGCATAATACCTGGTAAATTATTAGCATTGACGGTTGTATGCTTAATTCTACATTCTCTAATCATGGCATTGTTTGGATAAATAGCTTAATTAAGCGCTTATAGCATAAACACTTATCATGGAAATGTTTATGTATAAGCTATTTCTATAATAAAAGATAAAATTAAGTCAAATTGTTTTCGTATCAGTTATTTTTTTCTTCTTTTTTAAATTATCAACTGTTTTCATATAAATTATAAACTATAAGTTGTTTTCATAAGCTATTCTGTAGAGAATATGGAAATAAGCTGAAAAGCAGTCTATGGACATGTCATAAGCTGTTTTCATAAGCTCTCCCAAACTGTCTCGGAAGTACTTATGTCAGTAGATAAGTTCAAATAAGTCAATCTAAACAGGTTCCATATTTGTTGATACATCATATATGTATATTTTATGTTTTCCACAGGTGGTGGTGTTGCTCTTCTTTATGCATCAAATGAGTTAAGTAAGCTTCAAACTGCCAACTTCGATCAGAAGATAGGCGTCCAAATTATCCAAAATGCTTTAAAGGTTTGTGTTTTCTTCACTTTCACTGATTTTTGGTTTAAACAATTGATAGCATTTTGATTTAACTTAAATTTCAATTTCAATTCTAGTTGCACACTCTTCTTCTACCTGTTTAACAAACAATGCAGACACCGGTATACACAACTGCATCAAATGCTGGAGTTGAGGGTGCTGTTGTTGTTGGTAAATTATTGGAACTGGATAATCCTGATCTGGGGTACAATGCCGCCAAAGGTCGGTGTTTCTTGTTTTCTTTTTTTACTTTTCGTGTTTGCTCTTGTCAAAAGATAATAAGGTGTTTATTTCATTTTACATTATTATAAGTGATTCTGTTGTCAACTATTTTTCCTGCCGCTTTGTAATTAGGTGAATATGTCGATATGGTTAAAGCTGGAATAATTGATCCATTGAAGGTGATTAGGACCACCTTGGTTGACGCAGCCAGGTAGGATATTAAGAAACTTGCATTGGATATAAATGTTATTGCCATGTTATATGTAGCCCTGACTTACCACCATCTTTCTGCAGTGTGTCATCTTTGATGACATCAACTGAAGCTATTGTGTATGAACTCCCAAAAGAAGATAATAGTGGTCCTGCTATGCCTGGTGGTATGGGTGGTATGTACTATTAGCTGCTATTTTCACGGATGTAGACCTGGATTGGAGTGGTGCTTCGCCACTATTATAGCCCTGTTTTTGTTATTTATTGACATAAGGCATTCATGTAATCATAGTGAGAGATCAAAGCTGTAGGTAGGAACATTTGTAATTGTTATTGCAATGATAATAATTGAGAGTTTTGCAACAATTTCCCTTCACAAATAGTAGGGAATTGTTTCCTTTATAAGTTGTCAATTAAAGACAGCCTCTATTAATTTCCACATCTTGAAGTCGGTCCTTTCACAAGAAGGTTGTTTTAATTATGCTTAAATTTGAACTTTTACTACCAAGTTAAAATCTTTATTTATAGTTTTTCAGCCTGGATATTTATTATGGTTAATGGAGAGCTTTTAAGATTATCTGCAAGTAATCGTGGGTAGGTGTGTATGCATGTTGGATTCGGTCAAAAGCGTTTTTCAGTCCAATCAAATCAAACTAATTCAATATAGTGATTAACATGTTGGTTTGAGTTATGTCACCGCGTTATAAGAATATTATTTAAATTCAAATAAAAAGTAATTTAATATTTCAAGTAAATTTAGCACTAAGACTAAATTTCTTAATGTAAAAAACTATAAAAATAATATCATAATTTTAAATCGGGATTCGAACTTTGGTTTTTTTGCTAGACTGAACTATCATGCTGAACGTTTAGTGCTATTTGTATTTGGTTATTTCATATAAACTAATATAAATTCTTAATAAAAATTATTTTTACATAGTTCAAGTTTAAACTTCAATCAAATAGTCTTCTGTTGCAAAAAAACAAAATAAACACGTCAAACAAAGAAAACGCAAAAAGCTAAACATTTTTCCTTGGGTGGCACGCCAATATCAGGTCGATTTTTTTTTGAAAAATGCAAGTTGGGTTTTCATTGGGTCTGTTTCAATTTTTTTAGTAAATGATTCTAGTCTTACAATAAAAATATGTTGTACCGAGTTCCTCAGTCCTCACTCAAATGATTCTAGTCTGAAATTCTCCTTAAAACTATTAGGGGCTAAAAGAAAAAAGAGGTGAAATGAGATTTCTCTAATTTTTCTTTGAGTTTATTTTGTAAGCAGTGTCACAGTAAAAAAAATTTATATATTCGATAAATCATAATCTAAGTGATTTTATAAATAATTATAATAAAAATTAAATATTATTAATAATTTAACGATTGTAATTTATTGATAATGTAAAAATTATTTTACTAATAATATATGTAAATTAAATTGTTCTCTTTTTGTAAAAGCAAAACGCAATTATACATAGATGAAGTTACTCTAATAACTGTTTTATTTACTAATTTATTATAAATATTAAATATTTTAATCTAATTGTTGATTATTATAATAAAAATATAGCTATACACTATTCCACATAGATGAAGTTACTCTAATAACTGTTCTATTTAATAATTTATTATAAATATTAAATATTTTAATTTACCTGTTGATTATTATAATAAAAATATAGTTATACACTATTCACATCTCGTGGAAGTTTTCTATTATATTATACTGTCATGCCATCAATTTTAAAAAATTCAAATATGAAAGTACATTGGTGTGACAAAATATTCTATTTTGATTTGACGTTGT
>JBBPBP010009779.1:9638363-9648969 GCA_037974735.1 Cicer chorassanicum | reverse complement strand
CTTCTGTGAATCATAATAAAAAAAAAAAAAAACTTGAGATATATTTAGCTTTATCATTATATAAAAGTAACTCCAAAGTTAACTATCAATACCAATTAATTTTGGCTGAACTTTAATCCAGATAAATTAACCTTAATAATTTTGTTATCAACACCATAATATTAAGAAACTCCAAAACCAACTATCAATGTTAGTCATACATATTTTTTTCTTGTTTGTAGTTTGTGTCCTGTGGCACCTCTTATTCAGCAACGGAAGACACGATAGATACATAAATAACAAAAGAGGACAATATTGAAGCTTATTCCCACTTTCGTTTGCCATCTCATCCAATATGTACATAGTTGGATAAAGTCCTCAAAATACAGTTGCTTGAGAACAAAATGAGAGGGAACCAGCTTCGCAAAGTTGAAATAAGAATGAATACTAAAATAAAAGTACTATTAAGTAAATGGGGTAATAACATTAAAATAAACAACATTCATTTCCCATGTAAATTTCTCTCAATATGTTCTTCAATTCAGAAAATACAACTTTTTTTAAAGAGAGTTAAGTTTCTTTAGCATCAAGCGGTTCGATGGCCTGGGGGTTGCCAGACCTTTATTAGCATTCTAAAGGAGCACACACTTTCAAATGCTCAAAGCTCTTCGAAATGACCATCTCAAATAATAATTATAACGTAAAAAAAACCAACCAGCATTATAAACAAGCTTATAAGCAAAGAAATGTTTAAATAAGATTCGTGACAGTATATCACAAGCGTGTGCATCTCAAATTTCTTTGGCATCTTTAAGAAACTTCGAAGTTAGTCCATACCAAACCAGCTACGCCAAACACACGAGCTGCAACTAATTTAAATCTTCAAGTAGTATGATCTACATTGGCATCTTCATTTGAAAATTATTCTGCTTCTTACCATAAAAAGATATACCTGATATTTGAATAATAGAGACACCCTTTAGTTAGGGGAAGAAAATTTCAAACTGACAATAAATTGTACGGCAATATATAGATATTCTCTTGTCATTTCAGGATAACAAACTATATAGAAATAAGATCCCATTTCCATGCTGGTATAGTATGGTATGGTATGGTATTGTTTTGAGAAACAATGACGTAATGAAGACTGCCTGATAAATGTCAAGTTGTGCTGTTTGCTACATGTTAAATATCTCTAATCAACAAAAATAATTGCAATCCAAATTGGCAGACTTAATAACCATGTATAACTATAATCCAGTAAACTTGCGTACAGGTTAAGAAATGGTGTGATGAGTGCTATACTGCTATTCATGTCGCTAATTAAAAATATGGATGAGAAGGGCGAAAATGCAGTACCTCTTGACGAACTGGGTAATGTATCGTACTACAAAACACATTAATACAATCACCAAAATATCTGTGTGATAGTTTAGGAAATCTAAAATCCAGTACCACAACAGACAGGATAGCATATGAAATAAATCAATTACTCAACTTTTTTGTCAAAAATCTCTAACATGATTTGAGTTGTCTTTCCATCCAAAAAGATAACTAAAACCGCTGTTGTTCAGACTACCTTAAAAGTACATAACAAACAAGTTTCCAACAATTGATTAATCTCAGTTTCACAGAAAGTCCCACATAAATAACTATAAATGATCAAAATTTTAATTGTAGGATAAATTATAAAGGAAAAGACATCTAAAGAAGTAAAAACTCATAAAGAAGAGAGAGCAACAAAGGATACTGAAAGTACAACGCTCCCACCAATCCAACATATAAAGCCCAAATGTCACATTGTAAAGGTGGACCTTTCGCTGAACCCAATTCATATCTTCCACAACTGCAAAAAGTGTTTTTGTTGGGGTCATAAAGCTCAAAATACATCCTCAGCACATAATAAGATCTTTGAAATTGCTTTCATCAGACAACATATTTGAATCAGCATTAACTGTACCCATGCAATGCCTTCATGTGCATTCCCTCTTAATATTATCTCTTATACATATTTGGTGGGTGAATTGATTTTTACGAATAGCCTAAAGCAGCACACTATTGATGGACACAATTATAATTTATATTACACACAAATAAGTCCTCAAAAATATAAGATTACTCAATTAAAGACATTAATGTTTGGTAATAATAAATATTCTAGACACACCAATCAGCATCAATCCAATTCGAAGGCATAACTAATAAGTCAGTAACATCAAAATTCAAAAGTGGAGATGCACATGGAAAACAACAAGAAAGTAGAATACACAGATGAATGAAGTCCACAACAAAAAAAGTGGCTTATCTTCAAAGGGGTGAGGATTTCAAACCTTAAAACACTTTTAATGCAACATAGTATCAAGTAATAAAATCCAACTGCCATCACTTTCTTACATTATTACTACTGATATTTAGCATATCACACACCGCCAGCTGTATTGTTAACCCAATCCAGCCACATTTAAAGCAAGGATTAAAACGCTCACAGGGTAAGGGATGTGCTGAATTCATCAAGTCCATGCACATCCCTTGCAGAAAAATTAATAATCAAAGAAGAATCCAGTAATTTATCCCAAGACAAAATCAAAATACAACTTCTTTATACTTAATATTGAAAACCAACTCTTATTTGTACAAAACGAATTATGAACTGCACAGAATCGCTGGAAAAATATAACCAACTGGAAGCATCAGACTGCTAGTCATTAAAATTTCTTGCTACCAACTTACAATAGCATCATCAAACTTGCAATCTCAAACTAGCAAAAAGATTGGCACTCTTGTTTTTTTTATTGTACACAGGTTCTTCCGTATCAGAACATCTTTGCTTAAATCAAAATATACATTCAAAACCATTTCAAAAAACCCAAAAAAGTTACAACAAAAAATCAGGTAGTCATATGTAGATAAATTAACCTGTTTTTATTTAATCAAAATATATGCATTCAAAATAACCCTTTTTTTTATAGAAAAGAATCAATGTAGATAAAATTTTCATTGACAACTTTGATGAAACAGTCGTTACACAATTACAAAACAGATGTTTTGCAACTATGATTGCCAAGCTTCTATTTGATAACCAATAACTAGATGCAGTGATGGTATTGCATTGTAATGGTGGAGGAACAAGAATTAAAATGGAAGAAGCGGAAGCATGCAGCCTGAACCGATAAAAGTGCTTGCCCAATAGTCCGACTCATAACTCGAAATATCCCGCACCCTCCGCCTACTCCCTTTTTCAAAAAAGATATTTACAAAACTCATTATGATATAAAACTTCGATTAGTCATCAATTAGGTCAGGATAGTGATTAGTGAGTCACTAAATCATTAGTCAAACCAGTACGTAAAATAATATAGAAAAAAAAAAAGAATTAGGTAAATTTGGCATGTTATTATTTGGAATATATTTCATTGTCAATGTCAATATCAAGAGCATGCTAAGTAAAACTAAGATCAGAACTGGTTTTAATAGCAGGAATTAGAAAATCACCAACTTCATCTTTCTAAGAATACAAAACCAATTTGAAACTTCGATGTTCTATTCCTAAAAAAATTGGGTGTGACTGTGACAGTTAATAACTAATCCAACATTAGAACAAAACCTAGTTGGTTTGGTTCTTTCAATTCCAAAGAACCAAGCCTCAGATAATAAAGAAATGTTCAACAGTCATGCCATAATTGAAGATTGAAAACACCTCAATCAAAGAACTAGAGCTATTAAATTACTGATAAAAAATAAACAATTTTAGAAACTAAAATTTGGAAGAAGTGGAATGAGTACAAGAATTTGATTGGTCATTGAAATCAGATCTGAAGTAGTGAAGGGAGAGAGAGAGAGAGAGAGAGAGAGAGAGAGAGAGAGAGAGAGAGAGTTGTACCTGGTGTTTGAAGAAAAGCGGAGAAAGTGTGCGTGAGAGAGGAACCTGAAGAGAGAGGGATAGATACGATACGAGTAACCGTATGACAAACGTTGAAAAATGTTAGGAGATCTCTTTCTGAAAAGGATGATTCGTATATCATGGTCTACCAAAAACATGGGCCTCCAAAAACGTTGTTTGTCGCGGGTGGATTTATTACCATTTTTATTATTTATAAATCAAATGTTTTGAATATAAACAATCAAGTTAATTAATCTTTAATTATGATAATGGTTGTGTTGATGTTTAATTTTTGTTTTTAAATGTTTAATTATAAGATAGGTGATCAAATACATTCATACAACAATCAACAATCACACCGTGATATAAATCAAACATCAACAAAGATTGTGTGAAAACAAGAACGTTCTTGTGTGAATCACGTTAGTAGAAAAACTCACAAATTGTGATGACTGAACGTAACCCACCTTGAGTGAACCAGGGCACATCATTGTGTGATTTTCTTATCCATTTTTTTATTATTTCTCACTCATTATCACTAATCACGTATAAATAATTTGTTTCATTTGTTTTTAACTAACCAAAAACATTCAAGATTTTTATGTGTAACCAATTTAAAATAAAAACAGGAATTAACATTTTAAAAAGGATCACAATTCAAACTGTCTTCCTTGTGATTAATATTACTACTTGACAGGAACCCCATATAACCCGTATTTTCTTAGTACTCTTTATGTGGTATCAATTTTTGTTTTAATGCGCTTACTCTTTGAGCGATATTCCTTGACTCTCCGCATTTGAGGATTGTTATACAACCTACCACTTTCATATTCGGACCAATGTCCAATATCCTTTGTTTGTTATAGGTTTAAACGTTTCGCTGAAAACCTTAATATTATTTTCATCTTATACACATCAGGTACAAGCGTCCAAAAATCATATTTTATGTTAGAACATGTTGTTATCACGTGTGAACAAGGCATATGTATAACTTGATATTTTCCACAATGACACCACATGATAACAAACTTGATAAGATTATTTTATCATATTCAGTGTTTGATACACAAATAATATGATTTATATTGTGATAAAATAACAAATTTGTCCTTATAATCAATTAAATTTTTTCTTTCAAAATAAAATTCATATATTTTTTGTTATAACTAAATCAAAAACGTAAATAACATAAAACTCAAAAATCAAAAATGATAAAGAAAATGACAAATATGAACAAAAAAACAATACAAAGTCATCTGAATCAAAGTTTATTTTTTCAAACTTTTAATATGTACACAATCAGATAACTTTATCATGTTGTAGAATAAAATAAATCAGAAAACAACAAAAAACATCAGGGCAAATATGAAAAGAGAAAATCAAACTAACGTCAACAATCATAAAAGCAACCCAATATCAACAGCAGAAAACAATCATAAAATCATAGAAAATCAAAAAATTATTTTATCAACACAGAAAATCAAAGGAAATTATGGCAAACATGAAAAGAGGGAGAAACAAGGATAACGGTACACTGGGAGAGCGGGACGGTGGAGAGGAGCACAACGGTGGTGGTGGAGAATGAGGGGAGAGTGGCAGTGGAGAATGGATGGAGAGGAGAGCACGGTGGGGAGGGATGGAGAAGGAGGGGGAGAGGAACACGACGGTGGCGGTGGAGAATGAAGGGAGAGTGGCCGTGGAGAGGGGATGAAGGGAGAGCATGATGGAGAGACGGAGAGGGAGGGGGAGAGGAACACGTCAAGTGAAAGTGAGAAACGTGAGTAGGAAAGGGCGGAGAAGGAGGGGAGAGTGGCAATGGAGATGGAGAGAGAAATATGAGTAGAAAAGGACAAAAATGAGAAAATATTTCTTAACTTTATCATGTTGAAAACGGATTATTTTAACTCACCTTAAATTAAAGATTATAAAATAAGGCTGCAGCAGATTATCGTATCATATCAGATTGATGCATCAAACAAAAGATTAGAGTAAAATAAGATGTCTCCATGAGACGGCCGTTTGATGGACATGATATGGTAAGGAGCCTGATTATGGACATAATAATGAGTTTTCGTGTGTCATGTGTTTGATGTGCACATGATAACAAACTTGATAAGATTAGTTTATCATATTCAGTGTTTGATACACAAATAATATTATTTATATAGTGATAAAATGACAAATTTGTTCTTATAATCAATTTAATTTTTTTTCTTCAAAATAACATTCATATTTTTTTATATAAATAAATAAATAAATGTAAATAACATAAAACTTAAAAATCAAATATGACAAAGAAAAAAGGCAAATATGAACAAAAAAAACAATCATAAATTTATCATATTGTAGAATAAAATAAATCAACGAGGGACGGAGAGGGAAGGGAGAGGAACACGACAAGTTGAGAGTGGAGATGGAGAGAGAAATGTAAGTACGACAAGGCGGAGAGGGAGGAGAGAGTGGCACTATAAGTTGAGAGTGGAGATGAAGAGAGAAACGTGGGTAAGAAAAGAGAAAATATTTCTTAACTAAAAAAATTAATTATTGTATCATATCAAATTGATATGTTTAAAATAAGGATAAGTTTTCAGCCGGATATGGTTAAATTTTTTGATTATTACATCATATCAGATTGATGCATCAAACAAAATATTAGAATAAAATAAGATAAGTATATCATATTCTATTTCTTATCCTGATCATCAAACGAGCGCAAAGTAGGCCGGTTCGCGTTGACGTCAACATATTAAATAAAGAACGAAACGAAACAGGAAAACTTAAATGATTGATTTGAAACAACCATTTAATATATCTCGTCTAACAACCATAATACAAATATCGATAATATTAATTTTATTATTAGCATGAGCATTAGTATTAGTAAGTCAGCAACAACAGAGACAATAAACATACATCTACTCAACACCAATCAGAATTATTCACACCTATAGAATGCTCCAACAAATACTATATACAAGAGACAATGATAGTCTTTGTTACAAAATATATAAGTATTTTTTAGTTTTGTCAAAAAACTAAAGCTACTGTTTTTAAGTATACTAATTAATTGCAGAAGTTTTAGACCCTTACTTTATCATGTGTTTTATTTTAATAAGAGAATTTTATTTTTTTCGTGTCAATACATTAACAAGTTAAATGTTAATTTTAAAAAAATATCGGTTACAATCTTTTATTTGGTCTTACTATTTTAGTAAATATTATGCCTCTTCGTTTTTTGTTTTATTTTAAAAAAAAATAATAATAACCTGGCTCTTAGTATTCAACACTTCTCTTTGCCTACCTGCAAGAGTCATTTCCTTTAAAATTTGAACTAATTGTTTCCACTTTCTCTATATGATTTATTACTATATAGGAAATTGCATTTACGACCTCTGTCACATCTTAAATGACACTATCATAATTTTTAGTTTTGAAAAAACATCATTTTTTCCTATACCTATTAACAATAGTGTATCAAATATTTATTTGTCACACTTACATCTATTCATGTCATTTATTATATGACAGTTATAGTTTTCGCTTTAATTTATAAAAATACGACTATATATATATATATATATATATATGATATTTGCAATTTTGAAAGATATGATTTTGTTCTTTATAGTACAATCGGAATGTGTATTCTAGTGTTTTTTATTTTTAATTTTTATAAATAACAGATAAAATTGAAAGAGTGACATAAAATAAATATTATGCACAATTTTTTTAGTAAGTATAAGGGAGGTGAATATTTTTTCAAAACTAGAGGAGATGTTAGTGTGAATTAAGGTGATCTTAAGATAAATGCAATTTCCTTTTATTATTTTAATTTTAATTAGATACTTTGTGAGTATCTTAACATTTGTATATAAACACCAATAACTTTTTTACTCTTATTTAATATTCCATTTTTTCTCTATCTCTCTGTTCTAATCATATGACCAATATATCATAGTACACAAATTATTTTTCTATCTTATATTGGACACGTTTCTTCGTCATAATTCTTCAATGCCATTTTAGATTTTATTAATTAGTTTATTATGTTTCTTTGATTTGCCAACCATACTATTCTTTAAGGTTTTTATACTATTCTTTAAGGTTTTTATTAAAATAACATTAAGAAATACTGCTTGGAAAACACCATTCCTCTTTAGTTTGTTTTTTTATTGGTATTAATTTTCTGCAAAGATAATTGGATAAAATTGGCTGAATTTGCATGGGAATAAAAGTTGGGCTTATCTCTGAAAATTTTGAAGCTGCATGAAGGCGATAGGCTTTTTATTATAAAATTCGAGAGGCTTAAGTTTTAAATATTTTATTATCATTTATCTTATCTAATAGTATTCCCTATTATGTATAATATACCAAATATTAATATTTTTTAATTGGAGTATATCAGTATTTGTTTAACGGAAATATGCTCATTTCATTTCTTCAAATATCAAAGTTTCAATACAAGGAACAGGCAAGTAATTTTTTTGCAGACTAGCATGAAATATAGGCACTCTAGCAAACTTATGACTTATGAGTAAGCATATTAGTATGTCTATGTAGAAAACCGTGCTTATAATTAGCTTGGAAGAAACAACTGCTCCCTACATTAAAATTAAAATTGGAGTATCAATGTGTATTACATTAAAATAAAAATAAAATGATCAATCATTTAACAATTTAATTTAATTTAAGAAAATTATTTTTACACTCTGTCCTTTAATTTTAGTGAAACCATTATTATTTTATTAGTGTAATGAAGCGTTTTCTTTTTTTCTGGTAGTGTTATAAAGCATAAGAATATCATATTGATTTTTTTTGCTGTAACATAAAAAAATTGAATTGAACATATCAACATACTTAAATACTAAGACTACATTTTACTCCCTTCATTTCAAATCTTTGGAGGTTTTATTATTTTATTTTTATTCAGAATTAACAATTTTTCTAAATAACCAAGATATAATTGACTATTTTTACTTACTATATCTCTAAATATAATCAAGAATCTAAGATGGTTGCTTTTACGAAATTACCATAGATAGAATAATTGTACTCTTTTTCAACATAAAAAGAATAGTTTTACTCTTTGTATTGAAAAATATTAATTTATAAAATTATCAATGATATTATATTATCTTATTTTCTGATTTCAATTTGATTTTTTTAATTTTGACCAAAAACTAAGAATATCTCATCTTATGTGTTGGGTTCCTTAGTGTCTTTTGTGTACAAAAATGTTCGAAATAAATAAATATTTAGTAAATTCGAAAAATCGGCCATTGACTATGTGACGGACGTAAAGGAAAACCTTAGTTTTGGGTTCCTTAGTTTTGTCTTATGTGTTGGGTTACTTAGTTTTGTCTTATGTGAGGGAGTAAAGGAGAGGTTTTCCTTCGGTCTTTGACTATTTGTTCTTGTGTAGTGGCATTGGTGCGAAAAATCGGCCAGATTCATTGCATTTAAATTTGTTAATTCCTTTTTTGATATTTTTTTTAAAAAAAGTCCTTTTAATGACAAGGTTAAATAAATTCCCATAAACAGCCGCAATAATGTACTCTTATGAACAAAATACCAACTTTTTGAATGAAAACAATAATTCTTTCCGTTGATATCGAAATAAATGTAGGCTTTAATTACTTTCTTTAGTTACATTTATGGGATATGGATCCATTATTTTCTATATAAAAAAAATCATATTTTTAATTTTTTTTCTTTAAGTGGCGAAAATCACACTAATTATAATAAATTAAAGACATGAGTTTGAACACATATATCAACATACAAAATATTTATGTAATTTATTCAAAAATATGTCTCTCTAACTAAATTCTTTTTTAGGGAGCTACAACTATTATATTTAAGAACTAATACTATATTTATGGTATGGAACGCTTTCATTTTTTAATATAATATTAATTACTATAGTTTTTCAATTGTATTATTTAACACGTCTAATAAATATGCTATGACAATTTAAAATAGTTATATCATCATCTGTTAGAAGTTTATCATTTATTATGCATGTCTATTTAATAAAACTTTCTTTTAGTCAAAATTTAACAATTAATTATTAAAAATAACTACCTATTAGTCTATTTTTATTTAACATCAAGTTACATGGTATATATATATATATATATATTTTCCTCTTATTTAATTAATTAATAATAATATATGTTTGGATTCTTAAACTTTTTAATCATTAACAAGTGTCCTATAAATATTTAAGAAAAAAAGAAATTAAAAAGAACATTTGAGATAAAAATTTGAATTTTTTTATAATTCTGAGTATGGAATACAATTTTTTTCCCTTCTATGCATTTAATATTTGACATGTGATTCTGAAAGTTATTTAGATAAGTGAAACTGAATTCAGTAAACAATTTGGATTGGAAATCGAGGAGAGGGAAAGTGAAGTGAGAGAAATAGAGAGATGTGGGGGAGCGGAATATTGAGTGTACTTATACTGCTTTCTTTGCAGTTATTTGTCGGAGGTGATTATATACCGCCGGCAAAATTAGACGGATTCGTTTACAATAATCACCACTTCAATTTCGATACTATTCAAATTGAAGCGTTCTACGATCCTCTCTGCCCTGATAGCGCAGATTCATGGCCCCCTCTCAAACAAGCTCTCGATCACTACGCCGCTCGTGTTTCCCTCGTTGTTCATCTCCTCCCTTTACCGTTTGTCCTCTTTTCATTTCTCACTCTTTTTTTTTTTTTTTTTTTTTTTTTTTTTTTTTT
>JBBPBP010009779.1:9605162-9620379 GCA_037974735.1 Cicer chorassanicum | reverse complement strand
AAATTAATTTTTTTTTAAAAAATTTAATATGATATTTTAAAAAAATTGACTTTATATGAGATCATATTTAAATTATATTTTATTATAATATATTAAAATATGTCAAAAATTAATATGTTTGAATTATTAAAATACTAACAAATTTATAATTTAATATAAAATTTAAAATCTAATATAATAATAATAATAATAATAATAATATAATAGAAATTATTATTCATATTTTCAAAAGTAAATTAATATGATAGACCCAAAATGATTTTTTATAACTTATAATTTAATATTGTCTATGAAAAAAAATCTGATCTAACTTGAATCTATTGTAGACTATGCCGTAAACATATGTCTCACGGTGTAGACATGTTCTATAATCTATTCTCACTCCTATATCCAATGCATGAGTTTAGACATGATACTTTTAATTTTATAAGTTTGGTATAAAATTTGTGTGGGTAATTTTATATCAACAAATTTTTAAGAAATTTTCGTTTTGATAAACAAGTTTAAAAAATATGGATTTACCCACTATTAATTATATCATAATACTAATAATGATTAATAAGCATTAAAAATTGTTGTAAAAATGTTACTATGAAAATAAATTTGTTAGTAAACTCATGCATTTAATTTGTAATTATTTTGGTACAAAAGTTGATTTCATTTAATTTGTTAGTAATTTAGATGGTAATTGGCTTCAATATTTTTTAATCTAACTTTGAGATTAAAAATAAAAAACAGACAATATAGTTCATAATTAGATAAAGAAATAAGTAAAAAAAAACTAATTATTAATTGTTTCATTACCATTTAATGTTTTGTCAAAGAAATGATATTCTACTATTGAATAATAATTAATTTTGACTAGTAATTATTCTCTCTCTATTCTGTAATAATGAAGTGAGAGGGTACTAATATTACATTAAACAGCTGTTATAAAAAAGAGGTAGTAGTCCTATGAGAGTAGGGGAAAAAATGAAAAATAACCCCCAGTTTCTGACAAAAATCGAGAAATGGAAACAAAGTAAAAAACATAAATGTATATTTTGGATCTTATCTGTTAGCCTGCCTGGCTGGCGTTTTGATTGGGTCTCGAGCCTGTCACGAGCGTTTTCTCCCCTCTCTTATTATTTTTTCCATTCTATAATTAATTATTAGTAATATTTTCCCGGTCCTCTCCTCTGTGTCCACTTTTATTTATCTTTTTTAAAAATAAAAAAGAAAAAAGAATTTGGATATATATGAGTTTTACGGGTATATGATTGATTGTGTAGATGAACAAACAAACTAAGCACTAACAGCAGCAATAGAACTAACCGGTAGTGAAAAAGAAAAAAACAGAGAAACAAAGTCACAATCAAAACATAGAAATTGTGTTTGTGTGAGTGTGAAAGAAGAAGAAGATGAAGAGAGAGCATAAACACGAAAATGAAGACATGAGTGGTAGTGGGAGTGGAAAATCAGGGGTTTGCTGGGAAGACGACGGTGGTATGGATGAGCTTTTAGCGGTGGTTGGTTACAAGGTGAAATCCTCCGACATGGCTGAAGTTGCTCAGAAACTTGAACAACTTGAACAAGCCATGGGGAATTTCCAAGACCAAGATGAAGCAACTATCGCTCAACAACTCTCAAACGACACCGTTCATTACAATCCTTCAGATATTTCTAACTGGCTTAAAACCATGCTTTCCAATTTTGACCCTCAACCTCAAAACCCTTCCGTTTCATCTTCCTCTGATAATGACCTAAATGCCATTCCAGGTAAAGCGATCTACGCTACAACAACTACAACTACTACTACTGACTCAGAAGAATCTCTTCCTTCCAGTAAACGAGTCAAACGAACTTCAACTGACTCAACTCGTTCTGTTGTTATGGTTGTTGAAACACAAGAAAAAGGGATCCGTCTTGTTCATACTTTGATGGCTTGTGCTGAAGCGGTTGAACAGAGTAATCTAACTGTAGCGGAGGCTCTGGTCAAACAGATCGGTTACTTAGCGGTTTCACAAGAAGGTGCTATGAGAAAAGTTGCTACCTATTTCGCTGAAGGTCTCGCTAGGCGAATCTATGGTGTTTTTCCTCATCATTCGGTTTCCGATTCGCTTCAGATCCATTTCTATGAAACTTGTCCTTATCTTAAATTCGCTCATTTCACTGCGAATCAAGCTATTCTTGAAGCTTTTCAAGGGAAATCTCGTGTTCATGTCATTGATTTCTCGATTAATCAAGGGATGCAGTGGCCGGCTCTTATGCAGGCGCTTGCGTTGCGTCCTGGTGGTCCTCCTGCTTTTCGTCTCACCGGAATTGGACCTCCGGCTCCGGATAACTCCGATCATCTTCAACAGGTTGGTTGGAAGCTTGCTCAGTTTGCACAGACTATTCATGTTCAGTTTGAGTATCGCGGTTTTGTTGCTAACAGTTTAGCTGATCTTGATGCTTCCATGCTTGAACTCCGGTCACCGGAGACAGAGTCTGTTGCAGTTAACTCTGTTTTCGAGCTTCATAAACTCAACGCGCGTCCCGGCGCGCTTGAGAAGGTTTTTTCTGTTATCCGTCAGATTCGGCCGGAGATTGTTACCGTTGTTGAACAGGAAGCGAATCACAACGGATCGGCTTTTCTCGACCGGTTTACTGAGTCACTTCACTATTACTCGACGCTGTTTGACTCGTTGGAAGGTTCATCGGTTGAACTGCAGGAAAAGGCTATGTCGGAGATTTATTTAGGGAAGCAAATATGTAACGTGGTGGCGTGTGAAGGAACGGACCGGGTTGAGCGTCATGAGACTTTGAACCAGTGGAGGAACCGGTTCGCTTCGGCTGGGTTTTCTCCGGTTCATTTAGGTTCTAACGCGTTTAAGCAAGCGAGTATGTTGTTGGCACTTTTCGCCGGTGGGGATGGTTACAAGGTGGAAGAAAATGATGGGTGTCTCATGCTTGGTTGGCACACTAGGCCTCTGATTGCTACTTCTGCTTGGAAACTCGCCGCTAACTCAGTGGTGGTTTCTCACTGAGTCAACTCGTGCCTTCTGAACAATGCACATTGCACACCATCCCTTTTTTTTTTGGTAAAACAGAAGAAAAAAAAATTAATTCATACCCACCAAAAAAGGAAAGGAAAAAAAAGATGGGAACTTGTGGGGTTGAGTGGACAATGTGCAATTGTGCCTTGCTGAGCTGTGAGCACTGATTGCTGCCTGAGACAGAGAGACCCACCATTGTCCATTTTCCATCTCTCTCTTTCTCTCTCCAATTCCTTATCTTCCTCTTTCTCTCTGTTAATTTACTTTTTTTTGCTTTAGGACTCTTTTTTTCTCTGTTCATTGTTTTAACCTTGGGTTGGAATTGGAATCTCATGTAATTTTTCAGGGTTGGAATCAAAAGGGTTAATGTGTATTTATTTTATTTTATTTTATGTTTTTGACATATGTAGCTTGCTGGTAATAAATAGAATCTTTTTTCTTTATTGTTGAAAAGTATATTTAACTATCACCAGTGATTTTGATGATTGGGATTGGTATTGATATGAGCTATCGTTTTCAAATTAAGAATGATGGTAGCTTCTTCTGTATGGGCCATGGAGCCACAGTTTTGACAGAATTGGTATGACAGTGAAGTTACCAAAATGGAGAATCAATTGCTAGCTGCCTTGCATTTTAGCACAGATAAAGCAACTTGCCTTGTGTAGAATACATTCAAGAGTTGAGTTATACATACAGCATTAAAATTGATGGAACTGTAACAGTGTAACTACAATGCTTGTTTATGCATAATAACAAAATTACTGCAACATCAATCCTATCTTTTTTTATGTCAGTAAGCACAGTTTTAAGAAACTGAACAAACAAAAGGGTTAGGGATCACTTTAGTAGTGTCATAATCAATCTTTGTAATGCTATTCCCTTTTAAAAGTTTCATTTTCAATGGTTATTTTCACTGTAATTACCGTGATGTACATTGTCTTACTTCTTTACCATTTTCAAGTTTCATTTTTTGCTCCCCTTTTCTGCCAATTTTTTTTTCTGGCCTTACTTCAGATGAACTGATTTTCAGTTTATAGAACAGGTTAAAATCTGACCTGCCGGACCCATGTTGTGTAATTTCAATAGTATTACACTGAGAGTCTGAAAGCATCTTAAATGAATCATCTATTCATACAGATAGATCATCACTGGTCAAAGCAAGAATCAAAATCTCAATTGATTTGTTCTTTTATTAACTTGGTGATAACTTTGATTGTACCAATAGTATACTACTACAGAAAATTAATTAGTAAACTATTGGAGTTCAGGAATCTTGAGTTCCTCAGATCCTCTTGCAGAGAAAACCTGCAATGTCTCCTCCCCTTGGTGATCTCTCTGTTTCTCTTGTATCTCCCCCTCTCTATTATTTTAATTGGTTTTTCACAATTCTAAACTTGAAGTCCTCAACACTCTGCCAAGTTCAAGATGCGTCTTCAATTTCCTATGTTATATTCTATTTTATTTATTATCTATAGTGTAGTAATCAGCACAACAAATACTCCTTTACAAAAAAACACAAATACTAATAAATGACAAGGACAATTTCATGTGCAAACTATGCTGTAAATTTGCATTTCTTCATTGATCTCTCCTCTGTCTTGTAACGTGGTTGATCAGTTGTTCTGATTTACATTTACCCCCTAGTTGGTCAGGCACTCAGGATTAATGCCATTAACAATTAGAATAAATTTAATATGGTACTAAGAATATTATTGGTTTATTCTTAAAACGCTCCTATCAATACAAATGTCTATTTCCCTGACACTTTTTATAATACAAACTACAATTAAGGATTTTTTTTTTTATAAAAAAAACTAACAATTGTTGAGTGATGACAAACACCTCCATGCTCAGGAACAATCATATGAGCCCAAAGAGACTGCCTCATCAGCATTTGTCACAAAATAGTATAAGATAGTAATTTTAATTAGTATTTTGCAGGCCAGTAGATGAGTCAATGAATGAAAGACGCATATGTAGCACTCAAAACTCGTTGGTTTCTACGTATTGGGCCAACTTCTAATTTAATATTTTAGTATTTGTTTGCCAACCTTCTACTAGCAGTATAAATAATGCACTATATACTATTATTCACATGTCAATTTATATAATTCATTGGGCCCCACCAAAATTTTATTCTAATAACAACTTGCCCTCTCCAGTGATCTTGAAAAAGTTTTATGTACCTCACATCAGTTACCTATTTTAATTCTCCACTTGATGCCGCTGCTTATATATTTTTCGAATAAGTATGCTCTAACTTTCATTTCTTTTTTTACTTTTTTATTTCTATCTCTTTATTTATTTTATCTCACATTTATTTTCCTTCATTTTCAAACATCACCATCTCTCATAATTTATTTAATTTTTATTTAAAGTCATTCTACCTTTGCACTAAAAAAAGTAGAGGATCTAAATTCATATTTTTTTCCAATCTTTTCTACGAACGAGAAAGTAGACAAGGTCTCTTTCACTTACATACATAAACAATAATTACTCCATAATATTTTAAAATGAAAAGATGAAAGTTGAAGTATAGATTTCCGTGGGGTATGTCCTACTTGTGATTTCCTGGCTGAGAATTCTTCTCTACAAGAAGGCAGAAAGTCTACTTAGGGGTATGGTTTATTTTGAAACATACTAACATAAACATAGTATAGTTTGAAACTCCACTCAACAATTAAATTATGGAACTTGGTTCATTAATCAAATGAATTGAATTTAAGCTGAAAATTAAATTTATTAAATAATCGAGTAGAACTTAAAGTATATATAATTCGATTCCAACTCAATAATATATCTAATACTTAAATAGTATTTTTCACTAATTCTATATATGATTAAATATGTTTGTGAAAGCTAGATTTTTGTAGTAAGATTTTGTGTATTGAACTATTGACTCTATTTGGTTGATGATTATTTAAAAATATATTTAATAATTATTTAAATCATAATAATAATTAATTTTATATTAAAATAAGAATTTTTATATAATTAATTTACATTTATATTTTTTAATTAGACAATTATTTTATCTAATACTTCAATTAAATTACTGATTTATGAAATATTTAAAAAAAAATACTTTTGCATTATGTGACTTGAGCTAACAAGGCGAACGAGTTTTATGCGAGCTTGAATCGAGTTGAATTCGAGCTAAATCAAAATGTTCACACCGATGCGAGCTAGTCGAGCTCAACCAAGTTCAACTCAACTTAACTCATTTTCAACTCTACCTAGGGATAGTTTTGGGATGGAGACATAGATCAAGCTCACGCCTCGTGGAGTCCTAATCTATAACAATTTACTGAAACACCCTATATATATATATATTCAAATATTTTGTTTTACATTTATTTGTATTTTTACACAATATGTGTATAAATGTCTTTCTCTATGTATTATTGTGACAAGAGTCAAAGTAATATCTTAATATTACATTTGTTTTAAGATTGGTTTTTTTTTTTTAATTTGATTGAGAAAAATAAAAATTTGATTCTTTTTATGATGATGGATCTCCACATGGCCCATAAAGATTCACATAGACAAGAACAAATTAAGTTAGTAAATTCTCTTATTAAGAAGTGAAAAAAAGAGTTGAGAGTATATGAGTTATAAAGATGAATATCAGAAGGTATTTATCGCGTCTACCCCACTAGGTTGACATTCTTAGGTTGAAAGGAGGGAAAAAATTATCATGATTAAATCTTAGAGGGAAAAAAAATAATGATTAAATCTTTTTAATTAACAATTATGAGTGAGCGGTATTAGAGTTAGAGTTAGAGAAGCCAAGTCAAACCAAAATTGCAGGTTGCTTGGCTGGGACCATAAACAAAACGTGTAAATACATGCTAAGAAAAAGAATTAACTTAGTCAAAGACATTAATTATTGGAATGCAAATTTCCACAAAGTATATGAAAAAATGAGAAGCGAATTACGTTAGTGAAATCCATTATTAGAATTAAGTTCTTAGAAATATGTAATGTAACATGAAACATATAATGCGGCGGTGGGTGAGCATAAATGTGTGTGGAACAGTGAAAATTAGGTGTGTAGAGAGTCACGTTGTTGGTGTGTGATGGACAGTGTCTGAATCACTCACTCGTGTGGTTATAACAGTTAAGCCTGTGGGGGACCTGAATAAGACCTGCTATTTCTGTTGAATGGTAAAATAATGCTTATTATTCATCATGACTTTGTTTGAGCTTTCTTTGACCATATCATATCATATCATATTAGATTAATTCACACTCTTACTTATATAGTATCTCCCAACCTTCCACGTTATTGCTTCATTTGGTATCTCTTTTTCTTTTGAGTTTCCTAAAACTCACCCCCACTATTTTATTTTCATGGGAAACTTATTCATCCTTATCCGCTTCAGTTGTATCAATATTCCTAATTTGATCTCGGCTGGACCTAATTATTATTAATTAAATTGGTATCATATGCATAATGCATACGATATATATAGTAATTATGCTTTTGATCAAAAAATTAATTAAACCTGTTTTGGTACGTAGAAAATGAAAAAGGCTAAAAAGAATGAATTAATTTGTTACAAGATATACAAGAAGTAATTATGCCTATTTTGGATAGAGAATGACAAGGGTTGGAATAGAGATTAATTGTACAAAATCAAAAAATATATAGAGAACAATTGTGTTTAGTATGAAGATATTGCTAATTGTTTTATCATTAGTTCGAAAGAATTTCAAATAACTTTAATTAAGGTGTAACTATATTGTACATCAATGTTAAATTCTTTCTTTTATATATATATATTAGCTTTTTATAGTTAGTAAACTCAGACTCATTAGTACATGTACTTAGTTATGCTGCGGACAAATTTAAGTTTAAGTTGTTATCTATGTGAACATGGGATTTATGCATTTCATTGTTAAAGTCATGGATTAGTAAAATAAGTAAATTAATTATTAATATTATAATCACTTATGATTGGTTAGACATGTACACATAATATCGATCATTTATTTAATCATAAATTGTTGATATTCTTTACTTTATTTTCTAAAGTGAATTGTTCACTTTAAATAAACAAAATCATGAAATTAGAATTTATGTTATGTGAGATCACAATTTAATTAGTGATTAAATTCAATCACTTATTTTTATCGTCTTACTAAGATTACTAAGACAAAACACTCTAAACTTTATATTTAAAAATAAAAAGTAAATCTCTTTTTAAAATTTGAACATTATTTTATCCCACAAAATATTGATAAAGAGTTGAGTGATAAAGGAGAAGGTTCAATTATCACCTCAACACGATAGTAATTATGTTAGATCTAGTTGATTGAGATTATATGTTGTAGATTGTTTCACATTGTTTAGTTTTGTATAGAAAGAAGGAGATTGAGATTATATAGCTCTAATTTTTTATTACAAATCACATTCGACAAAAACACTTTAAATTTATATTTAATTTTATTTATTTATTTATTTATATTTTTATGTTCTTGTGTTACAATATTATGAAATGCAGTTTAAATATTTATTTTAAAATTTTCATGTTATATTCTTATATTTTATTTTTGATTGTGATGCTTTAATTTTGTCTCTAACAAATTATACTAATATTTGCTATTTGGTGCCTCCACTAAAATTTATAAACGAGTATTGTCCTCCACAACTTAAAATTTCTAGATCCCATGATCCTACATTAATTTCATCTCTATTCCAATGGGTCAAGTTCTCGTTGGAATCTATCAGTAGTCTATACTTCTTTCTTCTTGAGTACTTTTTAATTTAATGCAATCCATAAACTTGTGAAGGACAAATTGGCACAGTTTTTTTACAATAAATAATGACATAAAAATCTCATACATGTAATGTAGCAGCAGCTGAATTTCAAATATTTAGAAATTAAGTTTCAAAATAATCAGGAAAAATATAGTTTTAGGGGCCTATTTTTGAAGACTCAAAGTAATTGGTTATAATAAATGAAGGGTCCACTGTAGGACACATAATAATTAGTTAATATCTTCTTATACTATAGCATGTGGTTCATATGATAATAGTGCAATAGGGGAAGAGAGAAATCAAGTAGCAGAGGGAGACGGTTTCCAATTTAAGGAAATTTTCTTAAATAATTGAACATGGTCATGTATGTACAACAACAGTATCCCACTGCTGCTCATTGGAGTATTATGTTATATTCAAAATATTGTAATATTGCTAAATTTAATGAGAAAAATCAATACAGCTTTGCCAATAACACATTGGATTGTCTTGCTTTCCTGATCACTGGTTGTTTGTTTGGATTGTTTATAGTGTCGCCTTTAATTAATAATAATTTTTTCTATCTACAATTTATAAATAAAAAATCACTAAACATTAGATTTCAAAAATATGTTTATCCAATTACAAGCTTAAACCAAACTATGTTGGGTCCAACTTATGAAAGTTGAATAGATACAGTTCAAAAATATATGTGCCAACTGTTATAAGAAGGAATTAATTTCTTCTGTGCAGAGCTTAGCCAGAGCTAGAATTTCTTTACTGGGATGGATAGTGTGGCTTGCCACAAGGGTCTATTATACAGCTGGTAACCATAGTTTTAAGTTTACATCAAAGTAAGAGATGCATTATAGTTTGGCATTTATCACCATGATGTCAATAGTTCAAAAATCCTTCATGTGACCTGACCGATAGGAATCTATAAATCCAAATTTAACTATAGCATCAATTGGCTGAAATTACTAAAACAAGAACAGTATCATAAACTAAGATTTCAACAGAAACACATTTATATCGAATTAATGATGAATTGCTTTATTAGCCTTTAGGACGGCTAATAACCCCAGATACTGCACGCATTTATAACAAAATTGAACGACCATGTTGTTCTTAGTTGAGTGTCCCACATCAACCGGACCAAATTTAGTTCTATTTTAACAAACCATTTAAAGAATGAAAGACTAATCCACATGCTAAATCATAATTCACAACCTATGTTATCGTACTTATATTAGTAGCTCTAAGTCTAACTGGAGTACAGGGAAAGTAAGAAACCATAATTCAGCATCAATCAATTTATTTTACAGAGTTGTACTAAGATGCATATACAGAATTCTATGTTATCTTCTTACTAATCAATTTATTTACAACGATATGAATTGTAGAAATTAAAAGGGAGAAAAGGCAATATAAAAATAAATAGATGCTTATGAGAGTTATGTAAAGAAAAGTATACTTTATGTCCCTAAAATTATACCCTTTCTCTCACATTTTAATCAAAACTTCATTTTACCCTTTTTATTTATAAAAAAACAAAAAGAAAAATACACAAAAATTTGGACTACTATTTTATGAAATTTTACATTTTAATAAATTTTATTCTTATTATTTACCGGTAAATTTAATTTTAAGTTTTTTGAAACACAAATAGAATTTAATAGAATAAGAATTTTTTTGTTTTTTAAAAAGGGTAAAATGAATAATTTGAATAAAATGTAGAGGTAAAACTATAATTAAAAGAGTGGAAAATAAGTTTGGATAAAAGTTTGAGAAAGCATGTGCAGATTTTTTCTTTCTATTCTCTGGGCCACCCCACCATCTTTTGGGAAATGAGAGATAGTAACGCAATTGGGCCAAAGATAAGTTTTGAAAAAGCCAACCCAATAGGGTAATCTTGAGGATAAGTAGGAGTCCAGTCCACCATAGAAACTTTTTAGGTGATGTTACCTCACAATTCTTGATAGTTTATCAGATTTTAAGATTTGGTAGTAAAAAAATTCAATTTAATAGTAAAAATAAAAAATTAATAATTTATTGAAAGCTTTAATTCAATTATATTTTTATATATATAAATATTGAAAAATGGATGAATAACTGCAAACTTTTTATTCATAAAAAGTCTATCATAGAACCTAACACCAACCACAAAGCTAGAAAGAATCCGGTCAACATTCAAATCAGCAACAGCAACTACAATACTCATCCACAAAATAATAATAATAATAATAATTATTATTATTATTATTATTATCTTGCTTAGCAAATTGTTATATATATACTTTAGAAAGATTCCTGTTAATATGTAACCCTCAAATATTATATTATTATATGCATATGATCATAAATTCTTAGTAGTTCTATAATTCTATGCATTTCTCATCTCCATTATTAGGGTTTCTTTTTCACTACTTTTATTTGAAAAAAATTATTAAATTACTCCCTTTTTAAAACTATATACTAAAATACTCTTTTTTTTTCTTAGTTATAAGTCATCGTTGCAAATAGCAATTTCTTTAAGGAAGTCCGAGTTTGCAAATGTAATTTTAATAAGGAAATTTTTTAAATTTTTTTTCATTTTTTCAAATTAACAATATATATATATATATATATATATATATATATAAAATTCATTCATAAAAAAATAACAACACATATTTTAAATTACATAGATTGACTAGAGTTTGTCTATAACATTTGGACAATAGTTTTGAGTATGACCAGTTAACCGACATAGTCTGCATTTTCTTGACACTTTTTATTTAATGTCCATTTCAGTTATAATACAAGTACTATTTGGACGACCTTTTTTTAATTCTCCACATTTCAAAATTCTGATACAATGCTTCACCTTCATATGTGGACCAATAAACTTCACTGGATATAGGTGGAAACTCTTCTTTGTAGATGTTGAATACATTAACAACCTTGTACACGTCAGACAAATGCACATGTATAGTCTGAAATTTTCCACAATTACACCATTTTCTTTGAAGGTTGACTTCGAAATGACTAATTGGTTGCACCTCTCTTGGATTTACTGTTTCATACACCATGAAAGAATAACAATTTATGTCGAATTGCATGACTTGGTGAATATTAGACTTGCCAACTTCATATTCAATCTTGTCCATGCAATCGTCTGTGTATACTCGACCATAAAGCTAATGATCCCTGATGTTGTTATCCGCTTTCTGCATATAAAACTTTCAATCTATAGTATGTTAATTAGACCAAAGCGGTGATTGGAAGATTGTGTGTACCCTTGAGCACTGCGTTGATTGAATCAACAATACTTTTTGTCATGTGTCCCTATCATCGACCTTGAGAATATACTATAGTTCATTGTTCTAGGGGATATTATTGACCCATCTTAAAGCCTTTGGATTTGCCATCTTGATTTCATTGCGATAATATTTGAATGATTGTTCACTTAATACATATCATGTTATAAATGATGTAAAAATTATCAAGTATTATAAAGTGATAAGTGGAAAATATACTAAGAAGAAGTAGATCATTACCCATACAAACAAGTTTTTTTTGAAGTTCCTTATCCTTGAACTATCTCATGAAATTTTGTGCAATATGTCGGATGCAGTACACATGTGTTGATGAAGGATCATGCCAACCATTATTTGGATTATTATAAGCACTTTTAAGCGATCCGTGTCTATTTGAAATCAAACAAACGTTGACTTGAGGTGCGACGTACTTTCTTAGATTTTTCAAAAAAAAAAAGCTCAAAGCACCCATTGTCTCACCTTCCACAAGTGCATAAGCAATGAGAATTGTATTTTTGTTCACATCATGTGCAATGACTAGCAACAAAGTCTCCTTGTACTTGTTGTACAACCAAGTTCCATCCATTGAGACAAATGGTTTACAAAATTTGAACCAGAGATGCATGGAGGGAAAACTCATAATAGTCGTTTGAAATTTTTTGAACCTTGTAATAGAGTATTATCATAACATGCAGGTGATACTTCCATTTTCACAATAATTCCTAGAAGAAATTTTTGCATAGCCAACAACCACCTTAGAAAGGTCATTGTAAGACTTTTCTCAGTTCTCATAAATCATTTTGATAGCTTTATTGTTTGTCATCCATGTTTTTCTATAGGTGATTGTGTAGTGTTTCGTTCTTGAATATGTGCAATGATCACATTCATTTTAATTGATGGGTCAGCTTTCAAAAGTGATTTTATGCTTTCACATATGATGTTAGAGTCAAGCTTGGTATGATCCTGTGACATAGAGGAATTTGCTCAATTGTGGGGTCCCTTCAAACAACCAATCACCCATTGGTTACTTTTTTGGCTTAGCGAAGCTCTGCATTTGAACAAGCATTGTGGATTCACACATTTAATTATATACTTGTATTGATCAAATTACACTACTCGATAATTGAGTGAATGTTTTATGTGGTAATGCTTAATTGTAAGTTGACAATGTGGTTCGCAAAAAGGTAAATATTATATTTATAAAACTATTAAGTAATTCACTAACGTTTAAATTTATTTTCATATATATAGTGGAAATTGTATGAAATTTGGCGATACACCTCATTATCATACTGCTGGATATCGATCAAAAATTGATCGCATGAGCATTAACGATGTAATATATTAATACATTAATTTATTTCTATTATTTTATTTCTTCTTATGCATACATTACTAACAAACCTCTTATAAATCAGTTTCTCTAGAGGCCCTACCTACATCTAACATACGATAATCCATAAGACAATTGACTATAGAATGCATCTACATGTTTGATTTGTTTCTACATAATACAAATGCATCAAACAAATAAAAGTGAAACTACAATTTGGACTACCGCAAGAAATTCCACATCCACCAAGGAACATGAAAAAATATGTAGATTTGCATAAACAAGTTGACTATAGTGGGACATTATTCTACGAAAATAAGAACAAAAAGTGGAATGAACGAGAGAATCATATTCTTCATGGTCAACCTCTAAATGTTGAATTTAAACCAAGTTATGAATACATGGTTTGGTTTTGCAAAAATTTCAAACGATTTAATTCTGTAGAAAACCTTGATCCTCGTGGCAATCCACCCCAACCTCCACCACAATCTACCCAACATTTTTTTCCAAGAATCAATGCCCAGCTCAACACAACAAAATCAATATTATTCCCACACACTCAATTGTCTTCTCATACTTATTTTCACACACCACATCAATTATACGGGTTCGCGCTAGTGGAATAAATTAATTTTGACAACCAACAACCACATCAAGACGACAATCGTCGACTATCCTTTGCATCAAGCGAAGATGAATTATTGTATAACATGTTCATTACTTGTTATAATACACTTGAGTCCGCTACCCAGTTACTTAATAATATGTGTCAACAAAGCTTTCAGATTCAAGCTTTGGAAATGCATATACTCCTTTAAATCAAATATCCAACTAGACCCAAGGTCGAAATAGTTCTCTGCAACACTTCTTCCTCGACATCCTCAAGAGCAAGAAGATGAAGATCAAGAAGAAGAAGAACAAATTCGTGATGTATCAAGGCGTCGTCAAAATATCGTACGCGTGAGAAAACTTTGGCAAAGTGGTACTGGAGACCACCTTATTCCCTTCAACATTTTTTTTTAGTTTTTACTTTATATAATTATCGTTTCAAGGTGAAACCCGCTTTGGAAATTTATTGGTTGACCAAAATTTTCGATTCGTTGACCAGATTCTTGCTGGAATTGGAACTACTGGAAATCGAATTGGGAATGTTAGTCGGCATTGAAATATGATCAGATCTGAATATTGATGAATCGAAATTCAATTAGTTGATAATGGAATCAATCGGTTCATCGTTTTGAATTGATTCCCAATCGCTAGCTTCAATTTCACTTTTTCTATCTATCGATGCAAAGAAAAATTAAGCGAATCATTCGAAAAAAGAAACAAATATTTGTAATTTTTTTATTAATATTGTATTTGGAACTCTAACCCTAATTTACGTAGGAGTGTAGTTTTTTAGAGAAGAAGAATGTAACATTTGGGGTTAATTTTATGTTTTTTTTAGGGAAGAAGAATGAAACAGTTGGGGTTAATTTTAGATTAAAAATGTTGTAATTTAATTATATTGGGAGTTTATATTTAAGTTAAAAAAAATTATATTTTAATTATATTTAGGTGTTACAGTGTTTGTAACGGAAGTTTGATGAGATGACTATTTTAAAATGAAACTATATTTTAACCAAACAAAAAAACTTACGATGATCAAAATAAAATAAAAAATTATAATTGTAATGACTAAAGACATATTTAAACCATAAATTTATCATGTGATCACAATAAATTAGTAATCGTTAAAATTTTAAAGAACAAGTAACCATCTAAGAAATTGAAGGTTATTGTTATGAAAAATGACTGTGCGCCAAATAATTAGACTTCATATATT
>JBBPBP010009779.1:9593124-9604991 GCA_037974735.1 Cicer chorassanicum | reverse complement strand
GATTTTTATATTTATATGGTCTTATTAAAAATGATTTTGATTTCTGATTTTATTAAGGAATTGTTTCGATTTTATATTTTATTACGGTGTTTATTTTATTTAGATTGATAAATCAATTTTAATATGATGTAAATTGAATCAATAAACAATCATATTTATATTTATATTTATATTTATATTGATAAGTCATTATAATTATATTATAATTATATGTATTTTATCATTTTATACTACTACCTTAAATATTATAAATTTATTTACAAATTCATCTTTTTAATTTTTAACAATTTTAAATCATATTATTTTTTATTGATAATGATTTGAATAAATACTCATTTTTATAGTAAAAAAACGAAGTATTTTAGAGTTGAATACGACATTTCCTTGCATTTTCATGGGTTCATGACAGATATTATTATTTTTAATTGATAAATATAGATATGTGATATGTGCCTTTTATCGAATAAAGAAAAAAAAATCTCGATTGCAGATGATACGACAAAAGTACGCATATCACGACATTAAAATAATTAACTTCGTTGTCACAAAAAAATAATAATAATTAACTTCAAGTACAAAGGACTTGCCTACCGTACGTTTCTTTTACACCGGTTGCTTTCGCTGGGTGACCCTACAAATAGTAAAATCACTATCAAAATTTTGTATGGATTAAATTTTATTAAGTGTTTTAAATTTTATTTTGTTTGCAACATAAATTAATCTCTATGTTATAGTTTGTTTGTACATATATCTCTTTTTTAAATAAGTGGTTGATATATATATAAACTTACTTTAGTATTAGAATGCTTATAACTAACACTTCATTTCAGAAATTACGAAGAACAATTTGTCTAGACCCATTTCGACCATTTTCTTTGATCTAATATGGATCTATGACTCAATTTTAGTTATAATTTACGAATTTAACCACTCATGTAGTTTTATTACACAAAATATACTTTGCTACATATATTTATGTAGATATTTTAAAATATAATGAGATTTTGTGATAATAAACAACGATTGGTGTCCATAGCTTTTTTCTATACCGACAATATGTGATTCTTGAAGTTTTGAAGTAAACACAGGACAGGGTTGGAGACATTTGCAAACCTAATTTTAGTGTTCAAACTCAATTTAAAATGGAAGAAAGGATATTATTTTTGGTAAGCTTAGAAGGTGTATTGGGTTGAGATTTTTTTAAAAATTTTACATAAAAGAGTTCTGCATATTTTAAAAGACATCGTAAATTTTTTAATAGCTTATAAAAATCTTACAAATTTCAAAAGATTCTTTTGAAATGACATAAAGAGACCCTACATGTTGTAAAAGGCATACTCTTTTTAAATAACATAAAAGGGTTCTACAGATTTTAAAAACTATTTTTTATAAGATTTCAAATAATTTATTTAATTTTTTAGGAAACATTTAAAGTTCAAGAGTGAATCAAATAAATAAGAAAAAATTAAATAATTGAAAAAAATGTAAAATCAAAATAATTTTTAAAAAATATTTAAAGTTATATTAATTATCATTTTCATCTAAGTTAAATTTTTAAATAATCTATTGAGAAGATTATCAACTATTTTTATTTTAAAAGTTATTATCATGATATATATTACTTTATAGATTATATCATATATCTCAAATTGGAGTATTACATATCTTTAAATGGAGTTTAAAATTGAATTCATTTAAAAAAATTATATTTCATATTTTTTTTATACTTATTACATATACATATAGTATGAGAAGATGTGAAAACATTAATCTTCCTTGTGTCTCAGAAAAGAAGAGAGATAGAGGGAGAAAATATAGTTGTAAATACATTAAATAATTAAGGAGATAATAATAAAAGTGAGAATGAGAGAGGATAGAGATGGGGGAGGAGTGGGAAACGAGAATAGGGAGAAGAGGAGATGAGAGGATAAAGATAAATGAAAAGGACATAGGGCGAGGATATAGAGAGATATGATAATAAATTTAAAGAAATAAGAAATCAAAATCTACATAATACTCTTTTTCTCTACTTAAAATTCATTGGAAAATTTAACGAAATCCATTGAAATCTAATTAAAAACAATCCCTTAAATTCAAAAAATTTAAATATCAATAAAAAAATATTGATTGAATAACACTTCATTTTTACACTTTGTTTAAACATTCAAACCAATCATAATTGAATAATTTAATATTTATTTTAATTACATTAAAATCTCTATTGAATACCTCAAAACTTTTTCATAAAAAAGTATATCTTTTAAAATTCTTTTAAATTTTAATTGAATACATCCCACTTAATTTGTAAAATGGAGTTGAACCAAATTTAATTATTCAATCAAGTCAATGAATAAATGATGGTGTATTATATATAACCGAGTTAAATCCGGGTCAAGTTTAATAAGATTGTGGCAAAGAGAAGAAGAAGCCAAAACTCACCTCGTCTCATATTGTCAGTGTCAAAGATTCGCGCATCCACAACCACAAGAGTATGTCAATTTAGTGGAATGAAATCAAGCACATGCACACACCTTAACATTTTGATACCAATGCTTAACCATACACCTTGCCCCACCCTCTCTATTTTGGAAAATAAATAGAGCCATCTATTCTATAGTTTTGATGAATAATGTTGCTACTTTTAGAAATATATACATTTATATCCTTTATTTCTTTTAAATTACACTACAAAACCTCAATTTTAATTTCTTTTAAGAAATTGAGAGATTTTTATCTCAAAAAATATTGTATCTGATTGTAATTTCAGGCGATGGAGTAGAGTGATTTTAAAGTAGAGAAGTGTTTTATAAATTAATATTTTAAAATATTTTAAAACTTTAGCAAATGATCAATGTCGTCACTCATAAATATTATTCATTTTCACGACTAAGACAATCATCAAATGTTGATAAATAACATAAAAACAAATAAGTATTTTATCTTCATGGCTAATACAATTATCGAATCTCAATCTTACAAAAAATAAATATTAGTGACTCTACCAAAAACCATCTCATCCGCATAAACGTTTGAAAATAAATATTTTGATAGTAATATTAGTATTATGATGCCGTGTTCTGATCAAAATTTAAAACCATTTCCAATTATTGATCTATCACTACTTCTTGACCTAAGCAATTCTCAAGGATGTCCTTGTCCATTACTAAATTCTCTAGTTAGCGTAGGACTTTTTAGAAACCATCTCTTCTCTATGAGCCTTCGATTTACCAATTTCTTGATCCAAATCTTTTCCAACCGATGTCTCATTTAAGCCATTAAATTGGGACCTGATTCCCTAACTTTTCAATTTCACCAAATCTGCTTTTAAGTGAGAATAAACATTATGAGATCTATAATAACTGAGGAATAAATAGAAATTGGTTTCCATTTAATGTGAGCCTTATAAATGTTCTCTTCCCTACACCAATCAATAATAGAACTAAACATATGTCAGACATTTAATTAAGAAATATTACTACCTGATTTGAGATATCAACTATTATGTGCTTATATACTTGTCAAAGATAAAACCCTTTTATGTGCTTATGGTAAAAGGTTCTATTCCTCCTTCCAGAAATACCTTTCTGCACATCACGACAATCCTCATATCATATACTACCTGTCGGCTCAATTTTAAATAAAATAACTAATTACATATATTTGAAAAATAATCAATTACATTTAATTTATTTGTTACAATAAAAAATAATAATTACATTTCTCAAATTACCCCTATTTTTTAATAATATGAAAAATTATTATACTGTATAATAATTTAATAGAATGAAATTTGTTAAGTTTTGACCCACTCATTCTTGCCTCCTTAATAAGCCGCTAAGAGGCCTGCTACATATACATACAGCCTGGCACAGTTGGATTTTTTTAATAATAATTAAATACTACTATTAACAATAATTTTTCCTAGTTTTTCAAAATTCCTTGCGTTGTCTACTTACTCATTCGGTGATTTAAAAATCAAAATATAATTGATAAGCAACCGAGTAGTACTATTCAATTATATGTTGACCGGCGTGTCCAAGGTTCTAACCAACTATCACCATATATTTCATGCTACAAACGATAAATTATTAATTAATTAAATAACATGCCAACAACAACAACTTGGGATTAGAATATGTTCGTAGTACACTCAATTTTAAATACTCTCCATACAATGTTTCCCGCTGACACTTTTGTTGACTAAAAAAACGATATTTTGAATTTCTATGGCATTAAATTCGCTGCGCAGCACACCAATAGATCCGAACTCGCAACAGAATTTTAGTATATCCTTCTGAATATTTAGCAACATTCACCGTCTCAAACTAACAAATTTACTAAAACACATGCACCGTTTCATAATAATAATAATAATAATAATAATAATAATAAATACTAATTGAAAGACATTGAAATGAAGGAAACAATAACTTACTATTAAGAATAAGAAGAATCAAGACTAAAAACCAAAAATTTAAATTTTATTTCATCTCAAAAGAGTTTAATAACCTAGAAAAGTTCTCTGTCTAGGGAGAACATAAATGACCAGAAACAAAACCAAAAGGAAAATAGATGTGGGCAAGCATTTTTTTGCCACTAATAATAGTTATTCAATTCAATGTCGCAACACAATTTAAAATTTGCTTGATCAATGGGTAGAAATCTTGAGATTCAGAGACTTGTTGAACCAAGCCTTCCAGCTTCCACCTCCCCTACGGGAAATCGTAGTAGTCTCATTGCCAGCTCCATCTGCATCAGATGCTTGTGGCTTCTTGCATAGCATGAAATTCCTAGCTCCATGTGATCCAATCGTGTCCCATGGTCTCAAAGCTGCAAAACACATCCAACAATTCAGAACCATTGCATAAAGGGTACTCCCACATTCCAACAAATTCAATATATATAAAAAAAAAAAAAAACATAATCTAAGTTAAAAATTTATCAGCAGAATTCTACCCCCAGATCACAAATTCTCCAAAAGAAGCAAAAAATTATTTTCAACCCCTATACCAAAAACACATTCCAATGGTAACAATTAAAGCAGAAAAATCATCAACAAAAAACAAAAACCAAAGCAAAATTGGAGTTATAAATTTCAAACAAAATCTTAATAAAAAATTAATTTAAAAAAAAAAAACATTTTGCTACCCAATTCAATAATGAATGACAAACAAGTAAAATTACAAAAAAGATGTAAACTTGTCACAATAAAAACGACAGAATAATCATATATCATATTGAAAATTGAAAAAGTACCATCAGATCCAACATGTGGACAATAGAGAGCGAAAGTTCTGATATCATTTCCAAGAACAGGAAGCCTTCCTTCACGAGCATAACATTTAAGAGCAGTATCAATAACCGCAGCAACAAGTTCGTCCTCATTCACAACAAATCGAATCGGTCCAGCGCTTCCCAACACATTGATGCTAATCAACAACCTCGTCGCATTCGCGTTCTGGTTCTTCTTCTGCTTACTCAGCAACATCTTCAATCGATCAATTAAAAACCACCGATCCAGAAAAAAGAAACAATAACGAAAACAATTTAAGGATTCAAATCCCAAGAACGAAAGAAATAAACAAAATTGTGAATTCGATTAGGTTAAGTTTGGGGGAAAATTGAGTCAAGGGTCGACGCCGAGGCAACGGTAGTACCAGGCTTGTTTGCAAGAACCGAATGAGAAAGCAGATGCAGAGGAAATCGGAAGGAGAATCGCGCTCGCCCTTGATGAGAAAAGGGAGCGCATGTAATACGAATCGCTTAGGGTTTCTACCATTCACAACGAATTTGGGGATTTGGGTGATAGAGAAATAGAACCTGAAAGAATTTGAAGAAAAGAAAAGATTGGTTTGTTTGTTTGGTGTGAGAGGTAAAGCGAAAGCAAATCCTTCTTTTATAGACAACGGAGTTGGCTACTTAGGGTTAAGTTTATGCATTTTTTATTTTATTTAATATTTTTTAATTCATTTTTTTACTTAAATTTCGGAAAATATTAATATATTCTTACAAACATTGATGATGTAGTCTACCTACAAGCTTATCTAATAAGATTCGATTATCATATCTATCTTATATACTAAAATTTCTGAACAAACTTGTACTTCATCAGATCTTATTTTTAATATGTTTTCTTTATAGGAAAATTACTTATTTATACATATTCTTTAAAATAAAAAAAATTATTTTGTTAATTTTTTTCATTTGTTATTTAATAGTTTTTAGTTATTAATATTTGTGATGCAAATTGCACATACACATTCTGTAAAAAAATAATTGCAGTTAAATAAATCTCTTAACTATTTAATTGAAGTTTGATCGATGCATATTTAATTTCAGTGTTTACACATAAGATAATAATTTAGTTTATAATAAATAAATATTAGTTATTTTTTTATATAAAAAAGTACTTCTCTAAAAATAATGTGTTATATAAGTAGTAAATATTATATTGTAATAACTGATGATAAACGTGAGATAGAAAAAAGTGATAGAATATATCTTAAATTTCAAAATTTTGACCTACATCCTTTAAAATTAAGCTAGTAAAAGAAAAATCCTTAAAAATTGGGGGTTTGGTGTGTTATTTCGGAGTTGAATTGTTTTTATTTATTTGTGAAACTGTGAGCAGCGAGAAACGTGCATTCTCGCATCAGTTAGATGCCTCGCCATTGGTAATTTTCGGAAAAAGTAAAACAAGAAAACCCCGTCATCCTCATAGTATTAATTAAACACATCTTTGTTGTGTCTACTGTCAAGTGGAAGTGGAAGGTAGTTTCTAGATCGACTATGCTTAGCAACATGTGAGAATAGGAATCTTGTTGGTAGAGTCAAACAAGCTTACCTCTTTTTTTGGGGGCTATAACTACAAAATAGCGAATATGCTTGTAGTCGTTTATTTTAATTATTAAGCTAATTTTTTATAATTAAATTGGTTGGCCAACTTTTTTGTCAAGAAATTTGCTGAATATAATTTGTCGATATTTTAATATGATAGATGAGTTATTTCAACTATGATGATCTCTAAAGTCAACCACCTACATCTTTCACTCTAAAATATTATTAAAGAAAAGAAAAGAAAAAATATAGGAATATCATTAAACAAATTTTACGCTCACATACAATGAATATAGACATTTGATTTTATTATTTCACTAAAAAAAATAAAATAGTTTTTATAAAAAAACAAAAATAAAAATAAAAATATTATTAATAAATAACCATCCAATAAACGATGAATGGTTCATTGTCGATCGTGTGTGGTCATTAAACTCAAACATAAAATAAAAAGAAAAATATAAAATTCTTTGGGACAATACCAAAATCTATTAAGCGATACAAACTACAACCTCATTAAATATCTTATTAAGAAAACTCGGTGAGATTAAATCACATTGAAGTAAAAAATAGTGCAAAAAACATCTACAAAAATCAATAGAATTTGTACTGAAAATCGTGTTTCTATTGAAAATATTTGAAATATTATAAGGAAAAGTATTCCACATATTAGTGTTAAAAATGTGAAGTCTCAAATTATCAAACACATTGATTACCTTATTTAAAAATATAAGAGATTATAAATTTCATTCTTTTAACCAATCTTAATACAATTAAACTATCTATTTCAAATAGGCCAAGGAGGAAGACTATGGTTCTTGAAAGTCAGGTTTGTCTACTGAGAATCAAATTCAATCCATAGACTATGACTCTCGACATGCAACAAATTTGTAATCCTCAAAATTACAATGAAACAACTCATGAAAGAAACATAACCGACGCTAAAGATACCTCCAGAAGCAGTAGGACCAAACAACAGAAATCAACTCCATCAGCAATACATTTAATCCAATAATATTCTAGAGGATGCCAAATTACTTCATTGATGATAGGAACCTTAAGAAAAATGAGTTTTAACTTGAAAGAACTTGAGAATTTGAAATTTTTGCATAGAATTGGAGATTATGCTAGAAGTTTTGTTTCCATATAAAGATACATTGGCAACAATTAGGTTGACGATAATGTAAAAAACAAGACTCTCACCACCAAAGTGGTTTGATTTCTGTAATACCAAATGTTGTCTATAGTAAAGATGATGTTGGCCAAAATAACATATTTACATTTATGAGACCAACCTTTGTCACAAAATTACAAGAAGATGTTGAAACAATTTGAGAATGAAAAAAGAGCTTAGCCAAAACCATATCATAGTAGCAAATGAGTATGACAAAAGTAGTTAGGTGTTGGTTTCCAATATACAATGACAAAGCTCACATCTTGAAATGTTATCATGTCAGATAGATTTGACCCAAATAATTTGTTAGACCATATGTTTGAAAATTAAATGAGCGTCTTTAAAACTTAATACACAAGTTTTGTTTAGTTTCCAAACTAAGTGATCTTCACAATCAAAATTAGGAATATTAACATTGGCCAACAAGACAACCAACTATGTGTAATTATTTAAGATAACAAAAGGAATTTTACATTGACCATCTTGAATGAAATCATTGACAGTTGCATAAAGATGAGATTGTATGTCCTCATGAATTAAAAAAATAGAAACCAAAGAATTCTCCAACCAAATGTCAACTAAAAAGTTAATATTGTCACCTTTGCCAAGTTGTCATTCATTGTTCTTATACATAGAAGATAGCTTAACTTTAAGTGCAGTCGATAATGATGAATCTCTTGAGGCAAAATCTCAAATCAAGTGTTTTTAAGATAAACGAATAAGTTACTTAATATCTAATCATGATTCTGATTATGTTGTTATTTAACTTGTGTGTTTGAGTGATTTATTCAAAGATAAGTGATCAAATATTTTCATACAACAATCAAAGATCTCACTATGAAATAAATCAAGAACATCATGTCTTTAGTTAAACTGAGGATTGATATCAAGATTATCCTAGTTTATCAAAGGATCATTATGGTTTTATCAAGACCATTCTGGTTTATCAAATGATCATTTTGGTTTTTAAAAATTATCTTGGTTTATCAAAGGATCATTTTGGTTTATCAAAGGATCATTCTGGTTTATCAACAAACAATCTAGTTTTGTAAAAAGATTTTTCTAGTTATTTTGTTTTAAGGGCAAAATTAAAACAAATCATTCTCTATAATCCAAACCTCAAGATAAAAGAATATCAAAACTACTCAAAAGAAGCAAAACACCTTCCATATTGATAACCTTTGAGCAAGGACTACAGGGACGAAAGTACATTGTTGCTACACTTTTTGCAGAAAGCTCAGCATGCCTCATAGACCAAAGACTGGCACTAAACAATTACTCAATCACTCATCCACTATTTCCATACAACATAGAACCAAGAACGTTCTGGTTTCGAAGAAGAACGTTCTGGAATGAATAGTACACATGTATATTAGATCCCACTTTAAACAGACGTTTTACTCAAGATTAGTAATGACTATAATGAGCATTTTCTGACCTTCTTCTTATCTATAAAAGGAACATCAAAATAAAGACATCAACAATAATTTTTAGCACAATCATTGCAATACTCAAACAATCATTCTCAAGCAACAAAACTCTTCACTCAAGCAAAACTCTAGCTTTATCTTATTATATTCAAGTATCTCTTTATTGAGTTATTGTTGATAATCAAACTCAAACAAGTATTGAGAAGATTCTATCATAAAACCTTTTATAATACACATCATTTGAAACTCAAAGTCTATCTCTTAAGATAGTTTAAGTATGTTGTAAAAAAATACTTTTAGCGATTAAAAGGTAACTTGTAAAAATCCTTTTTAGATTGAAAGGTAACTATAAAAATTATTTCAAGATTGAAAGTGAATTTTGTAAACTGATTAAGAGTGATCAAGAAAGATAGTGTCGATGAGTGAACGTATCTTATCTTAGGTGAAGCAGAATACATCATTGTGTGATCTCCTTATCTCTATACCTATTTATTTCTCACTTACTAATCACATATCACCTAAAAATAATTTGCTTTATCCATTTTTAACTCACCCAGAACGTTCTGGATTTTTATTTATAACTAAAATTGATCTTGGGTTAATTTAAATTTAAATGAGGAACCAACATTTTAAAAAGGGATCATAATTCAAACCATATCCCTTGTGATTGATATTGCTACTTTAGAATCAATGTGATATTAAATATGTCCATGTCTTCTAAAGACCCAACCTATAAGAAGAATGTTCCAATACTGACTGGAAGTGATTAAGTCCCAAGCATGTTTAATAAGTGTGTCATTATTATTGTCTCTCAAAGACCTAATACTAAGACCACCTTCATTAGAGGATGACAAATTTTATGTCAAGTAATAGTTATCATTTTCCTCTGCTCAATATCTTTAGATCAAATGAAGTTCATAATTCATTTGCCAACATCTTTAAGAAGAGAAAATGGCCAAGAATATATGTGGACGTTATAAATCAACATGATATGAATGACACTTTTGACTACTTGAATTCTACCTGCCATGAAAAGGAGATAGGTTTTCTGAGCTGCAAGCTTAGCCTTGACTCAATCATCAATTGGTTGTAAATAAGCAATTTTAAGTTTTCATTAGAAAATAGGTATTCCAAGACATATGAAAGGTAGATAACCATTAGAAAACTCAAACAAATCAACTAAGATATTTTGTTTCTAATGAAAATAAATCCAATGTAAATAGTAGATTTATTAGGATTGATATGTTGACTAGAGATATTTGCATGTCTACCAAATAAACTTTGGAGATTGTTAACGTTAGAAATAGTGACCTTGCAAAAAATTATCAAATCGTTAGCATAAAAAACATGAGAAGGAACAATAATATCTCTAGGTCCATTTATCAACTTAAGAGAGCACCCATCAACCAACTTGGATATACTCCTGATAAAAGCCTTTTCAACAATGCAAAAAATAATTAGAGACAAATGGTCCCCTTGCCTAACTCCCTTTGACAAGAAAAGAAACATGCAAACTTGCCATTGACAAATATGGAAAGTTTAGCAGACTTGATAATGGTTATAATCCAATAATAAAACTTATTATCGAAACTAAATGACTTTAGAACTTTGATAATGAATGTTCAATCTATAGTATCAAATGATTTTCTTATATCAATCTTAAGAGCCAAATTTTCACTAAAGTTTCTATTATGAAGCATGCTAATAGCCCTTGAAGTGAAACAAATGCAATCACCAAAATATCTACCTTAAATAAGCCCTTTATTGAAGAGAGTTCATTCGAATATAATTTTTAATTATTTTTTTAAAATAATTAATGTTGAGAATATATTATTAATTTTGTTAAAAGACAATTACAGCCTCTACCGTTCCCTCTATTAGATGCTTTTAGGTTGCTGAGATGCAGTTTTATTAGAAAGAGGTGTAACTGGACCGTTAAGTTGATGGCAAGACGGGCTATTTCTAAGCCCAATAAGGTTATTTGATTTTCCTTGTTCTATAGTTGGCTGATCCTTTTTTTAATTTGTTTCCTTAGATTTATTAGAGGTATTTCTCTAGCATAATTTCTCGTACAACACATGGGTTACATTTTTATGATTTTGTTATATGTTTAATTAATTAATAAGTAAGCAGAAATGTTTTGTCAGATATAAAAAATCATGATATCTAATTGATGTTATTTTCTTTCACAATTTTTAATTTATTTAAAAACCATTATAACATATATTTGCTTTGTTTCGTAAAAAATTTATTTATTTATCTATTTATCTATTTCAATGTTTAATATAAAACTAACAATTGATTTGTCAATAATTTATTTAATTAAAATTATAGAGAAACAATTTGTGGTATTAAATGATAAATAATTTATTTATGTTTTAATCATTAAACGAATTAATAATTGATATTAAATTTAAAGAAAACAT
>JBBPBP010009779.1:9549616-9559812 GCA_037974735.1 Cicer chorassanicum | reverse complement strand
AATGCTATATTAATTAAATTCTAAAATAAGAATATATTAAAAATATTAACATTAAATTAAAAATAATTAATTTTTATTTATAATAGTGACTAATATTAAATACATTTTGTTATTTATAATAGTCACCGAATAAATCACTAATATATTATGTCTAAGAATGCATGATAAGACCAAATTTCTTAATTTTTTTAAAAAGCACAATATTCGGTGAAATACTAGAGTTTCGTGGCTAAGAAGATATGAATAAAGGGAAGATAAATAAAATTATAAAACAATTAAAAGAAAAAAGAACAGATTTTCGACAAGAAATGATACAAAGAGTTCAGATTTTTTTTTTAGTAAAAATGTAAATGTTTTTTTTTTACAAGAGTCAAAAAGTAAATGTTGGAACCGCAGGTTTTCCACATGACAATTAATTAACAATTTAGAGCCACACAAAGAAAACAAATCATATCTGAAAGGATCTTCTGCTAGAAGTCGTTGAAGTTAATTACATCATTTCACGATCAATTTTTGTCAATCAACTAACAGTATTGTACCATCATTGCATGTGATTTGCTCACAAAAGGAATATGCAAAACAATGTCATTGTAATTAACTTCATAGATGACCAAGATACATTGCATATTTGTCAATAAGATATTTTGTTGTCGACATATGCCTTTATTTAACACTTAAATATGTAATTATTTTTATTTTTTAACTTTGGTGTATGTATTTGTAATAACTTAATTAAAATTTTGATTTTTTGCTTATGGAAAGGAAAAGTCTTTGTTTCTCTCTAAACCTCTCTTGGGTGTGTCTTCATCATAAAATTGGAAAAATTAGAACCACAGATTTAGGTTTGATCCTGTTGCTGCCAGCTCCAACATGTCATTCTGCGTGTAATAACTGAAAATGCTTGATAAGAAGATTCTTTTAATGTGGTTGTTAGAGTAGCCATGTACTGCACTTGATAATTAAATGATATATTTGATCCTTTTTTGTTGGAGTATTTAATATTCTGTACCTACTAATCATTGCTTCCATGTCACATTTTATTGGTAGTGTACATTTTACTTCTATTTTAACTTAGTTGTACAAATGCTGCTTTTAAACAAAAAGAAATGCCACTTGGAAACTCTTAACATGAATTTCATGGAAAACTTGGACTAGAAACACTTGAAGTTGTGTAAATAAAATTAGAACAATGATACACATGCTCTTATTATTTTTTTATATCTATTCAATATCTTATTTTTTTCTTTATTTATCTCATTATATTACATAAATAATATATCACATATATCACATCACTCTTTCTATTTCTTTCTCTCTTAAGTTGTCATTGGAGTGTTTCGGTGTTTATTGATTTGTAATTCAAGTTGTTAGATTGAGTTCTAAGATGAGAATCTTCATGCTCATATAATTGTCTTGTATTAGTTGTAACTTATACATCAATGTATTATTGAACATTAAGTCTATATATGTTGGAAACCCAAATTCAATAACAAAGTTGCACTGTATTTGATATTTCAATAACAACTTGGAAATTATGTTGACTAGTAGTGTACTCTGTCATACAAATTAGGAAAACAAAAATTACCTATTAAACTATGTTTTTGGTTGAAAATGAAACACAATTGCCAAATGATTCTTCAGAAACGTGAATATATATTATGCTTTCAATCCAAAAAAAATTGTGTTACCAATCAAATCACATGATGATATTATTTTTTCATTTTTCCACATGCTAAGATTTGAATGTTCACTTAACAGAAAACAGTTGCTAATAAGTAGGGAAAAGGTTGGAGATATATTTAATACAATTTCAGTTGATTACATGGCCTATACGAGGCTATGAGACCATGATCTATCAGACATATTAATTACTTTTTGTTCATAAAAATGAGCAATCCTACAACTATACATGTACATTTATAAGTTCCGTTTGGACATGTTTAAGCATGTCTCAGCCATGACCTGGAATCAGACCCAGGTTTGGATACAATACATTGCACATAAATGTTTTTTTCATCATATGTAGGTTAAGATGAAATTATCCTGTCGTCCTCCCTTTTTATTGGAATTCAATTATTTATTTATTGTTGGTATTCAAATAAAAAAAAAAATAGTATATATGTGCCATCAAAGCAACAATAAAATCAACTTTTTCTTTATTGTTGGTATTCAAATAATATAAAATCAATCTGTCAAACTTGCCACTCTGAATACTTCCCCTTCCACAGTTAGGCCCGTAAATATAAAGTGAAACAGTGCATCAACATGCAGTTTCTTCTCTCACCCCTCTATGTTTTCAAAAGTTTTCAATTAACACGTTCGTATTAGCCAATCCGAAAAACATTGAGTCAATGTGCGCAGCAGCGCATACACCAAATAAATTTTGGGAACAACTAAACATGGGCCTGGAGCCTTTGGGCTTGACCTCCCAAGCTTGATGAACACTACCATTGCCATTGGAAAGTCTTGCCATGGAACTTTCCATGTAGAAAAAGAAATGGGAAAAAACTGTCTTTTTGTCAGAAGTATACTTCTAGAGGGTAAAAAACTGTGTTTTCTTCTAAAGTAAGTACATGCAAGGATGGAAAAAGAAGCTCCCACAAAGAATTCATTTGCCAAGATATCAGTTCAAGGAGGCTTCTTACTATATATCTGGTTGATTTTCTTTGAAGAAACTAATGAAAATTTGATAACCTTCACATTCACATTCACATTCAATTGATGGTGCACGAGTTCAAAAAACCTTCAGAGTTGGGCTGATTATCAGTATTGAGAGTTACTTGGCACATGCAATAAGCAAAGTCTCAATATTCTGTCAACTAGTATCTACTTTCACCCTCATATATACTGGCTTTCAGAATTCATATTCATAATTCTGTTGAAACAATGGGAATAGCAGGCTCTTTTTCTTCTGTTGTGCTTTTTATTTTGGAATTTTTTGTGGCATCCTTGATTATGCTTTGTAATAGAAACATAGTAGTAATACATAATAATGAAGCAATTTTCATGTATCTTCGTATATTATTCCTCCTTATCACATCTCTCATTTTATCTCTTCTATATATTTTTCATTACACCGTTCTCACATCTCCCTTCAGGAGTGGGAGAATCATTATTGTAAAATATATATCATGGTATCGTACAGACACCATACCTTCTAATTAGAAGACAGAATCAGGCAGAACATATTCAAAATTCTATGAAATAAATTATTACATCCATACAATACAAGGGAACAAAAAACGAAAAAAGGCCTATAACTGACACCTTCAGCATCCATTCAAATTATTGCCCAGTTCTAGGGCTCAACTGAATCTAAAAAAATGCAAAGGATATCAGAAATCAAATACCAATATAAGGTTGTGGGGGTTTAGACTTCAGAAATGAAAGAAAAAGAAGAAAAATAAAATTTCACGACAAATATTCTAGTTAAATTTAACAAGCACAATAGATTTACCAAGAAACCATATTCCAATTAAGCGTGTTTAAGAAAGTAATCACTGGCAGAGCTGCTCAACTGCAGTCACAATTTGAGCAGGTTGGACCACTGTCCATTCCTCCAATGTTCCGGCGTATGGTGTTGGCACATCTTGAGAGGATAAACATACGACAGGAGCATCCAAATAGTCGTGGAAATTCTCAGTAATGGCAGCTGTCAGACTAGCACCAATTCCACCTGTTCGCATGCACTCCTCCACTATGACCACACGATGTGTCTTCTTTACTGAATTCCCGATTGTGTGAAGATCAAATGGTTTCAAAGACCTGATATCAATTACTTCAGGGTCATACCCTTTGTTCACCAATGTCTTGGCAGCTTGCATGACATGATACCTCATCCTCGAATAAGTTAATATTGTGACATGCTCCCCGGGCCTGACCATCTCAGCTTCTTCGAGTGACAATACATACTCTTCGTCTGGAATTCTTTCCTTGAGGTTATAAAGCAAAACATGCTCGAAAAGTATCACAGGATTATCGCTTCGAATTGCAGCTTTCATCAAGCCCTTGGCATTGTAAGGTGTTGAGCAAGCCACCATTTGAATACCAGGGATTGATTGAAAATATGACTCCAGCCTCTGTGAGTGTTCTGCTCCAAGTTGTCGCCCAACTCCGCCAGGCCCACGAATGACGATTGGTATTTTAAACTGACCACCAGATGTGTAATGCAGCATGCCGCAATTGTTAGAGATTTGGTTAAATGCCAGAAGTAGAAATCCCATGTTCATGCCCTCAACAATTGGCCTCAGACCAGTCATGGCAGCTCCAATGCCCATGCCAGTGAAGGCATTCTCAGCAATAGGGGTGTCCAAAACTCTGAGGTCACCAAACTTTTCAGCCAGGTTTCTTGTCACCTTGTAAGATCCCCCATAATGACCTACATCTTCACCCATGACACAAACAGAAGGATCCCTTTCCATTTCTTCTTCCAAACCTTCACGTAGGGCTTCAAAAAGGAGAAGTTCGTGCCTAAGAATAAAATGCACATCTGATGAATGCCATTTTTATTGGTCATAACTATTCAATCAATGCAACCAATAAGAGAAAAATAAAATGCCAGCACATGTTTTAGTAACTTCAACCAATCATGTTTTAGCAATATCCACCAATAAGAGGGAAAGAAAAATGCCAGCATTGGAATAGACATGAACCAACTATCCCAAAAGCTTATGCTAATGGGTAAAAGCACATCAATGGTCTTATATCTAACATACCACCTCAAGCAAAAGCCCTTAGGATATGAAACATGGATTATGCACAATCACACCCACCTAATTTGTACAATTTAACATTTATTTAGAAGAATGAAAGCAACAGGGACTGAACGCATGACCACTTAGTCACACAGACAGATGATCTAATACCGTGTCATGAACCAACCACCACAAGAGCTTAAGTTGTTTGTCGGAAGTAGGTGAAGGGTTTTATATCTAACATTTTACAAAATACAATATGTAGGAAACATCTATTAATCTCATAATATCACTATTGTTTCTTAGAATATCTCTCTAACGAGTTGTTTCTATATTTCACTATATTTGCTAAATTAAGATATCCTCCAAATATTTCTAACATATAGGAATTGGATGAGTTTAGCTTGTGTCAGTATGGCATACATAAAGGTTTGTACATAATCTGCTGTATGAAACATGTTTGTTCTTTGATTCAGAGTTGTTTTGTTGTTTTCAGATGGAAAATAACATCTTGTTCATCACAAAATAAAGAAAAAGGAAAAAACTGCATGGCATCATTTTACACTTTCTGGAATCATTTATAAACAAGCCACAAGATAAACTAAATTGACTCATTACATTACAAATACAACCTGTAAATAATTCAATCTCATTTATCAGAGGTTAAAAATGCCCTCATGATGGGATGAAACGGTAGACAGTACAGTTTCCCTTGTATTATCAAAATACACTTGAATTACACAAAGAAGTCAATCTATGCGCAAAAGCGTAAACATATCATCATAGGTTCATCTTGAATAACAAAATATAAAAATGATTAAATTGACATAACAAGGACAACAGCAGGTGATTGTAGAAGAAGACATACCCTGGTTTTGATGCAGAAGACACGGAACTGCTTCCCTGTGTCTGTAAACAAACAACAAACAAACACAATTTCCAAACTTGATTACACCAAGTAAATTACAAACACAACTGCAAAAAATTGTGGAATGAAGTGGGAGTGATGAGATAACATACTGCAACTGCATTAGGAATCAACAACTCATTCTTACGAGTAGCTCCTGATTTCAGAACCTGGTTCACCCTTGCATCAGATCTGACAACAAAAATGCTACCTTTCTTCTCTGAAATCAACAAAAAATTGCACACAAAATGAAAAGAAAAAAAAATCTATCGTCAATTATTCTAACCCTGAAAAAGGAAACCCAAATGAAAAATGAAAACCCTAAATTTATGCAATTTTCTTGGAAAACACAAGAACCCCACTCACTAATAAGAGAAACCCAAAATCCAAAACAATTGAAAGATTTATAAACTAGTTTCCAAAAACAAAAAGAAAATCACCACAACGGCAATACATTACAAAATAAGCATAGATTTGAAAGAAGAAGAAGAAGAAGAAGAAGAAGCAAACCTGAGATGGATCTACGAGAAGTAAACAGCAACTTGTTAGATTCAAAGGAATTGGAAGGAGACAAAGGAGTAACAGCTCCCAATCCCTGAAAAAGGGTCGCCATTGGATCACAGAAGAAGGAGGAGGATGGAAATGAATAATTGGAAAAAATTTATTTATTTATATAAGAGGAAAATTTGGGCGGAGAAATTAAGGAAGATTTATAGCTGTGTGTGTTTGTTGTTGAATAGTAATTATATGTTTCTCGGTTTTTCCGTTCGCAAATGTTTTTTCTTTTTTCTTTTTCTTGTCTCTAACCACTTGCTATACTATGCTATGCTACTAATACAATCTTGAATAAATAACGAAGAAGCAGCATTGCATTGTTTCCATTGCTTACTCACTCACTAACCTCTTTTCTTGTGGACGGTAATGCCTTATTGGGGGCCTAATTCGACCCAACCTCATTTCTAATCACACCTCACACTATTTTTACATGTTTCTCTATGGGCCGTAGTTTGTTGGGTTTTATTGCTTCTGGCCCAATAGATCTGTTTAGGTTTGTGGAGTCATTTGTAGAAGGTTTGTTGGACTCCGGTCTCGCCCAAATCAAACTACCTCTAAATTAGTTTTTAAGAATTGATACACGCTACAAGTGATCTACCGTATATTAATTAAAAGTCATTTGAAAATTTAATAATGATCAATAATATTTTTTAAAAATATAAATTAATAATTTTTTTTTTATTTTTACAATTGAGACAAAGATTTGATCTATGTCTATTTGATAAAAAATCAAAATATCCAAATAAAACAATCAAAATTTATATAAAACAATCAAATTAGTTTGGTTTTTTTTTTTTTTATGTTCTGGGCCAAATGAAACAAACCTAACCTCTTTTGGTTAAGGTATCAGTTTCGTGTTATTCAAAATCGATCATCCAAACTCAAATTAAAACATTATATTTATTATTATTTATTTTATTTTGTACTATATTAATAATATTATGGTAAAAAGTATATTATATTTTTTTAATTGATATATTTTTTTTATTGCAGTTTATGTACTTGTTTTGATGGTATAAAAAATCAATAATGCTTGAAAAAAGTTTATTTTTCCCCCAATTTTTTGTAATAATTTTCTTCATTGGTTTGGTTTGGATTTTATAAAAAAATATTATAAAAACCAAACTAACATGACTAATTTCTTGTTCATAGTTGTCTTCCCATTATGCTCCTATATTTAACTTGAATTGAATCTTTAATGGATTCCCAAACAATATACCCTTATGTAATGTATAAATAAATGAAAAGGAAAATTTTGAATATGCATTCTATTTTGAATGAAAGGAATTCCCACAAATAGAGTTTGATTGCGTAGTTCCGTTGAGTTCAGTATATTAGAGATATGAGTTCTATCGACTAGTGATAATTAATTGCTTGAATACAAATGAATTAAGATAAACTCGAATTTCTAAATTTTATCTTATCTTATCTGTTTGTGTGCTTGTAATTTGTTAAAATTGGAAAAACATTAACATGAGAAGGAGCATAATCGTGTATTCGTGTTATAAAAGTCGTCCGTAATAAACGTGGTGGCCAGTTTTATCAAAAAGAAAAAGAAAAAAAGAAAGAGAAATGGTATTTTTTTAGAAGGTGACATTTTAGAGTTGTTTGAACCCACCATCATGATCGATCAATTACTTGGTGACTTTGTTGCTGTGGTCTAAGGTATGTTGTTATAAATTTCACATTATAAAAATGTATCGTTAAATCACGAGGGAATTGGGTTTTCTTTATGATTTTAAGTAATAATTAAAGTTGGTATTCTTGTAGGAGTTGAGATAAAAAAAAAGGGCTATATTTATTGAATTAAGGTATTTCATCGAATACTATATATAAAAGATGTCAAAATTAAAGAGTTAATATCAAGTTAAAGTCAATAAAGCGAAAGATGCTATGAATGTCAATTCTCAATGAAGGTGGCAACTAAGGTTATGATTATCTCATTATGTGTTTAAATTAGGAGACTACTTCACCTAATAAATTAGTCTTTTATGTAAAACTCTTCTCATAGCCGGAAGTCATACTAACATATAGGTTAAAAACATGTTAATTTGACCCTTAAGATAAATAAAGATGTGATAAGGAGATAATAATAATAATATAATTGAATACTAACATCATGATAAGCTCTTGTCATATCATCTATTTAATGCGCATCAATAAAAAAACTAAACTATAATGCGCATGTGTAAGAAATAATACAACAATGTTATAAAAAATTAATATAAAAAAATGAAAAAATTTCCCAATTAACAAGATTATGCATAATTTATAAAACTGCTTTGTAATATTTATAATTAAAAAAACTATAATGTTTAATGTGAATGTATCATTTTTTTTCTCTCAATAATTTTGTAGACCTAAAACGAAATAAAATGAGACCTTTTAACAATTAACTAAAACAATGTTAGAGGCCTTCTAGATCTAATCAATATTAATTTTAAATTTGGTAGCCGTCAATATGCATTCATTGTGGTTTGATTCGGTAATTTAAATTATTTTTCATAAAGAATACTAGTTAGTAAAATTAATACTATATGATAACATTTATTCTTTTGATAATTGTTCAGATAATAAATAATGGAAAATACTTGAAAAAGTTTAGTATTATTATATCATCGCGACACACCGCACCGCGCAGTACGCAGTGTAGTCATTAATATATCATCACATAATCTTTATTGTTTAATTTAAAAAGCACGTGAAAAACGTGCTGAAATTAAACCCACACATATTCCGTTCTCATTTATCTCTCCCACCGTTCCGTTTACCCGCTCATGTTTTCATTTTTATCGTGCTTTACGTGTTATTTCTTTTACAACAAGTGCTCTTTCGATTTTACATATATTACACACCCTTCGGTTAATTATTTATACTAACTATTCCTTTTTGTGTCAAAAACATACACACTATCCCTTTTCTTTATATATACTACTAATGTTCTCTTTTTTATTTCTTTCTCAAATAACAATTCAATGTCGTTAATTTTTGTCTCTCAAAAACTCTACTAGCTACAAGAAGATCATGAGGAACAAATTGAACTTGGAACTTTGTCTTTTCCCTTCCTCCAATTCCGATCTTCGATGTCCAACGTAACCATCTTTTCTATCGGTCTCTTTTTTCTCTTTCTATATATATATATATATATAGCTTGTTTCAGTTTATGAATTATATTTATTTTTATTTTTGTATGTAAAATAAAACATTTTTACTTTCTTTTGTTTGTGAAATGAAGAAAGGAAGGAGAAGGAGAAGCTAATGAGAGTCCGGTTCAAGATGAGCAGCAGCATCGACCGTTGACAATTGTTTATGATGGGAAGGTTTGCGTTTGTGATGCTACAGAAATTCAGGTACACGTGTGTGTGTTTATATATGATTTTTCAACTTAATGTCTATCTTCTCTATAACAAAATGAATCATTAATTAAGCTTACCATGATGTAATTAATATTGCACATGTTTAAAAAAATTTATGTAAACGAAATTCATGGTACTCTTATTAGAGATAATTGTGGTAGATTTAATTAATTGAGAATGAGGGTGTACACTAAGATTTCATACATAAGTAATCCTTTTTGGAGAGATCTCGCCTTGTAGTTAGTTGAGTTAGACGTGATGTATGAAACTATGAATTTACATCCTCTTAATCAAAGTATCTTTAGTCTTAATCATCTTTTTCTCTTTCTTAATTGTACTAAAATGCTAATTCTCTCTTCATTTTTTTAATTTTAACATTCATCTTTTTAAGTCTAATTCTTATTTATTTGTATAATATAAATTTTGGTGTAACATGAACTTTTAGTGAATTAAATATTTTATGATATATTATTCAAACTCTATATTTTACAATATGCTCTTTAAAAAAAGAAATATATAAGTTGGTACATACATTTGAGGTCTTAAATTGGTCGTAAAAGTTTAATCTTCTAACTTTAAGATATTGTGTTTAAATTTTTTTAAAAATTATTGGAAAATAGTCATTAATGTCACTTTGATTAATAAAAATTTTTTCCATTAATTTTTTAAAACAAAAGCTGGTAT
>JBBPBP010009779.1:9502485-9538571 GCA_037974735.1 Cicer chorassanicum | reverse complement strand
AAAAAGGTAAAAAGTCTACATAATCTATTCCAAATTTATATAAATAAAAAATAATCTATAAATATACTACTACATTTATCAAAAAAAATATCTTATAAAAAACAATACGGTTTTAAATTTTTGAATTATTTAATATTGAAAATATTCATTAATAATTTTTAAATAAAGAAGATAAAAAATACTTAATGTAATGAAGACATAATAATCGACAGATTCTATTCTAAATTTAATTTTTTTTATTCTAAAATTTACTACTTTATATGTTAAATATCAGAAAAGTATCTAACAAAAAATAGGTAGCTAAAAGTATATGACAAATATCTACATATAATATATAATATGTACACTTAATAATGGGTAAATTTTATTTCAAATTTTGAAAAATTAACGTTCACATATATTAGGACTGAACATCGGTGGGATAAGGGTGGACACTGGCCCAATCCCAATCAATTTTTGCATTGGTTTAAACGAGTTTTGATTAATGCGAATTTTGTAGCGGATTGGTTTGAGTGATGGACTTCTTATATTTTGTATTGGATTGTTTATTTTCTGTTCATTTTATTTTCAAATTCATGTTTTTAAAAAGAAAAAATATATATTGGACTTTTCAGCATCTTTGTATATGTTTGAGTATATTTTTATCGAACAACTCATTTATTAGAGTGATGGAGGGATTACTAAGTGGAGTGGTCGGGTATTTATAATCGTTGATTTTTTTCTCATGTGTATCGACTTATCTCTGATCAACTAGTTTTACTCGCCCCTAACAAATATGAATATGCTATTACATCAGCGTTTCTCTCAGCAGTACGAAATCATGCAGCTTTATTATAGTTAGAATTAAATTCATATCGGAAATGTTTGTCAGACACAAAATCAGACACCAACCCCATATGTTATACGTTTTCAAGTTTTATATTGTTTTTTCTCTCTGATTTGATCGCTTCGAACAACACCTCAATTTATGTACCATATAAGTTTCTTGATTACTAATCCTTCCTCGAGCTCAAACTCCATGAGTATATATATGTACATCTCATAACTTAGGAGCAATTCTTGGACGGTCCCACTCTGTCACAACATGGTCACGAGTTATGTCCTTAAGTGAAGGGCAACCACATAGTGCCATGGTTATTTCAAGCTCATCATGAAGCATCTCAAGTACTTTTCTTACACCAGCTTCACCATCAGCTGCCAATGAAAACACCACAGGCCTTCCAATCTGATACATACACCAATGAATGAAAAACATAAAAAAACTTAACTATATGATGGTAATGAAATGCTCATAATAACAAACTTACAAATACACCAGATGCTCCAAGAGCCAATGCTTTGAAAACATCTGTCCCTCGGCGGACTCCACCATCCATAAATATAGGAACTCTTCCTTCTGCAGCTTGCACAACCTATTCAAGGTAATCAAATGAAATCATAAATCATTCTATAGGCCTAACAAATGGAAACAAAAAATACAATTATTAATAGTAAGAAAACAAGGCAATGAAAAACATATCTTGGAATGATTCAAAGTATAGCAGCATGAAGTTTTAATGCAACATAGAAAATTAACTAAAAATAGCATTAGAGACCTAAGTCAAACCTCTTCCAAAGCCATAATAGTTGCAGAGACATAGTCAAGTTGGCGCGCACCGTGATTGGAAACTATGATTCCAGCTGCTCCAGCTTGTATAGCTAACCTTGCTACATTATTAGCATAGGATTGTGGAATTAAATTCAAGATTGATAAAAACATTTCTAACAAATATCAAATGGATAAGGAACCATAGCATAAATCACTAAATTGATCTATCAGAATATATCTGTTTGATAAGCTTACTATCTTCAGCAGTAAGTACACCCTTCACTATGATTGGCAATGAGGTTAATGTTTGAAGCCATGTTACATCCTGTTACAAGGTTTGCCATAATATATATTATGACTTCCACGTTCATTGTCACAGATTAGGAAATCAAATATGTGAAATATCTATGTATCATTATAATTTATATCACCTTCCAGGTGAGTGATTGATCATATAGGCCATTAACAACAGATGTGTGAGCAGAGTCATTAGTCTGCAAGGTTATTTCCAATTTCACAACATTAAGATGACAATAACATAAAAAATCATATGAATTAAAAATTTCATACTAATCACACACCTTATCCAACTTTTCAAGATCCATGCCTTCAAAATTCTTCCATCTCACATATGATGGCAATGTAGATCTGTACAAAATTCCATCAAACAAACAAGAAAATAAATTTTTAAAATAGAAGAAAATATATTTTGCAATGATTGTCAACCTGTTTTTTATGCTTGCCTCCCTACGACCGATAAGCGGAGAGTCTGCAGTAAGGACAATTGCCTTGAAACCAGCATTTTCAGCTCTTCTTACAAGCTGAGTAACCATACTTCTGTCTTTAAACACCTGAGAGAAGAAAATAACAACAAATTAGATTATCATAACACTGATAATTGAAAATTTACATAATCAAATTAGTACTTGTAAAACTGTAGCAAGGAGAATAATATTGTTATTAAAAGGACATATGAAGAGGAAATTATTGCATAAAAGTCAGAAGTTACTTAGTGGAAGACAAATAAATATTTTGTCAAAACTGTTGTAGTTATACAAATCAAATTTAAATTCTCTGCAATCACTCAATTGCTAATCTGAATCGTCGGATAAAAAATCAGACTGCTCAGATTTTAACTTTGTATTTTGAACTCAATTTATCAAAGTCAAAACGTGGGTTGTCTGATTTTGTGTTATATCATCAATCATGTGTGATTCATTGACAACAGGAAATCCGGATCCATGACAATCACATTGACTAAATGCAAGCAATGAATTCATGTGGCAGTATGCAGTGAAATAAGAAATGAGAGCAATATACTCACATAGAGTTGGAGGAAACGAATGCCAGGTCCTGTTGAAGAAACCTCTTCAACACTAGAACTAGCCCATGAGGATAATGTCTGTAACAAAACTATGAAAATGAATCTCCCAAGTAGTAAATAAATATAACAATAACAAAAGCTTTTTCACACTAAGTGAGATTCATGGTAAACCATGTCTATTGACAAACAATTTAAATCTAAATCCCTTTTAATGATTTCAATTTTACATATAGTTTTCATCCACTCCACTTTCATGTCTAAAGACCCTTCTTGTGTCTCATTCACTACTTTCAATATCCTTGCTGATTTTGTAATGCAAATAGGTACAATAAAAGGATGCAGATAAGTAGGTGTATACTTTATACCATTTTCATATTAGAGTAAAATAAGGAAGCAATATACTTCTTGCTTTGGAATTAAACTAGAGTATAGTGGAAAGCAAACCATGATGGTGCCAGCTACTGATGCTGCTCTAGCAGTAGCATATTCTCCTGCACAAAAATTGCATGATTTGTTTTAATTTAGAAAAATTTCTATATTGTAGTAAAAAATAAACATCAATATCAAACACACAAAACCTTGAGGGTGAGCCATTTTTTGCAAGGCCGTAGGAGCAATCATGATAGGCATTGATATGTTGAAGCCCAATACATTTGTTGTCAAGTCTATTTTGCTTACACCCATAAGAATACGTGGCTTAAACCTGTTTATAGTATATATTGAAAAAAGGGATTCAACAGAACATGAAAATCAAATGAAACAAGTTTCAAAGTCGATTACAGAATCCTTGAGAATGCATTTCGATTCTCTCTCAAAGTCCATTGATCCTCTGCCCCTGATGCATAGTAATCATAAATCATCTTCGACAACTTTTCCTTTGCAATTGCTTCATACTCACTGACATTCGTTATATTCATCTTCTGAAAATGAGTTCAAAGTACACAGTTATTCACTACCATTGAACCATGGATGAATATTACAATACAAAAGTATGATCCAATAAATAAATGAAATGCAACTCAAAATAACATGGAGCAAAATAAGAAGAAGAATAAAAAAAAAGCAGAAAAGTAAGATGAAGAGGAGAACCTGTGGAAGTTAGGAGCAAGATAAGACTAAGTGCATCTTTCGTGCAGCGTGCAACTCTCAAATATCAAAACTCAAATATAAATTACAAATTAAGAAACCGAAGGTAACAGTGACACTGAGATAAAGTACCATCACATCAAACACATAGTGGTCCATGAGGGTCGTTTTTTATGTTTTTCATTGGATAGAAGTTCCCACGTGTGTGATTTGTTTAGTTGTTAGGTACAAGGTGTTTTAATGAGACACTTTTTGTTGTTTATATTTGAAATAGGAGATATTATAAACATTTAAAGAATTACTTTTACAATTAATTCAACAAAGTGTTACCATGGTGTGATTTTATTGGGTGTATAATTAAATATTTATATTATTATTTATTAATGTGTAAAAATTAATTTATTTGTTTATGAATTATTTTAATTATTTGTATCAAATATAATAAAATTTAAGCAATGATAAATCTGAAATATAATTATTCTTACTAAGTTATTAGAACAATGAGAACTTGGTTGGTCTGCATAGAGGCGTGATATATGATATAAAGTAGAATAACGATATAATACAATAATGACATGATAATTATTATTTTACCATGTGTTTGATTCACACATGATAACAAACAAGATAATAATATTATTTTATTTATTTAATTAAAAAAATTATTTTATTCAGTCATGTATTTGATACATCTAATTATGACATAATATGATATAATCATATTTAAATAAAAAAATTTCATTGTGAAATAATTACATATTATTTTTTAAAATTAACTTTCAATACTTTTAAATATTATAAACTAACAAAAAAATTATAAAAAAAGTTAAGATTTAATTGTATACATAAACGGCATAATTTTTTTATATATATATCCAATCAAATCATTCCATGTAGATTTTGTTGGAGATATCTTAGAAATTAACCTAAGAAAATGATATTATAGTGTGATTTAGTTGGATGCATGTGTAAAATGTTAATTTTGCAATTAAATATAAATTTATATAATATTATTAATTAATTTATTCAAAAAAAATAGCAATTATTCCATCTATCCCGAAACGCGTTATTTCGATATCTCACTTTTGGAGTTGTCCACGATATCTTGATATCCATTTTAAAATATTATATAGATTAAAATTTATAATCAAATCTATTTTTTTGATTTAAAACGGATTATAAAACTATACCACTGCAAGAACTTACGTGCCTAGTCGTTCAGCTGTCGTGGACTCACAAGCTCCGCCATTAATAACTTCCTTATTCTCCCATAATTTGCAGCGGTTTACTGCAATTATTTTGTAATTTTTGATTTTGTAATTTTTGATCTCATGACTAAGAAGATATATGAAAGCCTCAAAATAATTTTGATCAAATTTAAATTTTTTGTGTACTAATTTGTTCATGATTAACATATACATAATTACAAATTTAATTTCAAGATAGTAAAATTTTATTGATAAATTTATTTTTGAAAAGATGACGTTAGTGTAAAATCAACCTTAAGATACATATTCAATTTAAAGTGAAAATTTTAAGTAGATACTATTTCAAAAATAAGTGTGAATTGACAAAATTCAAATAGCAATTTCAATTATCAATTTATATATCTTACCGAGTCACAAAGTAAAATACAAACTAAAAGAAACAATAAAACATTAAAAAAAAAAACACCACCACAAAGTCACAAACGTTAATTCTCAAATTGGACCAGCATGGAGTGACCAACACACAATGATAAATTTGTAGTATGGCACTATGTTCTAACCATGTTAAATGGGTATGTTTTGTGATGATGCTATTGTGCTAAAAACCCTAAACCTGATTCACCGATCAACAAGACTCTGCCATCTCCTCCAACTCCACTCTCTCTTCCTCAAATCCTCCCTCCATCATCACCCTAACATCATCTCCCATTTCCTCTTATCATCCTCTTCCATTTCCCTCTCTTACGCCAATTCCTTCTTCCACTCCTTACCCATTATCCCTCCACTCTTCGCTTGGAACACCATCATAAGAGCTTTCTCTAACACCCCAACACCACTCCAATCCCTCTACCTCTTTCGCCAACTTCAAAGTTCGCGTCTTTCCCCAAACAATTTCACATACCCTTTTGTTCTCAAGGCGTGTGCTCGTCTTTCGTCTCTTTCCCTTGGTGGGGTGATTCATTCTTTGACCCTTAAGGCCGGTTTTCGCTCCGATCGATATATAGGTAATGCCCTTTTGAATTTTTATTCTGATTGCGGCGAAATTGGGTTTGCAAGAAAGGTGTTTGATGAAATGTCTGATAGAGATGTTGTTTCGTGGAGCTCCATCATTGCTGCTTATGTTGGTTCCAATACCCCTTTAGAGTCACTAAATGTGTTTCAAGAGATGAGGGTGGATAACGTACAGCCGAATTCGGTGACTTTGGTTAGTTTGCTGTCTGCTTGTACTAAAATGATCAATTTATGTGCCGGTGAATCAATTCATTCCTATATTATAAGGAATCACATTGAAATGAGTGTTGAATTGGGAACTGCTTTGTTTCAGATGTATTCAAAATGTGGGCAAATTGAGAAAGCCCTTTTGGTTTTTGACTTAATGCCTGAAAAGAATTTGCAGTCTTGCACTATCATGATCTCTGCTCTTGCAAATCATGGTCGGGAAAAGGATGCGATTTCGCTTTTCAACCTGATGGAGAATATGGGATTGCAACCTGATAGTTTGTCTTTTTCTGTGATTCTGTCTGCCTGCAGCCACATGGGACTTGTTTACGAGGGAAAAATGTATTTTGATAAAATGGTGAGATTGTATAACATAAAGCCAACTGTTGAGCATTATGGATGCATGGTTGACTTGTTAGGCAGAGCTGGGTTGATTCAAGAAGCTCATGATATCATCAAGAACATGCCTTTGGAGCCCAATGCTGTCATATTGAGGAGTTTTCTGGGTGCTTGTCAAAATCATGGATGGGTTCCTAGTTTGGATGCTGATCTAATGTCTAAATTGGAGTCTGAATTGGGGGCAAACTATGTACTAACTGCTAATGTTTTGTCGGTTCGGTCTTCTTGGAAGGATGCCAGTGACTTGAGGTTAGCCATGAAACGAAAGGGGTTGAAGAAAGTTCCTGGTTGTAGTTGGTTGGAGGTGCAAAATTGATATCAAGAATGGTTCGAGAAGAAGCTCCACTGTAATTTATTGGTGCAGAGAATAATCTATGGCTTATGAATCATCTTGCTACATTTTTCCTATATTCATAAAATTATTGATTGGAAGTGGATACACACACAACTGCTCACTGTTAGCTGTTAGGATAGCCTTAGGAGTTACGACTGACCATAAATTGAACATGTAAATGAGTTTAACTAAGGTGTCAACTAGTTTGTGCTTGATCTTTCCCAGTAAGTATTGTTCATGTAAAATCGACAAATTTTGTTTGAATGGCATATGAAGAGAACAACAGGAAGCAATGCTCGCTGAGTTCTGTGACTTTGTTGCCAAAAAATGCGCAAAGCCACATACGATGATAATAATTGGTGGGTCAGTGATCCATCCTAGTAACCCCTTGTTAACTTTTCTTGTTAAGTGTCTTTTTGTATTGTGATGGAAGATTTTCTATGCCACATAATATTTGCTTGTATTTATTTCTTCGTACAAATCATAATTCCATTGGTTCTAGCTTGTTTGTGGCTCATACCATTCATTTTCAGAAGTAAACACCATTGGTTCTTGCTTGTTCATGATGATGGTCAGACATTTGTTTTCATTTTCTCAAACAATTTCCTTTTCCCTCTATATTTTCCCTATGTCCTAGTATTTTGTGTGTCTGTTTTGCTCTGCGTTCTGTCTCAAGTGTCTGTGCTATATATTACACAACTCTATGCAATGGACAGTTTCTTACTATTTTACCATGTGTTACTGTTTGACTAGTTGTATTGCACACATAAATAATACAATTTCGTGCATGTTTTGCAAAAGAATAAATAATAGTATTACGGTAGATTTTGAATCACCCTAGTTTTGCAAAAGGCAACTCACTGTGATACCAAACTTATACCTCTTGTTTTTTTCTATTTTCTATTAAGACGGTGACAAATTATAATAATTAGATAGGATTTTTTTTAACAACAATTAGTTAGGATGTTTTAAAAAAGCAAAAAAGGAATAATCATGAAAACATTGCCTATACTAATTGAAAGGCTCCCTAAACTCGTGGTTAAACATCTAATTTGTTTGCATCGTTTTCAATGGTAATTGGTATATGGTCCATATGCACCAGGGTAATTTTATTCATAGGTTTTTTTTTTTTCAATAACTTATTTTGGAAAGAAAAAAATTACCTTATTCATAATCACATGCCTTCACATGGAAAAGTGCACACACATAATATATTAATTGATACTGACTAATTGTTAATTATATATTCTTTGACGAAGAGCGATAACACTCTTTAGAACAGTTTTTTTATTTTAATGATTGAAACAACGACTCAATTGAAATTAATTTATTTAAAATAAGAAAAAATAATTGTGTCTCTTAAAACTTAACTCGTTAAACTGACATTATTCAGGTTACTCTCTTAAGCATAAAGATGAAGAGAGTTGTTAGATTATATTTACAAAGAGTTTTGTCGATTTTCGTTAAAATTTAAGTGATTTTTAAGTACAGTTCTATAGTAGACCACTACTCACGGTGATTTACCTTAGAATTTACTCTATAGTATATAGATTAAATTGTGATAAAAGTTAAAACCAATAGTCATCTTATTTTTTTTCAAACTTCCAATAAACGCATGAGTAAATTGCATAAGGTCAAGGAAATTGAGGGAGTGTTTGAGGAAACATATTAATGGAGGTTGGAGCACTATTAGCCTTTTTTTTACAGTAATAAACATCTCGTTTCAATGATTGAAAAGTAAATTTGAGTAAACTCCACATATGTTGTATAAGTTGAGTCAATTATAAATAGAGTCGTTAATTAAACCCCAAAATCTAAAACCCCTTAAAAAATCATTAATTAAGTCCATAATATTAGACCCTATTAAAATAATTCTTTTAAAGTCCCAGTCTATTAATGTTTTGAAGATAATCAAACAAAGTTAATTAATTTCTAATTATGATTCTAAGTTAGGTTGCTATTTAACTTGTGTTTTTTAGTGTACTATTCGAAGATAGGTAATCATATACAACAACACAAGATCATTATGGTTTTTGACAAATCAAGATCATTATGGTTTTTGACATCATCAATATAGTCAAACCAAGATCATTCTGGTTTGCAAAAGTATCAGTCTTTTTATACAAGATCATTCTAGCCAATTTGTTTTAAAGATAAAAATGAAATGAAACAATTCCAGATCATAAGTGAATTAAATATCAAGGTAACTCAGAACCATAATCAAGCACAAACATTTAAAAGAAGCAAAACAACATCAAGAACCATAACAAGATCAATCTCCAAATGGATGGCCTATGAAACAAGTATAGCTAGGACAACAAGGATAAAGAGGACACTGATGTTGCACCTCTGCAGAAAGACAATTTGCGTACAAAGCAGAAACACTGACACCAAACAGCTGTCAAATGATCTCAGTCACAGTACTCACTCAAAACAGAAACGAAAAACGTTCTGGTTATAAAAGCAGAAACGTTCTTCATAAAATAAAACACATGTCTATTAAGATATCAATCGGAACAGCTGGATTATTAACGGCTACATGAGTTGTCATCAACCTTCATCATGCCTATAAGAGGAACTTCAAAGTCAAGATAACAACAAGAGTTTCAAGTGCAAATCAATTAATCACTTAAACAATCATACTTGACAAATCAAAGTTCTTCAATCAAGCAAAAGCTCCAGTTTTCTTTCACTAGATTCAATGATCTTTTTACTGAGTTTTCTGCTGAAAATCAATCTCAAACATGTGTTGAGTAGATTATGATCCTTCAACCTTCTCTCAATAATTCATTTGAAACTTAAGACTATATTCTTAAAGATAGTTTGAGTAGTTTGAAAAAATCTTTTTTGTAATTAAAAGGTGACGTGTAAAAAGTCCTTTCTAAAAGGTAATTATAAGAAATTCTTTCAAGGTTGAAAGGTGAACATTGTAACCGATTAAGAGTGATCAATAAAGTTTGTGTGAAAGCAATAACATTCTTATTAAAACACATTAGTGGAAAAGCTCACAAATTGTGAGGACTGAAAGTAGTCTACTTTGGATGAACCAGGATACATCATTATGTGCTTCTCTTATCCTTATCTTTAATTATTTCTCGTTCACAAGCATTGATCATGTAGAAATAATATTATTAACAAATCTTGAGTTAGTTTAAATTAAAAGTAGGAATTAATTTTAAAAATGGAATCACAATTCAAACCCCCTTGTGATTGACATTGTTACTTCAATTTCATTATTTTTTGTGGACTTAAGTGAGGGGATCATGGGTTCAATGTTTTGTTAATCTATAATTTTTTCTTGAAAAGTTTTCAAAATTTATTTTTCTCGGAAAAATATTGAAAAAAATCTAAAAAATTTATTTATCAGAAAAAATTTAAAAAAAATTATTTTTTTATCGAAAAAAGTTTGTGAGAAAAATCAAAAATTTATGTTTCTCAAAAACAATCAAATTTTATTTTTTTTGAATTAAAAAAATTTCGAGAAAAAAATTTTAAAAAAAATTATAAATCATTTTTTAGCAAAAAAAATCGAAATATTTTTATCAAAAAATTTATTTTTCAAAAGAAAATTGTCCTAAATTTATTTTGAGAAAAAATCGTAAGATAAATTTGAAAAACTACACACATATGTCCCACTTAACCCACAAAATTTTATGGGTTTTTTTAGTTTTAGAGGTCTTTATTAACTATAATATTTTTTGCTTCTTAAATATGTGAGTTGAAGCCAATAATTAGTGGTCTAATGAAAATGACGGCTCTAATTATAAGTGTGAGTTCAAAAATAAATTGAATATTAAAAACATTCAAATTCTACATTGAATGGAGATAAAATTTGAAATGAATTTATAAAGAGACATTTCATCTTATAATCAGTTTTTTAAAAATGAATTAAATCTAATATAAAAATTTGAAAACTTCTTATTGATTAATATTTATCTCATAATTGTTCCAAACACTAACATAAATACTTATCTCATAACATAAACTCAATTATACTCTTAATAATACACACATAAAAGCATTAAAAAAGAATCTAGGACCACATTTATGGTCAGGTTATAGGTACCACCACACGCACGAAGATGAGAGAGCATGATTTGCCTCATTACCCAAGAACCCAACCCCCAAAAAAGTATAAAGAAAACACATTATTGTGCTGTATTTGTTGATGTCATAAACCATGATCAACAAATCCACGAAAACGTACTGAAATAAAATACAAAATGGACAGCTAGCGATGTTGTACTTCAACAAGTTTTCTCTATATGGTGTTCTTTCCATTTTATGATGATAAAAAGTGAAGTTCAATGTAAAATAATTTTTTATATAGGTAAATTTGAGGTTAAAAATCAATTGGGGTGACAAGTTTCAAATTGCATTTTCAAATTAAAATCAACTTTAAAGACAAAATGTCTGATTCCACTTTCAAAGGAGATAAAATCAATTATGAATATGTAAAATTGATTTTTGTATGTTTGGATGCTATCGAATAGAATTGATTTTGTCTTTAAAAATAATTTTAACTTGAAATTAAAATTTAAAACGTTATTTTACAATAAAATTTATTGTTCAACTTTATTTTATTCAAATATAAATTACATTATATTTTGTTGCATAAAACCAAACAAATAATTGTGAATTTTATGTCATGCAAAAGTTAAATGAAACATAAACATAGCTAGTCCACGCCCCACATGTACACAACACACTCCCACTATGCTTTAGTTTCTAAGCCACTTTTCAATCACTCACTCTTCCAAATCTCATGGCTTCTTCAATAACAAAAGGGTCAGCTTCAAGTTTCAGCTTCTCAGGACACTGGCTTTTGATGGTAGCCACTGCTCTCATTTGTGGAATTGTTGGCTACATAATCTATGATGCAATAATGGCTACTGCATCAGAGTTGTTGCAACGTTTGTTGGTAATTTCTCCATTGCTCTTAATCATCATTGTTCACTGGCTCTCCACTGGTAGCCAGTTAAACTTTCCAATCCCAGGATCTGAACCAAGTGCCATCCATAGAGCTGGTGGTTCCCCTTGGGGTGTAGCCTTTGTCCTTATGCTGCTTTTCTTTCTTATTTCCTACCAACCTTCTCTGCATGACCTTATTTCTTAGCTTGTGTGCTACTATACCGACACTTCAGATTAAAGACGTATCTGACAGTGAGCATGTGTCATTTAATTATTTCTATTTTTAAATGTTATTTTCAGACATTATTACCATTGTGTTGGTGTGTATTGTGTGTTATATTTGTGTTTGTGCTAATTAAGCTGAGAAAATGAATTGCATGTCACTGATGTCGGGGTTTAACTTTTGGAGTTATATTATTATTAGCTTCTTGTAGTTCATAATGAAGGTGTTTCTAACAAATTTTAAATGGTGTACATGCATGTATATCCTCCGTTGTATATATGAAATGAGATCATAATTAGTTAGATTTGGCTGTGAACTTGCAATGTGCATGTCTAAATTTTTTAGGAAATTAAATTTCAATGGCATGGTCTTAAACATCAAAATTGCTCACAAATTAGATTATCAAGTACACTTACATGTGTTTTTATGGACTTCATATATGTGTTGATGTTCATCTGTTCCTGTAAAATTATGATATTATAACATTTAAATATCATATTTCTCAAAAGCAATTTCCTCTCTTGGTAAAAAAGATTTGAATCCTAATCATGATTTACATCGACATTTTTCTTTTTCCTCTAGGCTTATATGAATATAAAACTTTCCCTAGCTTTATTTAGTTATTTTTGTTCTGTTTTGCTCAGAAGGTGCTAATAAAATATTTTTAAGAAATTGATCCACATACAAACAATAAAAACTAGTACTTTTTCTGCTTCAGTTTTCTGGTTCTCCTTTCACAGTGGCCACTAGTATCTCTGTCACATGGGTCTTTTGTTGAAAGAAGTAATTAAATTAAGGAAAATGTTACCAAACTCACTTGTTAATAAAAAATAGAAATTTAATTTTGAAAGTTATGCATTCAATTTTTTGAAGCTTTAAATTTTGATATTTTCACACAATATTTGTCTCTTATTTTTTTTCTAAATTTTGATATTTTTCACTCAATATTTGTCTCTGTTTTTTTTTTTTAATTTATCAACAAGTGCTTTAGAACACTTATTAACATGACACTTAAATTAAAAAGAGATGATACATGTAATGCAATTTTGTTTAAGGCTCAAATTGAGAGTTTATTGGGAAGGACTTTGGGGTGGAGAGTAAAGGAAAAAATAGAGATATGGCTGATATTGTCTCTATTGAAATGAAATGAGTTTTCCTATACAAAAAATAAAATAAAATGTTATCATCAGCTTAAACCCGTGGAACTAATTATTTATTATTTGTCAAAAAAGTTCTTAATGATCCAAAACATCAAATATATAATTTTCATTTAATATTTTATGGGTTAAATATTAAGAATAGGAATTAATTAAGGAAATATGACAGAACCTTTTATTTTTAAGATATTTGTTAACAAGGGAATATAGTTTCAAAGTTGATGACCACAAACAATTCTATTCCCTTCCTGATAAGCTATAGCTATCATTGATTTCACAGGTTTACAGTCTCCAGCATCAAATTCTGGACAAACAAAGTATGTACAAACCTTGATTTTTTTTTTCCTAGCTCTATCTGTTTGTTATTGCCAGCATTTTCTATATTGTTTTGCCACAGCCTGCAAATGAAGGAACTTGACTTTGCCTTTGTCCATAAAATAAATTATTTTTCTCCCACATGAAATGCAGCCATCAGTTGAAAAATATTGAAAAGACTATAAATGATCAGTATTTTATAAACTTTTCTAGTCTTATTTCCTCAAGATATTACAATTTTCAACGCCTCAAAACTAACCACAGCTCCAAAATAATATCATTACATATTTTACATGTACAATTCGTGACCATTACCTGTTTGAATGGTAAAAGATGTCTGCTAAGTAGACCTTACGAATAACATGATCAAATTAAATGTCAATGGCGAACTGGTCCATCAAGATCCTCAAACACGGCATTGGATCCTCTGTTTCTCTTTTTCTCCATTTCAGATATTACTAGAGTTTTGAAAATATAATTATTACCTTGTGACATTGGGCAAGTCCAAATATAATTTATCCACTCAGAATCACCACTAAACTTTAGTAATGGAGACTGGAGAGAAAAAATGGAGAAAATCCATTTCCCTCAAACACAATACATTTCAAATGAACTTTGACAGCACCTTTATCAATGGTGACGTTTCGTTTTTGAGGCAAATGTTTCAGCAACCAGAAGAGGGAAAGCTATTGTTGCATCACAATGTACCTGGTTTAGTGGGAAAAAAATATTTAGTTTTAAGGGATATAGTAAGGCAAAAGTTTAGAGTATTGTGACAAGTGACGAGAAAACAAGTAGTGAAACTATATAGGATACACCTTAACAGTTTTAGCAGATCCTCGTATTTTCCCCCATGAAACAGCCTCATCTGGATGAGCTCCAGAATCACTTCCATCAAATTCTTGAGCAGTGTTAATAAAAACCGCATAGTCTGCCCCATTGCGCATCATATTGGCATTGCAAATGTGATGTTTTGGAAGACCACCTCCTAAAATAATTATGCCTGTCTTCCTAGGATTTGCATGTACAGCTTCACCATTCACAGCCCTTATATCTGTTGCATTGCCAATCATTTTCGCTATGATTCCAGTTGTTTCAAAACCATTCATTCAGTAAAGAGTAAAAAATAAAGAGTAGAAACCTTGCACTATGTCCACAATCAGACCAGGATTGTGGAAGGAATGGAAGTACAGCATGTCACCCAATGAGCCATCAGTTAATCCAGGACAAAAAACTGGAATACTATTCTGTAAAACATCAAAAAATATCAATAATATTATATTATGTGCAACTTTCTGACACTCATTAAGTAAATAAGAAAACACAAATAACCATGTTGAATCCTGTATGTAACACAATGCAGGATATGTAGGAATTCGACAGTATAATGATGGAAAAAGAAAGATTTGAATCAGAAATGAAGTAGAGAATAACATGTTTTGCAGAAAATCTAATATTGATCTCATTCTTGCCTTGTATGCCCAGTAAAGGTAGGAGCTTTCGTCGTTAATTTCTTTTCCCAATCGAGCTATTAGCTTGGACGGTGTCCACAGAACATTCTGCAATAAAATGAAGATGAAGTGACAGGGAAAAAAGTTTCAGTGAAAACTGAAAAAGAACCTCTTCTGTCCTTCATAACAGGTTGTTTCTCCAGCAGAGAAAATGTATTCTACAAAATTTAGCATGACCAACAAATGTGACTTCAGGCATTGACAAAAACTGACCATTTAAATTTTGTAACGCAGGAGAAGTATAAAATAAAATACCTCATTATTTTGTTCCCTCAACATTTGATCAAAAATAGGAATAATCCAGTCCTCGAATTTGCAATAATTGTCATTAGGGACCAATAAATTACCAATTCGATTCAATCCTTTTGAGCGAAGATGAGCTCCAGACAAAGAGAAATCCCCTTTATATGTAGGTGCAAGGCACTTTATAAGATCTTCTTCGATACCACCTGTAGTTGTAACAATCACATCAACCTGTAAACAGATGCAACAAAATTAATAACACGACTACCATGACATTCTCAATATTAAAAGAACACCAACTTTAGCAACTTTTCAACTCAATAAGTATAGGCTATATCATAGTTTCACAAAAGCCACCAGGAACTTCATATAATATCTAGTAAAAGAAAATTGCAATAGGCAATCTCACAGTACAATCTTTTCATGCTCAATCTAATATACTATACTTGGTGTAACACCTTAGCTAACTGCGAACCAACACACATATATGTCTTAAGGGTATTCATACACTTCTCAAATCTCAATACTTGACCAAAATTTATATAAGAAAAGATTAATAAGTTATATACACGCTAAAAATATTTACATAAAATCTACAAATGACATTTCCCAAGTTTCCATGTACATAATTAACTACAAGCAAATATATCAAAATAACACTTGAATCGGGGTCGGAGAACCATGTCATCAATCTTGCTTATCTGAAATAAAAACAAACTAAGGAGATTTAATATTAATGATTGCTTCTACATGACAAAACATTTAACTTAGTCATAACATAAGGTAGCATTTAAATTTAATCGTCCTCGTACTATTTTATGAGGAAGAGGCATTCTTTTCCTTTTACTTGTTTTGATGTTCAAAATAGAAACATACCTTTATACATACATATACGAGCTCATAGTCATGCTTAATCTTGTTTAACACATTTCTACACACACATAAAAACTAGATTAAAATTAAACTAGAAAATTGAATAAACCAATCACACATCATGGGAATCCATCACTATCCAAATCAGTGGGAAAGAAGCAACTGACTTTGTTTAGTAAATCTTACTTTTCCCTAAGTGACAAGCAACATATTAGAAATTCAAGGAAATTAGCTTAGCAACAGTGTCTCATCACTTGATGATAAAGCACAGTGAAGAACTAGCTGAAATTAGACAAGCAATGCAAATCAGTGAGCCAACTGAGCTATTCCAGCCATTACAGACAGCATGAGGTTCTTTGCTGCGCAATGACTTTCATTTTGCGGCTCAATACTTAGAAATTTCAACTCTTTGCACACTAAGGCAACCATTAATCACTATATAAACTAACCCCCTGACTAGATAAAGCATAAACTCACGGTTCTAAATCAACGTTTGAATGTGTAAGTTGAGCGCATAAACTCCATTTGAGATCATCTAATATCAATCAAATTTTTCCATATTCAAGGAAAACCACACTGCATCCAAAAGTTCAAATATTAAGATATTAGGGTATCAAGTAGGCTAAAATTCATTACTTTCACTCAAATCTGAACCCTAAAATTAACCAATCATCAAAATTGTCTGCGTTCAAAATGTACATTATCCTAAAAACAAAAACCTATCATTATACCCAAAACAAAATCCACTTCCTGAAACCTTCATTCAATGCTATGAACTCTTTATAAGTCTTTGTTTTTACAAAACAATCTTCTTCCTAAATTCTTTACACTGTAATCCATATATATTAGATATATATTCTTTACACTAATCCAAACATATAAATATATATTCAATTTAGAAAATATAGAAATAAGTTAAACTTTGTGCTGACACTATGGCCATTTAGATTAGCTTGTAGTTTATCACAAATTCTTAATTAGAATGAGTTTGAGTTAATTGCAAATTCTTTACTTACAACAATAACAACAACAACAAAAATATTTATCAGCTGGTAAGTTTTTATTGAGAAGTTAAATTAGAAAATTTCTGAAAAACTTGGGATGTCTAGTTTCAACTTATACAATAATTTAAGAGATTTCATAGCATTAGTTATGAATTTCTTTTTGCATAAGCGAAGTAACTTTTCCAAAAGGATTCTACATAGTAGAATACCATTTTTCACTTCTTCCCATGATGTGGAACCATGATCTCACAGTACCACAAGCCCGGATCCGGCTCCCCTGCAGTCGGAGTCCCTTCATTCACACATTTGAGACATCAGCAGTCGTTCGATTAAGATCAGACGATCTAGATTTAAATTCAATATTTTTAAACTACAAAATTAAAATCACTATTTTTTTAACCGTGCCGCCAATGTGCGGAATGCGTGGACTTCCTGACTGTGGAGACTCCAAATTCCACAAACCCATACTAAACATTAATCCCTCTGTCTCACAATAAGTGTTCTTTTAGCAACAACAAAAATTGTCTCAAAATGAATACCATTTACAATTTTCAATGCAACTTTAGTTATTTTTTTCCTATACTATTACCCTTCAATTATTACAATATACACAATTTTCAAAGCATTATTATAATTATAATAGTGAAAAACATATCCTTAATTAAATATGGTTAGTTTGGTAAAACCCTTTAAACGACACTTAGGAGAGACAGAGGGAGTATAACTTTCATCCTTAAATTAATAGCTAAGAAAATGTAGAATCATTGAAAATCAATAAAGCAAGTAGGTGTGATTACACACTTACCATGTGATGCTGACAAAGGTAGCGAACAACATCTCTAACACCAGATGAAATGAGATTAGAAGTGAAACCCAAAAACACTTTACACTTAACAGATTTCCTGTAATCCAAATCCCTCTCTTCGTCAGCACAATCCTCAGTCACAGGTTCATCAACCAGCCTCCAATCTAGCTTTAACCCCATGTTCCAAAAAAAATGCAAAGATTAAAAAAAGTTAAGCAAAAAGTGAGAAAATGTGAAAAAGAAAGAGATGGAGTGTATTAGAAAAGAACCATTTGATTAACGACGTTAATGGCATCAGCAAGGTTTGAAGCTTGAAATCCAGTAGTGAGCATGGAATTGAGAAGTTGTTGATAATTGACGCCATTGTTGAAGTCGTAACCTTTAATTTGGAGACACTTTCCATCGAGGCTTTCTGATTCTTTGAAGACTGTGGAGTGAACTGATGCGATAACTATGTCATCTTGCTTTGACTCACTCATTATCGTTGACTCTTTTTGTCGCTACAATTTCAATACACAAACACTCCCTCAATACTTTATTTTTTTCCTTCGCTTCAAAGTGCTATTCTATCTTACGGCGGCGGCGTTTGAGGTTGTTGACTCTTTTCAGTTTGTTCTCCCTCTGAGCTCTGAGTTGCACGAGATATGAAGCTACTAGATTAATAAGAAGACATCACAATCACATAACCATTATTAGAATAACCATTATTAGAATAACACATGACTAGCATTGCTATTTTGTTTTTTATTTTGCCAAATTGATTCAACAAATGGGTCTTCAACATAATCACTTTTCCTCAAAAATCAACACCATTTTTTCATAGAATCATTCAACTAGGGTAGGGTGGACATCGGGTTGGGTTCGGGCCAAAACACCAAAACCGGTTCAATCCGTGGGTGGTCTAGTAATCCAATCTCGTTTTTTTTTTTCTTGGGCAGGTCAGATTTGGGTCATCGAGTGCTGGTTGTGAGCGGGTGGGTAAATTGGGTTAGGCTTTTATTGAGCCCTTTTTTTTTTTGCATCTTATAATAAAAAAAATTAAGTAGCATATAGACCCACCAATGAAAATCCATTTTCTTTGTAGACTCTGTGGAGAAAGCAATAAGTGGCTGAATAACTCTTCATCAGTACCTATAAAAATATGATAAAATCAAATGTTAGTATCAAAATCAAACCTTGAACGAAAATTGAACACAAACGACAACGATGATAGTGAGGCTGAGAGACGAGAGTGATAGTGAGGCTGAAAGACGAGAGCGAGGCTGAGGCGGCGAGAGTGAGCAAAACTAGCCTAAATCGGGTTTGATCTTATATTTTCAATTTTTCATTCATATTTGGGGTAATTGGGTTTTGATGTTTTGGCTTGTGGTGGCTAGGTCAATAAAAATCAGCCCAAACCCTTTTTTCTGCCAGATAACAAATATTAAATGTAATAATAATTTAGGTAGTTGAATTCAGGTACCGGCGAATCCAAATTACCCATCCGAACCCAACCGTGTAGATCCATATAAATCCTTATTTTTCACCTGCCCAACCGACCAACCCGAAGAAACTCGCTCGCAAACTTAAATCTTTTATTGGGTCGGTCGGGTCCGGATATGTTGTCCACCCCTACATTCAACGTGCACATGATTTGAAGATGAGTGAAATCAATCCATGTAAAACAACAGTTTTCTTACCTTCAATATTTGAAGTGCAGCAAAACAAATTCAATATTAGAAAACACAAGATTTGCAACCAAATCATTTGAAAGTTGAAAATGATGAAAAAAACTAAACACACAAAACATTAAATTATAAAGAAAAACCCTAAATCGAAAGAAAATGAAAACCCTAATCCACCAAAATGGAGAATGAGCAATAAATGAAACTTTGTTTGATATACAATTCATGAAAATGAAACAGAAACAACAAACAAGAATAGCGGGGCGAGTAAAACATAAGTGGCGCGCAACACTTACGATGTCAGAGAAGTTGAGATGCGATGGCGAAGTTGCGACGGAGACAAGAAGGGTTACGTTGGAGGAGAAATGTGAAGGATTACAATGTCAGATATGACGATGGAGATGTTGCACCGCCGCCAGAGAGAGTAGGAGGACGAGAGCAGAGGACAAATTGGTTTGGGGATAGGGTTCAACCATTTTGAACTTTAGGGTTAGGGTTTAGTTTTTTTACGTGTTAAGTGAAAAAAATTATTCTATGATTTTGATTACAGAACGATTTGAAAGTGGTTCAAACTAGTTCTTTAAGAAAAAAATAGTTAATTGGTCTTTTGAAATTTATGGTGCAGTTCAATTTATCAATATAGTCCAATTAACTATATTTTTTGCACACCCCTATTTTCCATCAAGGTTTTCTGATTCTTTGAAGAATGTGGAGTGAACTCATATCATAACTATGTCATCTTGCTTTGACTCACTTATTATCGTTGACTCACTTACACAAACACTACCTGAATAATTTATCTTTTTCCTTAGCTTCGAATTGCTATTCTATCTTACAGCTAAGGTTGTTGACTGTTTTCAATTTTTTCTCCCTCTGAGTCGCACGTGATATGAAGGAACGAGATTAGTCTATAACAACTAATATGACACTATTTTGATTATCTTTTGGTAGGGGTGGACAAAACCTAGTTTGTCCCAAGAACTCGTCTTGGTTCGTAAACAATAAGATAGGTGTGACTCAGTCAAAAAAATTAAGGACAAATTTTTTATTTTTATTATTTGTTGTTATTATTGACTCTCTATAAAAAAAATTACCAATCGAATCACCAATTTTGTAATTTATAATTTGTAAAACAATATAATAAACTACTACTCTTTTAATTTATACTTTATCTTTTTCATTCGTTTCAAATTGTTATTTTATCTTACGGCGGCGTTTGAGGTTGTTGATTGTTTTCAGTTTGTTCTCCCTCTTAATCGCACGCGATCTGAAGGAATGAGATTAATCACTGACAACCAATACGACATTGTTTTGATTATCTTTTGGTAAGGATGGACAAAACCCGATCGGTCCCGCAAACTCATCTTGGTTCGTAAACAATAAGATGAGTCTGACTCAGTCAAAAAAACAAGGATAAAAATATTATTTTGTTATTACTTGTTGTTATTAATGACTCTTTCTAAAAAAATTATCAATCGAATCACCAATTTAGTAATTTATAATTTGTAAAATAATATAATAAATTGCTACTCTTGAATGAATTGATCACAAATAGTTTATTGATGCTTAATTATTTTTTTAAAAGAAAGTTTAAGAATTATTATTTAGCTTTATATGACCAATCTGGTCTCGTTTTTAATAAACTCGCAATTCATCGCATTTGATTGAATTAAACATGAATTAGAGTCTAAAGTTTAGTCCAATCAAATATTATGAGTAGATAAGGGACACATCCTCCGTACACCCCTTCCTTTTGGTAACATATGTGTTTTTTAAAAAGCCTTTCTTTGCCATTTGACTCAAACGAAAATGGGTGTGTTTATAGGGATCTGCTTGGAATAGGTGAAATAGGAAAGAGAAAAGTTGCAAAGAGAGGTTAAACTTCTCTTGTTTGGTTGAAGAGAGACGGGAAAGAAAGAGCACATAATATGTAGGATCCATGATATTTCAACCTCTTCGCTGGGGTGCGAAAAAAATCAAAGAAAGGTGCATTTTTTCTTTCCCCTGTTTGCCATTATCAGCTAATGTTTATGTTAGTGGCTATATCAACAAAAAAAAAGCTAATAATTCACAAATAAAAAATATAAGATAACAATATTTGATTTGGAAAGAAAAAAAACATAATCCTTAATTTGGTCTCATACATTTATAGATTTATTTTAGATTTTAATTTACTCCTTTAAATTTTTAAAAAATATTAAATTAGTCTTTTACGCTTATCACGTTTGTATAACTTAGTCATTTTTTTTGGTTTTATATTAACTCTGCTCAAATGTAGACCACATGTGTGACGGAGTTTAACTAGTGTGTGATGCATGTAAAAATATTTTTTTAATTTATTATTATTCCAAATTTTTTGTTTTTAAAAACTGTTATAATTTTAAAAATTCAAAAAAAAAAAATTTACATGTATCACACACTAGTTGGTTTTCCGTCAATCATGTGGCCTACAATAAACGAAATTAGTATCAAACTAACAGAAATAATAAACTTATACAAACGTGAAATAATAACTTGAAACTTTTAAAACTTAAGGAACCAATTTGAAACCTAAAATAAACGTAAGTGGCCAACTTAAAATTATGCCAAAATAAAATAAGGTTTAAATATGTCTTTGGTCCATGCATATATACCACTTTTTGATTTTAGTCACTGTAATTTTTTTTTATTTAGTCCCCGTAAAATCTGAGACAGTCAGTTTTGGTCCCTAAAAGAAGAGTTTATCAAGTACCATGACACGTGGGCCTATAAATACACACCAACACATCATTTTTTATGATATATTAAAAATTAAAATATTTTATATTATTAATTAATAAATTTATTTATTGATCATTTAATAATTAGTGTTATTTTATAAAAAAAAAATATGCATAAAAATTAAAAAAATGGTTTAGGGGTTTTTGAAAAACTCTTCATTCTTTTAATGTTGATTTAACGTTATGAACCAGAGTTGATCAATGCAAAGAGTTTAAATCAAATAGTGAACACACATAAAAAATTGAAGAGAACATATATAACTTACATAAGGTAATTGATGTTAGAACAGGTTGTATGATTAAGAGGAATTGAAATTGAGAAGAAAAGATAAAAATATAATGTTCTTGAAAATAGAGATTGATTAAATTGCATTCCAAGAATGTTCTTGGTTTTTTCAAATTTATATCAAATAGTTCGCAGAGTACTTCTGTAACAAACTTAACTAACTTCTAATTGTATTTTAACCTTCCTAACTAATTACAAATCACTTTAATTTACATTTAACATGCCCCCTAATTCAAAGTGATTTAATTGATGTTAACCTAAGATTGTTCCTCGTCTCTTGGAACTTCACCCTCTTCAAGCGTTTAGTTAGGATGTCAACCTTTTGATCATTGGTACTGCAATGCTCTAGCTTTATCTTGCCTTTCATCACTTGATCTCTTAGAAAATGAAACATTGTTTCTTTGTGCTTGCTCCTTCCATGAACACTTGGATGTCATGCTAGATCAATTGTTGATTTGTTATCTATCTTCAATTTCACTGCTTTAGCATTCATCAGTCCCAATTCTGTCATTAGTTCAGCCAGCCACATAGCTTGAAAAACTCCCATTGATACAGCCACATATTCAGCTTCACAAGTGGACAAGGCTACTATGCTTTGCTTATTTGAACACCATGAGATTGGTGAGTTATTGATCATAAACACATAGCTCGTGGTACTCTTTCTATCATCTTTGTCTCCACAACAGTCAACATCAGTAAAGCCAACAAGTTCAATTTCAGCTCTATTCAGATTTGTGGGGGACAACAGGCCAAGCTCAATGGTTTCCTTGATGCATCTCAAAATCCTTTTTGCTGCCATGTAGTGTGATGTCCTAGGCTTCTCCATGTATCTACTAATCAGCCCAACACTATATGCAATATTTGGCCTTGTGTTGCACAAATACCTCAAGAATCATACAATTTGCTTGAAGATTGTAGGGTCAATCAGGTCCTCACTGCCCTCCTTGGACAGGACCAACCCTGCTTCTGATGGAGTACTAGTTCCATTGCAATCTAGCATTTTGAATTTTCTCAATACATCATTTGCATACTTCTTTTGATGCATAAAAATTCCATTTTTTCTAGCTTCAAACTCAATGCCAAGGAATATATGACAGCCTGCCTAGATCAGTCATCTCAAACTCCTCCTCCATTATGATCTTTAACTTATGAATTTGTGTTTCATCACTGTCAGTCCATAGTAGATCATCAACATAAAGAAATATCAATAGTGCAGGTGCTGCTGCTGCCTTTTTTACATAAACTCCATGCTCATTCACACACTTTTCAAACTGCAGCTCTATGAGGAATTTGTCAATCCTCTTGTTCCAAGCCTTAGGAGCTTGCTTCAGGCCATAGAAAGATTTCTTCAGTTTGTATACATGATCTTCTTTGCATGTTTTCACATATCCTGGCGGCTGCTTTATATACACTTCTTCTTCTTCTAGTGATCCATTGAGGAATGTGATTTGACATCTAGCTGATGCATAGACCAGCCTTTGTAACTGGCCATTGAGACTACCAGCCTCATTGTTTCAATTCTAGCTATTGGGACAAACACTTCATCATAATCTAGTCCATGTTTTTTTGCAAGTATCCCTTTGCTACAAGTTTGGCCTTGTACCTGACAATTTGTCCATCAGACTTAAAATTTAGTTTATAGACCCATTTTCACATCAATTAGTATCTTGTTTACTGGCAGGGTCATCAGCTCTCAGGTCTGGTTATTCTCTATTGCTTTGAGCTCTTCATCCACTGCTAATCTCCATTTAGGATCACTCAAGGCCTATTCATCACTTACTGGTTTTGATTCAGCCAACAAAACAAAATGAATTAATTCTCCATCTGCATTGATGGTTGAGTCAGATGCCACTTCATATGGCTGCAATCTGACTAAAGGTTGCCTAACTCTTTCACATCTTCTCACAGGTTTAGAAGATGGCTCTAATAGTAATATGCACATAATTTCGAATATTCATTTGATTATTAATTATTAATATTACTTATTTTATTATTTAAAATGAACAATTCTATAATCCATAATAGACACATATTGAAGTTTGTTAGCAACGATCATAGTGATTAATTGTTACTATAATTTTTATTGTGTTCTTGAAAATTATTGAAGTTACTACATATAGACAGAAATGATCACATTGAAAAAATGAATATTCCGTATGATAAAAATAAATATTTTAAAAAACATTTAAAATTATTAGAATTTATTTATTTTTAAAATTATCAGAATTTAATTATTTTTAAATTGTGTAAAAAGTTTATTTTTTAAATAATTGAAAAGGAAAAGAAACGCAAAAAAGATACAAACTGAAAACGGAGAACCAGATTAGGGTTCTTTCCGGAAATTCTGTATTGCGGTCACTCTCTCTATAGGATTAGGGTTTTAAGTGGGCTATTGTTCTCTCTCATCATCAGGTACATTCAAAATCACCTGTATTAACTCTCAACTTCACTTGTAGCATTTCCTATTTATGTTTTTCTTGGAGTGAAATTACAGCTTCAATGGACAAAGTGACCATTCTGTTGATTAATCTTGCTGGTGCATTTGATGATCAATCTTTCTGTATGAAACTGTTTCCTTTAGCACCAAATTTGTATATATTGGCCAAATTTGTGTTGCAAGAATTATTCATTTGTGCTTTTAAGTCACACCGGGTGATTAAAGACCTTCTTGAACTTGAAAACAGTTTAAACTCTTGTCCATATGAGTAGAGATGTATGTGTCTTGAGTATTTTTAATTTTTAATTTGTTTTTGCTTTCAGGAGTTGTGTGATATTTTGTAATTTTGTAAAATGGGTGAGACTGGAAAACGATATCATTCACAGAGAGACCATGACGGGGACAGAAAAAATCAAAAGCGACGAATGAACGACAAAAACGATAAGAGCAACGATGAATTGATTGTTTATAGGATACTATGTCCTGTTGAAGTCATTGGGAGCGTTATTGGGAAGAATGGTAAAGTGATAAATTCAATAAGACAGGAGACTAGGGCAAAAGTCAAGGTTGTGGATCCATTTCCTGGTGCTAAGGATCGGGTTATAACGATCTACTGCTATGTTAAGGAGAAGGAAGATATTGAGATTGATAATGAGTTTGATGATAGGAAACCTTTATGTGCCGCCCAAGATGCTCTTCTCAAGGTTCATGTAGCTATATTGAATTCCATTGAAGCTCTTGGAGATTCTGATAAGAAACGAAAGGATAGAGATGGATGCCAAATTCTTGTTCCCTCAAGCCAGTCTGCAAATATCATTGGGAAGTCTGGGGCTACCATTAAAAAGCTGAGAAGTAAGACAAGAGCAAATGTCAAGGTTACTGCCAAGGATGCCAACGACCCAACACACTCATGTGCTATGGAGTTTGATAATTTTGTCTCGGTTAGTATATTGCATATTGTTAAATGTTAACTTAATGTTGAATGATTTATTGCATGGGCTCATTCGATATGACCTCTCTGATTAGAGCACCGACATGTAGCATTTAACCACCTACAGACACATACCAATAATATTTGATGATAGGGAATTAGGGATAATGTTACAGTAAACTCAATGGCATAAAAGGCTATAAAATTTGTCTTTCGAGTTCTAAACAATAAACATTTAACAGTGTCAACTTTGTCATGTATTATTGTGCTGACTCTATTATATGTATGTATGCATTTTATTTTTTCACAATAGTGTATGATTTCACACCTATAATTTTTATTTGTGAACTGTGAAGTATGCCAGATACTATGGATGTGGGAGAACCATTTCACATTTGATGGCTACTTCAACATGAAAATTCTACATTTTCATACTTCTAGTTTCTTAGAAAATTCTACATTTTCTATATCTTTTTTCCAATCATAGTTTTACTCTTTTTTGGCATTTTAGAACAAGTTCTTATGCATTTAACTTTTATCTTACTATATTCTTGCTTTATTTTTCGCTAGATAACTGGTGAATCAGAAGCAGTTAAAAGAGCATTATTTGCAGTTTCTTCTATTATGTACAAGTTTGGTCCCAAGGAGGACATCTCTCTCGAAACAGCTGTACCAGAAGGCCCACCCAGTATTATCATTCCCTCCGAACTTCCAATTTTTCCGCCCGGCGGACTGTATCCAGCTTCAGATCCTATAATCCCGTCCAGACATGTTCCTCAAATTTTAGGCACAACAAATGCACAAGATCTGCAAGGATATGCTGATGCAGGAAATACATGGCCTCTGTATTCATCAGCCCTTCCAGTAATGTCTGGTATTGATGCTTCTCTGTCTGAGGAGTTAACTATTAGAATGTTATGTCCCTCTGACAGAATCGGGCGGGTCATAGGGAAGGGAGGGAGTACAATTAAAAGTATAAGGCAGGAAAGTGGTGCTCGTATTGAGGTTGATGATTCCAAGGCTAATCGGAACGAGTGTTTGGTCATTATAACTGCAACAGAGGTGTGCTATCTTCCATTTTTATTTATATGATACTCTTTAAAGGGTTTGTAATATACATATACTATAGTGTGTGTTTGGTTAAGCTTATTTGCTTGTGAAAGTTAATAACAAATAGGCACTAACTGGTAAGTGCTTTGTACTAAAAAACATTTTTTGAGCGAATAATGTCCCAACTAAATATGGGAACTCTCTTAGAAGGAGAGTTTAGCCGCATTGGTTGAAGTTGTTGCTGTGTGACTGCAGGGCATAGGTTTAAGTTGTGGAATCAGTTTCGCAAATGAATTGTAAGGCTGTCTACAATAGATTCGTAAGGGTTAAACCTAATATTTACTATTTACTATTTATCAAGGTTTCTCAGGTGTAAATAATCAGGTTTCTCATTATACTCTGCTATAACTGGAGCTTTAAACAATCAGGTTTCTCATTTTAATTGGGAAAACACTAATATTTACTATTTATCAAGGTTTTATTTTGTTGTGGTCACTTTTTTGATAGTATTTATTGGAATTACAATATTACATGCAAGAAAAATAAAAAGGAAAGTAATTTAAAACTTGATTATTGAACCGAGGAATCAATTCTTTCTTTTCGGGAATGTGAGTGATGATTTGTTGTTAAGCTTCTTGTATATTTGTTTGCATTTTTCAAGTTCAAATTGTTTGCGCTCTTGTTTCTTCTTTGACTTTATTATAATCTATTTTTTAACTATTTTATTTTTATTTTTTCTATAAACTATTTTACAGTCTAAATCATGATAAATAAGTTTAGTTTTCTTCCAACTTTTTTATATCAAGTTTATCTTAAATGTATCTTGATCAGGTTGCTACTAACTAGTTTAGTGAACTCTAAATATATTTTCATGGACAAACTCTTGTATTTTATTGAGTGATAAATTTTTGGCGAATCTCCATTAATTAAAACAAGTTAGATCAAAAGTTGGCGATATGTTGAAGTTTTCATTATTTGTTGGTCGTTACTAGTCAATAACTTTATGCTAGGAGGCAATTACCAGTGGTGCCATCCCCTGTAACTACTAAGGTTAGTATTCATTTAGGAAGCCAACACTGAAAGGATCCACTTGGTAACTGCATTGAAGGACCAAAAAGACGAAGGAAACAAAGGGCCCTTTTGAGAAAATATTGTCAGAACAAGATTTTTACTCTTGTTGGCCCTGGGGTGATGGGGAGGGGAATCTCATGAAGTTACTCAGTCAAAGCTAAAATATGTTGATTCTTTGTATTTCTTTGCCAACATGGGTTAGTCCAGTTGGTAAGAAGTTGACTCATACCCCACAAGGGTGTAGGTACTCCCGCTGCCAATGTGAGGACCTTGTTGGTGGGTAATGTGTGAGTCAGGACTCTCTGAGCCTTGAGGCCTGGCTTGACCTGATGAGATCCCAGGACTCAACCCATCTAAATTTTATTTATCAATAAATGAATGTTGATTTCACTGTGTTGACACTTTGTGAATGGTCATTGAGCACTCTGTGATGTGCTTGAAGTGGTTTTGATTTTCTCCCCTTAGTCTTAGGCCTATATTGTTAATTTATAACTGGGGAAGGTGTACTAGACTTCTAGTAAGTAATGTTAGAACTGTAACAATATTGTTTAAAACGAAACTTTCTTCAAATAATTGGTTTTCATAATTAGTTGTATGCTCGATTTACTAGTTTGTGGCTTGTGCTGTTCCCACATTCTCCATGAGCTGGTTGATGATCCTTTTCCTGATATATATTGATTATTTAGTCTTATTTTATCATCTAGTAGAAAATGTTCACGTGTTTTATGCATTTTGTAGTCGCCTAGTGATCTGAAGTCCATGGCTGTTGAAGCTGTTCTGCTGATACAAGGGAAGATAAGTGACGAAGATGATACCTCGGTGTCAATTCGGCTTCTAGTTCCATCCAAAGTGATAGGTTGTATTATTGGTAAAAATGGTTCAATCATAAATGAAATTCGGAAGAGAACTGGGGCAGATATTCGAATCTCAAGAAATGATAAGCCAACACGTGCAGATATCAATGATGAACTTGTTGAGGTTTGAATGATAAGCCTAAAAATGCGTCATCATTTTCCTTGTTTCATTAGTGTATTTATTCAGAAATGCTATTTGGTATGAAAGCTCTTGTACAAAGTTGTTGTGAATGTCTGATATCCAATCATGGTTGGAGGAAAAAAGCAATGTTATTAAGCAAATGAGTGACTAATAAACCACAAGTTGTTTCATAAAAACCCATACCATTTAACACTTTTGATATTTATTTTATTCAACGTTCTTTTTTAGGTGGGTGGGGCTGTTGATTGTGTAAGAGATGCACTAATCCAGATTATCCTAAGACTCAGAGATGATGTATTGAGAGAAAGGGACATTGGCCATAATCCTTCTACAGGTGGTGAATCTTTCTACCCAAGTGGTGCTGGTCTTTCATTCCCATCTATGCTGCCTTCAGTTCCTTCTGTTGCTGCTCCACTGGTTTATGATCAGAGGGCTGAAGGTGCAACGGGCCTAGGCATGCTTTCTTCAAGCAGCCTTTATGGATATGGATCTTTGCCGGTATCTCTCTCTCTCTCTCTCTTTTGGTGTGCCATATGGTCGTTTTGTAACTAGTCCTTATGATACTTTTCTTGCAGGCATATCATGATTTGTTTTTAGATCTCATATATCTTATAAATTATTAATATATATTGGCTTTCTGTCTTGAAGTTTTAGTATTATTCAATATATTCTTTATTAAAGCATATACGGAGAAGGATAGTATTTTTCCATATTTCATGTTAAATTTCTCTGTCAATGTTATTACTAGTGGATGGCAGTTTGTGGTGGCAAGCCAAATATCTGCCACAACTGGATGGCTGATGGCTTTGCAGCCTCTGGTAGACATATGCCGGTTATCATGAAAACATTACATATAAAAAGTATACCATAAAACTGTACTGTATAATAAAATCAAAACTAGAAACATGTAGAATTCACTAAAAGCTATGATTCATAGGTCCGGGTATGAAAATGCTTATAAACTGCATTCAATCTTTATTTTCTAATCTGTTTTGTTACATATCTATATTCCTGTTTCAAACTGTATCTATGTTACTAATCTCCTCTTTTGTTTGATTCTATGTTAATAGATGGGGGAAAGTGGCTATGGATCTTTATCTTCATATGCTACCAATCTTTATGGAGGGTTAGTATATAAATTTTTATAAAAAAATATATTTAAACACTTCACAACTGGTTTAGTGTGTCTGGATTGAAGTGCACATAATTAATTTTGGATGAACATGACTTTGGCAAAATTTGGTTTGCAAAGAAGTGATTTTTATCTGAATACCTTTATCTTATAAGGGATAATTTTGGTTATAGACACTTTCAATCCCACAAAAGCAACCCTCTCACTTCCACACAAACTATGGCTTGAGAATATAATTCCATGAGACACTTGCCAGCTGGCATTTTGTCAAACATGTTGAATTATGGACGAAACCTGGTTTGAAATTTGAATCCTGTAAACATGAGTTTGGGCCCTACCAAACATGCTCTGAATCCTTATATTTGCATTCCTTAACTTAATATTGAAAGGCCCAATGTTAAATTGTTAGCTGAGCTTGTATTTTTGTTGTACCTTTGATATGCACAGTTTGCCTCCCCAATCAACTCTGGAAATGTTGATTCCTGCTAATGCTGTTGGTAAAGTGTTGGGTAAAGGAGGGGCTAATATAGCCAATATCAGGAAGGTTGGTTCATGCAATCTTCATTTATCAATTGTTTAATTATTGAAAGAATAATTCATTTCTTTTAATTCGTTTATACTTATTATGTAATACCAATTTATTTATTCTCCCATGCACTAATACATGTATGCAAATTTTGCTTCATTTGATGTCTGCTTAATGGCTTCTTGCTTAACACCAGATTTCAGGAGCAACAGTAGAGGTTCCTGACACCAAATATGCCCGCGGTGATCGTATTGCCCTGATATCTGGCACGCCTGAACAGAAACGTGCAGCTGAAAATTTGATCCAGGCATTTATTATGTCCACCTGAATTGTTGAAGTTCTTACTGGAGTGGTTTTGAAGGTGAAAAGTTTAATTCTTGAAGCATGTCCTTATTCCTCTCTCTATTTCCGTTGAGTTAGTCAGTTGGTCTTGGAGAGACAATATTATCTAGGGTTCTTCAACTTGGATCCTGCTTCTTCCATATCAGTGGCTAACATGATTGTGCTTGATAATCCACTTCTGGTTTTGTATGTAGGAATAATAGTTCCATTCCTTTTTAGTTTCTTTATCTACTCTCATCTGTGTTTTATCTTAGAAATCTTGGATCTCTCTGTCCTTTCATAATGTTTGTCTTTGACTACTGTGGAGTCATCTCTATCTCCATGAATTATTTTCAGAGGAACCATGAAGCGGTTTTTATTTTGTTTCTGGTGGCTCACCCTCTTATACTCCTTTCTTGCTGAAAATATCTGCCATAATAATGCAAATGAGATGCAGAGTCTCTACTTATCTCCATTGTCTAGTATCCTTGGTTATGCAAAGTAATTTGGTCAAATGGGGAAATTGCCCCGTGAATCTGAAGGATTTCAGAGTACTCTGGATCATTATCTTCCCTCTTATTCTACTTCTATATCTTGCAATCCTGTCATGCATGATTGTATTTGCAACTAGATATAACCATTGTCTTGTTACCTCACCAACCGTGATTCATTATATACGTAGAAAAATGCTATAAGTCAGGTCTTAGTTTGTCAAATAAAAGAAAAAATCATTTATACTGAGAAAATAGAGGTAGGAGGATACTTTGTCCTTGTCCAATCTGGTTTATGAGAAAACATAAAAGGATACAAAAAGCTTCATGAATTGGTGTTGTCATTGATCATAGACTATTAGATGGATGAGTGATATCATCCTCTTGCCTATGACTTAGCCAACAATCACCCTTGAACACGAGAGACTTGCAATTTTTTCTGCCATATAGCACTTCTCATACTTTTATCTGAAAACCGTCTGGATTTTATCTGTAACTTGTGTACATGTTTTCACTTATCTGTCTTGTGATGTATATCAATCGCTTGACACTCAAAGAAATACTTGGTTCCTGCTACAATTTTTTAGGGCAAGACCACAAGGTATCCACCCTGAGTGTGAGATTGTGTCTGGTTGGCCTTGGCCACAAGGTATTTTTACAGTGGCTTTTGACTTTTGAGCCCTTGCAATAGGGATAGTCCCCCCACATGGTGCTCAGTTTGTCAGCTGAACCAGACCCCATAGTTGCTGACTTTCTCATTAGTGTAGCAACCTCTTCCAATATAATTCAAAATGATTTCATTAGATTCCGTAAATTCTATAAAGGATTAAAATTCATTTAATGATCTCTATTTCTGCTGCCTGCAATTATGTATTGTCTATTTGTCCTGTTTATAACATATTAATTTCTCAACTAAATTTGGATTAGAGTTAACGGCGTTTGGTGACCTGGAGAATATCCTGCTCTATTTTCAGCAATTTCACCCAAGCAAGAGTAAAATCTTTTCGCATTAGCCTGGGTTTATTCAGATGTTGCTTTCTGTATAATATCACTATTTTTAGGATGCATCAGATAGTCTTATTTCAGCATCATTTCCCAAACATTCATACTGTTATATTCTAGTGAAACATTGCCGCATCCAGATTTTTTTGCATCAATATTACTCGTTGATTTGTTTCAATGTCAATGCGCTCAAAACTCCCATTCTCTTTTAAAATGTGATGGAGTTCATTCTGTAATGCTCAAACTGCTTTAAGGATTTCCTACTGTCCCCACAAACCAACATGAGTCTTTCCAGCATGATTTGTCCTCACTCTCATGCTTTCTGGAAAACTTCCCAGAAGTCACCCATCCAAGGAGTGCTTCAAGTCAAGCACACTTAATTGTGGAGTTCTTATGTAATGGGCCGCTGAAAAGAAGATGCATTTTGTTGATATAGGTAGTACATATCAATCCTTATAAGTCTTCCTTCAGTTGTATAGTCCCTTACTTACATGGCCTCCGGATCCCTCTCATTCTGACATGATTTGGTTCATTCATGTTTCCTTTTGCCTAGAAGTGTCCCAAGAGATGCTCATTGTATGTGTCTTGTGCACGGGCAATGACTCTCTGCCTCATCGGCCTCAGGCATCACACATTCAATCTTTCTTTCTACAATATGCAACTAAGGATATGCTGCCACTATGCTTGTTGATTAGTTCTCTCTTTGATTTAGGTCACTAGATTCTGGATCAGTATAATCTTCTACTCTTACTGTCCATTCTTTTCTCTCGAGCTTTCTGCTATCATTCTAATCAGTAAGGATAATTTTGTGGATATAGTTAATAGATTGTTTTCGTGCTGTCAAATATTGTCTTGGAAGTGAATCTGTCCATTATTTGTGAGTAGAAGCATACTGAAAGCTAATGTTAGAAATGTACTTGTTAGTTCTTAATATTGTATGTAATCACTCTTTCATCTTGCACATTAAGTAGTGTAAGCAGTAGACATTGTACATACAGCTTCATGACTGTCATGTCATGTCATTCATACATGTATTTATATAATAAATATACATTAAACCATAATTCATAATTGGTTCCATCCTTTATTATTAGTGGTCGCGGTGTGCATCAATCCTTTGGGTTTTGCACTTCCTTTTGGCCAAATGCTTAGTGTTGATTTAAGGCGAGTCCTTTAAATTCCATGGTACCAAGATAATTGTTTTATAGTTATCAATTTTTTGATGTAGTTCACAATATTGAATTCTTAATCAACCAAAGAAGCAAGTTCTTTGTACCGTATATTTATCTTGAACTTTCCAGACATCAAGAAATGAAAATCAAATACATTCAATTGGATTAATGTTGTGAAGTGTAATATATGATTATGTTATGTTGGCCATTCATGGGTTGGTGGTATATTTAAAATCAAAACTGGATTGAGCATTGAAATGTTACACAACCAGTCCGAGGCAATTTAGAGGATGAAATGTTATTTAATGAAAAAAGTGGAAAACCAACGCAGATGGCAACTCACTCGAGCTTATCGCTATCAATTATTACGTACACGCAAGTAGACGCGGATGGACTCAACTTTATCTTATTAATAATTGATGATAAAAACACAATTCTTTTGCAATAAAAAAATGCCAAAGGGATCGAATTCTAATAAATAATAATAATAATAATAATAATAATAATAATAATAATAATAATAATAATAATAATAATAAATTGTAAGAATTTAATTTGTACGTAATACTATAAAATTATTTATAAACGTGTTCAATAACACCAACATGCAAATATTGATGCAAATATTTTAGAAAATAACATTATATAACACAACATGATATATGTAGTGAAATATGATTAAAAGTCTGGAAGTAAAATATTTTTTAAATATTAATAAATTTAATGATAATACATTGAGGATTAAATTAACTATTTACTTTAATTAAATATAATCGGGATTGCTTCTTTTCATGTATTATTAGTGTAATTACTCATGGCATGCACGAGGATAAATATATTTACAGACTTTTTAACTTATTTTTATAAATCATGAGAGATGCCTATATAAATTAAAAAAGTCAATTACAAATGACGTAAATATCATGAAGAGTGTATATATGTGTCAATTATGATAGGTATGCATAAATATATCCAGAAAACTATTAAATAGAAAACTGAAAAATCATCATAAATATCACTTGTCGAACCCTTGGCGAGTAATATACTTGCTTAATTATTTCACAAATATTAAAAAAATAATATTAATTAAAAAGATAATTATAATTTTAACAAATTAACTTTATAAAATTTTAATATATTTACTATTACAATGATCATAAATCTAAAATACAATATATTAATTTAGAAGTAATATATACAACATTAAAGATTTATTTATATACACCGACTATCTATCAGTATATTACAACCGTAATATCATTAGAAACATTTGACTTTTATTTTAAATATTTAAAAAATTATAAATATAAATGATTGTGATTTGTTGACAATATAAAATATCGATGTATATAAATTAAACTCTAACATTAATTTAATATTACATTAAAAATTAAAATAGACAATTTTTGAGACATTTGTTTAAAACAATAAGTTTTTATTAGAATTTTACTCATGTTACGCATGTAAGTTATAACCTGTCAAAAATAAAATAAAAATAAAATTATACATTAAAATTTATTTAACACATTAGTAAAATAATGAAATATGGTTAGATATATTGGCGAGAAAAAAAGAAGGTTAAATACCACCCATGGTCTCTTAACTTAATTTTGGTTAACGATTTGGTCTTTTATCTTCTTTTTTTCCTTCCCGATTTGGTCCTTTATCTTTTTAAATAATTTCAGCGTTACTTTTAATTGGGGTTCCGTTAAGAAAAAGTTAAAAAATTCCTCATCTAGATCATTGCATATGTTCATCAAACCTGTAGCAACGATTGCCACTAATGTGAAGTGACTTCTATGGAGTATAAATACCCATAGCTTCAGTTTTAACAAATCAATTCTACTATCAAACTTAGAAAAAACTTTGAATATTTTTCTGAAATATTTCCAAAACATAAAGGATAACTTTTTCTTAACATAGAAGAGATATTTTTTTAACTTTTTCTTAACGAAACTTCACTTAAAGGCTAGCTCTGAAATTATTTAAAAACATAAATGACCAAATTGGAAAAAAAAAAAAGATAAATGATTAAATCGTTAACTAAAG
>JBBPBP010009779.1:9468595-9479358 GCA_037974735.1 Cicer chorassanicum | reverse complement strand
AAAATAAAATTGAACAACCTAAAAATAACCCTAAATCTAATTCAATAACTTTTTTTCTCAGCTTTTTCATTGGATGCTGACTATTATAATTTGCAATATTTTATTTTAACTCCATTGAAAAATCTCTTAAGTTTCGTTTGTTAAAAATTATAATAAAAGTAATTTTAGTGTTCAATAAGTTAAAAAAGTTTAAAAATATTAAATTTATTTTGTTTTTGTTGATTGTTATGAAAATCATTTTTCTAATAAAAATATCAATTATGAGAAATTATTTTTGAGAGAAACTACTTAATATAGTTTCAAAGCAATTTATAGATTTTTTTTCTTAACATTAACATTGTTTTTAAATCTGAAAAAAAAAAAAAAACACTTTTAAAACTGACTTTTTTTAAATATAATTCGTATATCTTCTCTCAATCTTTTCCTCCCTTTGTCTCCTTCTTCGCCACACCTCAATTCCTTACATTTTCTATTCATCCTTCAAATATGACTTTTGAATTTGGTTCAACGCCCTTGCGCAACGTATCCTTTCTTTATACTTTCACTTTTTTTTATTAGAAAACCTTTTTTTTTCATAAACCAATTTTTTCATCTTTATGTTCGTGTGCTATATATGATTTATTTAATAGACTTATATATGAGTATTTTTATCTACCTCTGAATCAAGCTTATTACTCATTTACTTTTATTAGATAAATGTGTTTTATTGTTTGAAATATTAAAACTTTGACTATTTGATGAATATTGTATTTGATGGACAATAAAAAATGGAACGAAGAAGGAGGAGACGAAGAAAAAAAAATAGAAAATAGTGAAAGTAGATAAATAACTTAGATGTAAAATTACAATTTCTTTGGGATAACAACATACGAAAATAAGAGTTTAATTGATAAAATTGCAGATAGTTAACATTTTTGAGCTAATAATATTGATGATAGTTGAATTTAGAATTTATAAATCCCATATTTGAGCATATATGAATTAATTAATGGGCAAAGGTGTAGTTGTCCGTACGACTAATGATGTGTCTCTTTGTTTCCTAACCTTTCCCTGCCTCTTTGAGTGTCATGTGGAAAGGTGGAGTATGTAGTTGCAGCCTTGCAGGAACAACATTTGATGGGCCATGGATGCAGCAATATCCCACTAGCTATGATTACTTTGCTGCAAACCAGAATAACAATTTTGTGGTACAAATATGGGCATCTTTCGTGGTTATTATAATATCAACTTGGATTCTCCCCCTTCAAATTAAATTAAATTTTGTTTGGTATATAATTTCAATTGTTTAGTTGTGGTAAAAAGAATTATATATTAAATTTAAGGAGTTGTAGAATTGAAACACCATTTCCACCTCCTAAATTTTTGGTATGTTTTGTGTCAAATTAGAATCAATCAAATCAACTCAACAATTAGCAAATTACTGCGAGTGGGGTCCTTCCATTCACAAGACATAAGTAATTTTTAAGTATCTTTATCCTAGGAAATTTGAAGACTTGAATTAACTTTCGGCACTTGAACTGCTGAATTAAAACACTTTCAAATTCAACACTTAAAAGTCATAATTATATCCGCACAAATGATCCAGCAACAAGGCCGGCTCAAGGGGAGGCGCCTAAAGCCCTTGCTTTAGGTCTCGCCAAAAAATAAATTTTTTACTTTAATTTTTATATGTTATAGAGGTCCAACAATATATTATCAAAACTCTTTAACCATGTATAGAAACAATAAAGCCTCCAATTAAAATTGATGCAACTATTAATCAGGATGAGATACTATACCGTTAAAAAAATCTTTTAATATAAAATGCATTCCTTTTCACTAAAAACCATCTTATATTTTTTACTAAAAATGTCTCTTAAAATCATTCGTCTGAAACTTTCCTGTCAACACGACAAAATTTTTTTTCACCCTTGGCCCTACTTCCTTATTCCTTGCTTTGATTTTGTTTTTCGTTTTGAATTTTCATTGTGTGAGTAACTCTTGTCAGTGGCCAAAATATATCAAGGTATATGTTTTTAATTTATTTGTCTCTTTTTCATCTGTAATCTGTTAAGTATTAAGTAAATATTTATATTCTAAATTATTAGTCTTTTTTTCAATTGTAACAGAGATCAACATTTTCTATATATTTGGTTGAAACTAGAAAAAAATTTAAATGGATTAACTTTATTATCGATTGAAAAAGAATTGTTAAGCGAAATCGATTACAATAATTTGATAAATGATTTTGCATAAAAAAAAGTACGTAAGGTCAATTTTTAATAAAAATATTAATAATTTATTTATTAACTTTGAAAATGCCTCTTATGATAATTTCGCTTTAGGCCTCATAATGGGTTGGGCCAACCCTGTCTAACAACACTATAATTAACATGTCAACGGGTGAGATCCATACATTATGTTCAAAATTATAAACTCGTTATTCGAATCAAACCACAACTGTTTTGGTTGATTCAGGTTGGACCTAAATATTAGAGTCCAAACCAACAATTGTAACCTTCAACTAGCCTATTTTTATTTGTTGAAATTCATAGTAATTAATCTCGATATCTATATAGTACACGCATAATGTTTTCTGGGTGGAAGTAATTATTCAGTTTTATATTATGTGTCACATTTAAAACATTTATTAAATTATTTGTCATTTTAACATAGTATCGATAAAACATTAATTAATTATATTTTTTATCAATATATTATTATTTATTGTATTTTATTCATCTAACTACTTAACTAATTAGTATTAGTCTATTATTTTCACCGTCTCGTAGTACGAGTTTTATTTAGAATGTGCACAATTCTTACAAAATAATTACTTATAATAATTTTTAATCAAAATAGTAATATATTGAGACTAAAATATCATTGTAGTTCATCAAAATCATTAACGTACAACTAGTTTAATAAATAAGGGTAACTAAAAAAAAAGTAATGAATTTGGTAATAAAATAAAAATAAAAATAATTATATTGTATATTTAATTTAATAAAAATAACTCGAATAAATAATTATGTTGTTTAAAATTTACCTGATCTCAGAATACTCTATAACAATAGCTTCTCTTTAAAAAGGGTGACACACAAGTCATAAGTAATAGAAAAATGTTTGATATATATTCAATAAGAGTATATATATCTTACGAGATAAAGAGAGAAAAAGAGTGATGTGATATGTTGATAGTATGATAAAAAGAGAGATAAAGATGAACGAAGTGTTAAATAAGTGTATAAATATTTAAAATATACATGTATCATTAATTATTACAAATAATATTGGATGAATGGATTTAGTGTAGTTACTAGAAAGCTACAGCACTCTGCAAGTTATTACTCACTCAAGTAAATCCGTGAATCCGGTTACTCAAACTAATACAATTTAAAATTTGACCAACCCATTTAAATTTAAGTCTAATCCAAACCAATTCATTTGCACTCCAATGATGTTCAGTTTGGATAGCAAATTTAATATTTTAAACATGTAGACCTACGAATCCAACTATTAATGTGACATATATATATATATATATCTTTATTTATTTATTTTATTATTGATGTATAATTATAATTTAGTTGTTGGTTTTTATTTGAAGATTTGTTGTTAATTTAATTGATTTAAGTATTTTGTTGTATTTGTAGATGTATTTTAAGTATTGAAAGATTTGTTGTGATATATTTTATTATTTTTGAGATGTTGAAGTATTTAAAATTAATTATATATTTTTTAAAATATAAAATATTTTTTCTTTATCACCCGTGAACTCAACTCGCTCATAATCAGATTGGTTTGGTTTAGGTTTAATGTAAAAATCAATTGAATCCATCCCAGTAGATATTGATCGATTTAGGTATCAATTTTGATAATAAAAAAACAACACAACCCAACTACTATAACCCCTAGATACATGTAGTATTAGTTTTTTTTCAACGATCAATGTTATTAATTAATACTGTTAATATTTTGTTGAAGTGACGATCAAACTCACAATTTCCTTATCACGTTATTTTTAACTCTCGCACATCAATCACCAAATCAACTTTATATGTAATATTAGTTAAAGTACAATTAAAAAATTAATTAATAGTATATTAAATATTAAAAAAGTCATTCGTTTCTAAATAATTTTTTTTGTAAATAAATCACTTAGTGTGTTTGGAAAACACTAAAATCTCAATGAAAGGTAAGGGTGATAAAACGGATAATAGAAAGAGGTCAAGATTTGAACTCGCCTACTTAAGTTGGTTAGTTCCATTTAACTTGCTATAAAAACAAGTTGATCACAGGGTGGAGCGGGTTGACCGTTCGGACAAAATTAAAAAAAAAAGTTTTTTTTATACAAAAGAATGTGACTTATATTTAGTTTTTTTTTCTTTTCATTTTCTATTTATTAACTCAACCAAACTACCATTAGTTTATCCAATCGAAACTAAAAGATTAATGTATGAAGCAGTATTCTACTTTAAAATATTGCTATTAACTTATTGATAATTTACTTATATTTTTTTGTTGATAAAAAGTAATTATTGATAGTTTGTTACATATGTAAATTTTATTCTTTTGTTTAAATTACATAATATAAATTTATTTACTATAAATTTAATTAAATATTTTTTATTATTGAAAAAGAGTCACCGAAGAAGCGGTTGACACATATAATTTATACACAGATAAATATTTTTTATTAATAATTAGTTAAATTTAATAATTTTACGTATCTTCTAAATAAAAAGAATAATTAAAATATATTAATTATAATTAATTATAAAAAAATAAATAAGACAAATATTTATTATTTAAAACGTTAAAATTAATATTTTTCTAATATTGTGGACATAAACATAAAAACAATTGTAAAACTCTAACTATCTAATTGTCATTATTTTTTGTAAAATATTAAAACAAAAAAAAGTGTTTTGGACAACAATCCACGACAAAACAAAATAATATCTTCTAATCAACCACCTAAATTAATCCACTATATCTCAAAAAGAATGAGTCCATTTTACCATCCGTATTGAATAGTCATAATAGATGACATTAAAACTTCTGAAAATTAGAGTGAAAAAACTCAAAGTCACAATAGTTATTGTTGTGTAGGGAGTATTTCCAAACACCCCGGTAGTAGCGTTTGTTTTGAGGGGTTCAATGTGATTGAAGAAAGAGTGAAAGAGGGGTGATGAAGTTTGTGACACGCTCGAGAGAGAATGTACTGTAGAAGGGAGCATAGGCACGTGTCAATGTTAGAGATCCAAATATTGCTTTGCGTGTGTTCTGGCTCCTGGCTGAGTTCTCGAGTCAGAATGTGAGTGTGTGCGTGATGAATCATGATGATTAGAGCCGATAATTAACTCCTTAATTTTTTGTTTTTTTTTATTTATAAATAAAATAATTTTTGTATTCACATTTTTTCTTCCTCATTTTATTAAGGCTTGTTTTGGTAAAATTAAGTCATAAATTAGTTGATAGGTAAAAAATTAGATGATAAGTGATGATTTATAATTAAAAACTAATTAATTAAAATTAAAGTGTTTAATAAATTTAGTTTTTAACAATATAAAATGACATAATATAATTTTTAACTTACTCTATTCTCCTGCTTTATTTTTTAGTAGAACAAAAAAAATACAACAAAATTTTAAAATAAAAATCATGTAATTCATTTACTTTTTTTTGTTACATCATTTACTTTTTTTTTTATTACAATACAAACATAAATTTGAAGAGTTATCTAACAGTTTAGTAAGTTTCATATGTATAAACAGTAATTTTAAAAACAATGCAATTCGTTTACTGTTTATAATTTGATATAAAAAATGAATTTAACTTTATCACAATGATAAATTAGAAAATGAAGAAATAATAATAAATATGACAATATATACCTTAATTTCTTGTAAGATGAATAACATGCAAAAATATTGTTTTTTTGAGTTATTTTGACAAGGAATTAAAAAACTGAATAGTTAACAGAAAAGAAGATATACGTTAAGGTTTAAACTAGTAGATGAGAAAATGGTGGGTGAATGAAGTAGTTATTTTGTATTACATAATAATGAAAATAAAATAATAAAGTTATAAATGGAAGAAAATGTAAAAATTATAAACTATAAATTCAAACACTACTTGAAATAGTATATCAGAATTGAAAAACTTGTTACCCAACACATCTCTATTAATCCTACAAATTTATAAGTTAGTTTAATAAACTACAAACTAGTTTGTTTAGTGTTACCAATGCTTAGGAGTGTATACGGGTTGAATTGAGTCGTTTTTGGCTAAATCTGATATTCGAACAAATCAATTTTATTTAGGTTAGGTTGAGCTCTCAATTCATGATTTTTCTATCAAACTCGAACCAAACCAACCCGATTATGAGCGGGTTGAGTTGAGTTGGATTCACGGGTAATACATTTTTTTTTATTCCAAAAAATGTAATTAAATTTAATTACTTTAACATATAAAAAAAATAAAAAAACTACATTGCAACATATCACTTAATACTTAAAATACATCTACAGACACACAAAAAACACTTAAATTAATTAAATTAACAACAATTCTCAAACACAGTCTAACAATTAAATTTTAACTATCTATCAATAGTAACAATATATATATATGGTACTCGAATCGAATATAATTTAATTTAAATGGATTAATTCGGGTTAGATCCAAACTTGAATGAGTTGGATCAAAATGCAGATTGAATTGAATGATTGAATTCGCGATTTTACTCGTATTCACGAACATCTCTACCCGTACTTAAATGATTAAAAAAATTAATATTAATTGAAAATTATATCTAAATATTATTTATAATTTACTTATTTTAATAAATTTAAATAAAATAATTTTTGAAAAATATAATATTTTAAAAAATATTTTATAATTCTGAAATTATATATTTTTATTAAATTATATAATGATATCAGTAATTACCGTACACCGACATTGCACGTGTCACGGTCTCCGTGCACCCTGAGATTAGATTAAAGCCGCATTGCAGCTCCACTAGGATGATTCATAAACATCTTATACGCACACCACAATTTTAACCACCAAATAGGTATTCTCTTTATAATCTGCTCTCGAACAATGTACCTAGTTTTATTACTTCTATCTTTCTCAAAATAATTCTCATATTTACAAAATATATTTATTATAAAATAATAGTCACTTTTGATTTTAATATAATTTTTATTCTTTCTTTCAAATGTATCCTTTAATTAATGTATAATTTATAAATTATTATTCTTCACTTTACATATATAACAATGAAAATAAATTAATAGTTGATATGTGTAATTTAATATAATTATTTTCTTTTATTTATTGATATTTTTTTAATTTATGTAAAATAGTCAACTACGACGATCATTTTAAAACAAATATAATAATACTTTCAAATAATTTCTATCTTTGTCAAACGTTTTTCAATTAAATTTTTATGTCCACTTACATTTTTTGAGGACTTTAAACTTGGTGACGTGTCCCGTTAACTACCACCATATAATTAAAAAATTATTATAAAAATAAATAAATAAATAAAGTTATTGGTCACTTACTCTCAATTTACTCCTACCTTCAATTTAATTTTTACAAATGAGTCCAACCCAAACTGAATATCAAAAGAACATCAAACTAGAAAATGATTTTAACAATCAAACTTGTGCAAACATAAATTTAAGGAGGTAAGTTAATATGGTACATTCACAAAAAATTGAGCATGAAAAATAAGATAAGGAGGAAGAACTATTGTGTTCAATTATTGGTTTGGATTCAAGAGGTTACAGGATTCAAAAGAATGCAAACCGTAGATATAGTCTGTATCCTTTCAACTGGAAGCTATGAAGCTTCATGCCATCAAAGTTATGAAAATAGATACACAACCTTAATAGTTAAAGTCAATTTTTGGTATGATGTTGTTCTCATTTTCATTTTCATTTTCATTTTCATAAAGACTAATTTGTAATAATTAAAGAAAACACATCGACAAAATTGAAAGCAAATGTCCATTGTCTGGATACCATTTTAATAACTTTATTTTTTATTAAAATTTTAATTACATGGGAGTTAACGAAACATATTACTAAATCCAACTTTGTCAAAAAACAGAAGTGGGGAGAGGGACCTCAATGATAAATATTTGACAAAGATAGAAATTATATGTTGAATATTAAAAAAGTCAATGACATATTTGTTAGTTTATTTAAATTTTTATACATTTATTTAATATTTCATTTTATTTACATTTCTTTATCACATTACTAATATATTATCAATATCTTTATTTTTTCTATCTCAAGTGGTCAAATAAAACATTACTACCTTTATTTTAATTATTACTATAATTTCTGATTAATTGCATGTTATTTCTAATACTCATACTGTAAAAGAAATTCCATACAAAATTTGATAAAAGAGGAGGTGACATTTTAGGTGATTCTTTTGGATTCAATCACATGACATTTAATGATTAAATATTAGAGACAATATTCAATAAAACTTTTGGATAATAAAGTGTTCACCTTTTATCTTTAACTTCAGTGTTTTGGTGATCGGGGCAGAGATGACAAGGGGGCTTACCCACCACACACATATATTTAGTACATGTATTGTTTTTATATTTTATCTTTTTAATTAACACCTTGACAATATATAATTAGAGACTAACTATAAATATATTTTCCTTTAACTAATAGTATAACCTTATGCAATATTTAATTATTTTGATTTAATATTTATGGAACATTTATTATTAATTTTTTTTGTTATACATATTATTACTATTTTAAATCTTTTGCAGCCCCCTTTTTCATAACGGTATAAATAAGTTGAGTTATTTACGTGTAATACTTGAAAAAAAAATTTGTTATTTATTTTTTAAAATATTTACAAAGTACTTTTTTTTTCGTTGAGATCTTTTTATTTTATTTTAATATATTTACAAAATTATTCTTTAAAAATTGCAATGTATCATTAAAAAACGTTGAGTAACAAGTATATATAGGATTAATATCAATATGTTTTTAATAAAAAACAAAATAAATTTAAATTTAATTGTTAGTGTTCTTCAAACCAATAAAAAAATACATCAATATTCTTTCTCTTCATTATTCTTTTACTTATCATTTTCATCTTTCATCAACATTAAAATAAAATTAACAGTAACTCTACATGAATTTATTAATCAATATTTTTAACGGTACATCTGCGTTTTTGAAAGATAATTTAGTAAACATATTAACAGATCCAAGTGCATTTATCCTTTCCATTAAATGTGTTTGGATTTGAGCTAGCTTCTAAAGTGAGATCTAAATTCATTTAATACCACCAATCCTTACGAGACAGAAAAAGTTTATGTTTCCCCTGCATAATTAAAACAAATAACGGTATTCTTATTTCTTATAAATAAATCATTAATGTATTAAATTAAATAATGTAATAATGAAAATTAAGTCTTGTAAGAAATAACAAAATATGTTCAAAAAAAGAAGAAGACAAAATCTGAGTTTTTAGCTAAAATATTAACTTTATAATGAATACATTAGCACTTGGATATACTGTAAATTATAATTTCATAAGAAATTCATTAATGTATGCAATACAAACTGATTTACGAAGAAATTGAACAGTCCATTGACCAGTGTGTACTTAGTTTTGAGTACTCCATCAACTTTAAAATGAGAGTTATTATAGAGAAAAAAAATTATTTTAAAATAAATGGTATTTTTTTTATTTTCGAGGTAATTTTGATTACTAATTTTTTAATTGTATCCTCCAATCAATGTAATCAATGTTACGTAAAGCTACTTCTAAAACATTAATCATAATTTATATTTATGATATTAAAAAATTCAATAACTAATAAGAATAAGTTGGTAAAATTAGATTTTTTTTCTTCTATCTATTATATTTTTTAATATGTATGTACAAATTTTAAACAATTCTTATTTTAAAACAGATGTAGTAATAGATTATTGAGTATGTTATAAAGACTTGTACGTAAACTTGGCAAATGATGTATTATTATTAATTTAGTATATGTTTGAATATGTGTTAAGACAACTTAATTTATAAAATGGGGTTTGTAGACTAGCCTATTAAACCCGCTAAAGCCCATTTTTTTGTTCTATTTACATTTTAGGTTGTATGATTGAATTCTATTGAACCTCAAATCATTATGATACAAAACATAATGTATGGACTTATGTAGAGCGGGTTAATTAAGGCGGGTAAGTCCACCTAGAGAGCTCTTGGTACAACCACAAAATTTGTATTTTTTAAACACACACTTAAGCATTGTTACATTGTCACTAAAGCATAAAGTGAAAAATCAATTTCAGGGGACGAGGATAAGTAAAATAGTAAGCTAAATGTTTGTTAAATTAATATTTTTTAAATATTTTAATAACAATAGCTACAATATAAATGATAACTGGTAATTTATCATTTTTCGAAATAAATACAGTACTCTAATTCTCTTTTATTTCATATGTATTTGAGCCAAATTTTTATTTTTAGTCTATAAAAAAATTATACTTTAGTTTCTATAAAATTATCATACACATTTTAAGTCAACACTGAAATATCATTATATATTTTTGATCGATTATTTTGCAAATATGCTTAAAACTTTATAAAAAAATTATCTACAAAAAATAAACTTTTTTAACTTGAAATAAATAAAATAAAATATAATTATTTTGAATGCAATAAACTCAAGTTAAGAGTAACGAAAATATAAATTTAAAAATCGAATTTTA
>JBBPBP010009779.1:9455879-9467177 GCA_037974735.1 Cicer chorassanicum | reverse complement strand
TATATATATATATCATATCTTTACTTACATTCTAACAAATAAAATAAAATAATTTGGTTACGCCCTATTTTTTTAAAAAATTAAATTTTTTATTTAATTGTATCAATGATAGTTTTAAATATAAAATTATTTTGTTATTTATTTAATTTTTTTAATATTTTTTATTAATTTAAAAAAAGACTAATATGTAATTGTTTATAAAATATTTTTTTATTTAAATATAATATATACATATAATGTAATAATAAAATATGTACAAAATAAAATATTATTATTTTATTAATTATTATGTATATATCAAATACAAAGTATGATAATTTTAATTGATATTTTATTCTATAGTTTACATGGTCCGAGCCTAGAACAAGAGGAATCCTTACGTGGACAGGTCTATCCTCGCATCACAATAAATATATAATATGGTGCGTGGACAGGTCTTTACGATCTGAAGTTTGGGTTACTGGATAATGGGTAATAACCAGATACCAACCACTTTGAAATGGAAGTATGGGTTGGATATCCAACCAATTGGAAATGGGTCGGTTGCTACCTATATCATGAAAATTTTATCCCATACTTCACTAATTATACTTATACTCCAAATAAGCAAAGACGTTTTTGCCGTCGCTTATATAATAAAAGTCTAAAAAAATTATCATTTGTGTGAGTAACATTTCCGGAACTTAAGAGTGGGTTTTTTTTTTTCAAAACTTTCGAAAAATTTGAATACATGGTTCCCGGTACACAACTTACTATTTCGGAAGTCTTTTTTGAACTTCTCTGGTACATAATATTGTTCCGAAAATCTTTTTTAAACTTCTCCGATAAAGTAGTCTGTTCTAGAAATCTTTTTTGCACTTCTCTGCTACAGTAGCGTCTTCCAGAAATCTTGATGTGTAACATTTCCGGTAGTACCAGAGAACTTGAACCTCAAGTTCCTCGGAAATTAGATTAAATTTTTTATTTATTTAATTTTAATTAATTATAATTTTATAACTACCTCCTTTGCCACAACCTAATATTAATTTATTTCTCATTCCTTTCTCTCTTGTCTCTATATCTGATTTTCTGATAATAACAGTAATTTTATTTTTTATACCAATTTCTTTAGCCCAATTTACAACAGCGCCCCTTGTATCAAATATCTGAAATAAAATAAATTATAAATAATAACAATAATATTTTTTTTACAATATTAATATTAATTAAAATTATTCATACATGATCCGTGTCAAAAATATTTGTAATATCGACGCATGTTTTATCCAATAATTGTAGCATTTTATCCATATCTGTTAACATTTTAAAAAGTTAATAAAATTAAAAAAACTTTTAAAAAAATTGGCGTGTACCGGAAAACTTGTAAATGAAGTTTTCTGGAACCCAGTTCTGTACCAGAAACCTTTGAAAAAAGTTTTCCAAAAACATGCTGTGTACCGAAAATATTCAAAAAAGTTTTCCCGACGTTTGTTGTGTACTGGAAATCTTCTTAAAAGTTTTCCAGAAGTTACCAAAAATCTTGGACCTACCGAGAATCTTTTTTACGGCACTGGAAATGAAGAAATTGTGAAAAAAAAATTTTACTCTGAATTTTGTGAAATTGTAAAAAAAAATTCAGAGTAATTTTAACATTTTGAAAAATTTATAGGGATACAGGTCAAATAATGGGGTACAGAGTCAATTTTTCGTGTATCATATATCTATACCAACGCAAATTTCACTTTTAATTACCGTTATAAGGGGAGTAAGTGGGTCAAGTCTAACAGTTCGATAATTTGTGTGTTGGGCCTCAAAGAAGATTTCCCTCAATGGGGCGATAATACTAGCACCCCTAGTTTTGCAATTCCTACCCCCTTTTATCTTTTGTAACTAAAATTTGTAAAATTACTCAATTATCCCACCCCAATCCCTTTCCCATGCCTCTTCCCACACAACACTAATATAAATTCTTTCATTCAATCCCTTGCATTACTCTCTCTATCCTCTCATTTTATTTCTTTATTACTCTTTTATTATATATTCTATTTCATTCCTCTATAATGTAGCATAGATGAACTAAACTGTGTGTCACGCTTAAGTCAATAAGACTTGATATAAATTTTAATATACGTGGCTTTTTTATTTATATATGAGTTTTTTGTTTATATAAAGTTAATGATACAAAAAAATTTGTTGGTACGTCTAAAACAAAGGTTTAGTAATATTTTTTTTAATCTTATAAGAGATGGTAAATTTCACTGTAATTAACTAACGCAACTGTGAGATTTCCGTGTTTGAATCCGAAACAAGATATTCGATATAACAATATCGACATTTACCATTTGAGATAAGGCTTAAGGATGGTTTAGTAACTTTACCCTTGATTCGATGTGATCAACACTCATTAATTAGAATAGTTTACTTTAGAATCAACTTGATAAATTATTATTTTTACTGAACTTGGTAAATTATTTAAACCGTGGAGTACAATGAGTTCGACTACACATTACAACGTAACACATTACTACTTTCATAATGTATCACACAGAACATATGTAAAGTTTTCACCAACTGATTATATCTTGTCTAATATAATTTTACTGTATATCCTAAGCAATTGATCACATATTATACCTATAAGTTACGTTTATTCCCAAAATCATCTGTGACAGATAAAAGGATTGAAAAACAATAACATTAGAAACCCACACTGCTGTTGATGCCATTCCACCACATATTCCTCTATATCTTAAAGGGTATATCTCAGAGTTTATAACCTATTATTGCAATCCATCATGTTTTGCTAGAATATCCTTTTGTGTACCAATCTCTGTGTTTAGAAGTGCAGTGATCTTTAGAGGAGTCATCGTGGATTAAACATGCCCTTGCTTTTATTCGAGAAGTTGTTGGACACTAAATATGAATGTTTCTCTTACTAAAGATTTGAATCCGACTTCTTATGGCATCGATCATTTAAGTACATAATACCAATTATTAAAAATTGACTATTAGTATTAGTTAAAACTAGTATAGTGCCTATAAATTTTAACTCTTTTGATAATAAGCCTATATTAAACTATTTAAGCAATAAAATTACATTGGTATGAGTAAAACTGAATTTGAATTCTTCAAACAAGGTCTCAGATTCATCATATCATATGGATGAAAAAAATGTAATTGAGAAAGAAGACCACACTAATGATAATCAGACAGATTTCACCGCAGAGATTAGTCATAGACAAATTCAATAGATAATTCGTATTAACAATATGATTACAAAAAGAAAAACTATGGCAGAAGTTGAGGCTTAGATTAAATGTAAACAAATGCGGTAAATAATTAGTTTTGAGACTTAGAATATCCACTAATCATATGCTAAAAGTAATTAATAATTTATTTAGAAAAAGTTACCGCAGAAGTTGATTTTAGTAATTTGAAAATAACACAAATGTTTCCACATATGCAACAATCTCATATAGTTTTATTAACACGAAGTTTTAAAATAAATAATTGAACTACTTCATTGACTTCTAATCCAACTTATTGGGCTAGCATTAGCACCAGATATCACACCTGCACATATCCATAAATGTAAAACAGTCAAAAATGAAAACAAAGATAGAGAAATGCCAAGAGAGAATGAGCATAAAACATTATGTACAAACGAGTTTAACATGATCACAATGTGCCATCTGATACTATGGTTTTATCAAATTCACCGTACATACACTTATGATATGACAATTTACTTGTGTCATAGCCAAAGAGGAGGCCACCAATTGCGAGGTGAAGGATATAAGGATTGTTCGTCGAAAGAGCCAAAACATTCTACAAATGCAGATTTATCAGCCTCTGGAATTCCTCCCTTCATGTTGTTATCTCAATTTTGTTCAAAATAATTAAAAAACATACTTGTTTATACTTATGACTAAAATTCACAAATTCATATATGGAAAACGGACTCAAACCAATGTTTGTGCTTGAAAATTGAAAACAAGTAGTGAGAGAGAATTGAGAGTAAGAGGAATACACTAAGACCAAAATAGAAATGTATGACTAATAAGGAAAATTTTGTGAAGTTATGATTTGTCATCTCTTCACAACCAGACCTGCATTCATTTTGGAACTAACTAGAATGTGAAGAAGGTATGCTTAATTGGATTTGGAACATATTTCTATACATTTTTTTTTAATTGACCGGAACAATGATTAAATTGTTTGACAAAACTCTATTTTAGACGTTATTCTACGCTAACACACTTGTTAGCATCTAAAACATAAGAAGGTTCAAATTTTACCAATTTTATTAAAATGAAACATTCAAATCTTACAAAGATAATTAAAATACCAATTTCTCATGGTTCCCTATACACAGTTCTTTATCACTACTACTAAAACATAAGAACTAAAATGGAACATGAAAATCTTAGAAAGATAATAAAAACACCAACTTCACATGTTTCCTTAGAAACAGTTCTGCATTACTAAATATTAATAAGCTTTTAAACAAACATAAATTGACTCAAACTAAGTCAACCCTTTTGAGAGTCAACTCTCTTGTTCCAAAACTTGAACTGCAGAGTCCTCTGTTCAAGCATCTTCTCAACTTCCTCCATTGGAACTCCCTTAGTTTCTGGTACGAAAACGATGACAAAGAAGATTGCTATGAAAGCAACAAATCCAAACAACATGAATGTCCATGCAATCCCAAGAACTTGTGTCAAGGACAAAAAGGACTGAGAAACAATGAGATTTGAAACCCAAACAGTTGTAGAAGCCATTCCTCCACAGATTCCTCTATACCTTAAAGGATATATCTCAGAGTTCACAACCCATGGAACAGTTCCCATACCTGGTGAGAAGAATATGATATACATTGCTAAGCCAATTAGTGCAAGCCAACCCCATTTGCTAGGACACCCTTGAGTGTACCATGCCCTTTGTCCTTTATGGCATTGATCCTTTGCATTGTCATTGGAGATCAAACATGCCCCTGGTAAAAGCTGCATATATATAATACAATTGGTTATCATATAAAATATAATCACTTATTATGTATAAAATATTTCTATAATCAATGAGACAATGTGGTTAAAGTGTACATATAATTTGTATGTTTTTTTTATAAGTTATTGGAGAGGATATTTTACCTTGTTAGATTGAGATGCACAAAAACCACATTTTGGTGAAGCCTTTAAGCACTTCATGCAATCCCATCCACCACCATGATTCATAGTTTTGCTGAAACTAGGACATGTGCCATTAAAATGAGAGGTTTCTATTGGACTAATCATTGGAGAGTGAGTTTCAGTTTGTCTAAAAGTGACAGTAAGAAGTGCTAAGGATAAAACAACACCACACAAACTGATTAAAGCAAGCTTCTTTCTCCCAGTCTTATCAATAAAATATATACTCAAAATCGAACCGAATGCATTCAGCCCAGCAGTGATCAAAGACAGAAGAAGTGCTGTTTGATTGGATGCGAAACCGGCTAACTGAACAATGGTGGGACTGAAGTACATAACAGTATTTATTCCCACAAACTGTTGGAAGATTTGAAGGCCCATTCCTGCATACAAACCTCTTCTCACACTTTTGGTTTTCAGAAGTGTGATGAGGCTGATCTTTCCAGAAGCTTCAGCTTCTTTGAGTTCCATGGAAACTGATTCTTGCAATGCTTGGATTTCAGCTTCAACCTCATCAGGTGGGTAAATCTTTCTGAGAATTGCTTTTCCTTCTTCATCCCTTCCCTGTTACATGATGCAGAGACAAAAGGATGTAGTTTATCACAAAATGGAAAGTCATAAATGATTTAACTGACCTTGCGGAACAACCAACGAGGTGATTCTGGGAGCCAAAACATAAGTAGCAATTGTACTACAGCAGGTGCTGCTGCAACACCAAGCATCCACCTCCATGTACCAGGTGCCTAAATGAACAATTGTATGAAGATTAGCACATGGTAGAAAAGGTAGTAATAGAAATAGAATAATATTAAGTTACCTTAGTAAATGCCAAGTTGATGAGATAAGAGAGAAACTGTCCACCAGTGATGAGAAAACTATTGAGACTTACAAGAGCTCCACGAACTCTAGCGGGAGAAGCTTCTGATATGTATAAGGGAGATGCCATTGAAGCCATTCCAACACCAAAACCAACGAAAACACGTCCGACGATCAGAACAGCAGGACTTGTTGCAGCAGCCATGATAACAGAACCAATAAAAAACAGAGTATCTGCTGTAACGATTGATATTTTTCTTCCGAATCGATCGTTAATCCATCCACCAACTGCAGCACCTACCACTGCTCCAGCTAGTGCAGTACTCACTATCGCTGACTGTCAATTTGTATCATAAACAATAGGATAAGGAGATATAAAAAAGTCTAGCTATTTCCATACTAGTACAAGAAATTAACTTCTTCATATATTTACATTTTCTTTGCCTCTCTCTTAAAATAAACTCTTATTAGTTTTGTTAAAAATGATTAATTCAAATTGATTGATAGGTAGTTAAGGAGGTTAGAAGTTGATAAATAGCAAAGGTTGGACACGTTGCTTCAGTAGTAAGTAACAGTAATAAACTTGATTCAATTCATTCTATTCTTTTCAATTCCAATTCCTATCAATCCCTAAGTGTGTTCTAACAATTGGCATTAAGAGTTTAGGTTCTAATCTAGGGAAACACGAGTGAAAAGTGTGAGGCTTTCAAATTGAGAAACACAAGTATGAATGAAAGAAAGAAAGAAATCATGAATGGAGGGGGCTTTCCATCTAGTTTGTCAATTCTTGATGGGAAAAATTGGGAGAGATGGTCTGCATCTATAAGATCATTACTGGGAGCTCAAGAAGTGTTTGCGATTGTCCAAGAAGGCTATGAACAGTTAGGTCCCAATCCAACATAAAGGCAGCAAACATCATTCAAAGATTCCAAGAAAAAATGTTGCAAGACATTGCTTTACATTCAGAAAAGTGTGGATTCAAACAACTTTGAAAGGATTTCAAAGGCATCTACATCAAAGGAAGCATGAGACATCTTGATGAAGTATTACACGGGTGATGAAAAAATCAAGAAAGTGAAACTCCAAATGTTGAGAAGGCAATATGAATTATTTAGATGGAGGAAGATGTTTGATAATTCAAAGAGGTTTGTCTTGAAGACACCACTGTCCAAGAACAAAACCTTCAAGATTGAGATTCAAATCAGTGAGAATCAATGCCTGGCTGTTGAAATAAGAAGTGAATATTGGCTATGGCACCTGAATTTTAGGAGTCTTCAAATGATGCAGAGCAGGGGCATGATGCTAGGAATTCCTGAAATTCAGATACCAAAGGAGATATGTGAAGAATGCTGCCATGCCAAAGAGCACAGGAACAAATTCAAATCAGAACTGCCTACTAGATCTTCAAAGATGATGGAGCTAATCTTTTCTGATGTTTGTGGTCTATTTGAAGAAATGCCAATAGGAGGAAAATATTGATATATCTAAATAAAAGGAAAAGTGAAGTGCTTGATGTGTTTAAAAAATTCAAAGTGATGGCAGAAAATCAAAGTGGTTGTAATATGAAAATAATCAGGACAGATGGAGGAGGAGAATACAATTCTCACGAGTTTCATGAGTTTTGTGAAAGATAAGGAATGGTACATGAATTGACTGCACAATACATACCACAACACAATGGAGTTGTTGAAAGAAGAAACAAAACCATATTGAACATGGCTAGAAGCATGCTGAAGGGAAAGAAAATGTCTCACAAGTTTTAGGGAGAGGTAGTGTCCACTGCAGCATACATATTGAATAGGTGTTCAACCAAAAGACTTGACACTAAGACACTTGAAGAGGCCTGGTCTGAGAGAAGGTCAAATGTGAGTAATCTAAAAGGGTTTGGATCATTATGTTTCAGACATGTGCTTGTCCAAAACAGAAGAAAACTGGATGATAGGGCTGAACAGATGGTGTTGAAGGGGTATGATTCAATTGGGGCTTATAAGCTCTATGATCCAAACAAAGAAAAGCCAACAAAAACAGAACCTCAGCCAACTCCAGATCAAATGAGGCGTTCTGAGAGAATCAGACATCCCTCAGTCAGATTAAATCAATATGAAATAGCATCTGATTCAACAATCAATGCAAATGGAGAATTAATACATTTTGCATTGCTGGCTGAATCAGAACCAGTCAATGAAGATGAGGCCCTAAGTGATCAAAGATGGAGACTAGCAATGGAGGAAGAGCTTGATGCCATAGAAAAGAATAAAACTTGGGAGATGATGACCCTGCCAGTACATAAGAGACCAATTGATGTGAAATGGGACTATAAAATCAAGATAAAGCCTGATGGACAAATTGTCAAGTACAAAGCCAGGCTTGTAATAAATGGATTTTTGTAGAGGCATGGGTTGGATTATGATGAAGTTTTTGCACCAGTTGCCAAAATTGAAATAGTGAGGCTGGAAGTATCAATGGCTAGCTACAAAGGCTGGTTCATGCATTAGTTAGATGTAAAGTTAGCATTCCTTAATGGACCATTAGAAGAAGAAGTCTATGTAATCCAACCACCAGGATATAAGATAAAAGGAAAAGAAGAGAGTGCGTACAAGCTGAGGAAATCACTATATGGCCTGAAGCAAGTCCCTAGGGCATGGAACAAGAGGATTGACAGGTTCCTCATAGAACAACAGTTTGAGAAATGTGTAAATCAGCATGGAGTCTATGTTAAGAAGGCAGCAACAACACCTACACTATTAATATGTCTCTATGTTTATGATTTTCTAGTGACTGTCAGCAATGAAACTGAAATACAACAGTTCAAGGACATAATGGAAAAGGAGTTTGAAATGACAGATTTGGGCACATTATCACACTTTATTGGTATTGAATTTGTGATAAAAAAGAATGGAGTCTTTATGCATCAAAAGAAATATGCCAATGATGTATTGAAGAGATTTAGTGTGCAATATTGTAATGGCTCAAGTACACCATCAGAAGCAGGGCTGATATTGTCAAAAGAAGGAAATGAGGAGTTGGTTGATCCTACAACATTCAAGCAAATTGTAGAATCCTTGAGGTACTTATGCAACACAAGGCCATACATTGCATATAGTGTTGGACTGGTCAGTAGGTATATGGAGAAGCCTAGAACACCTCACTACATGGCAGCAAAAAGGATTTTGAGATACATTAAAGAAACCAATGAGCTTGGACTGCTATATCCCAGAAATTCAAATGGAAATGAAGTTGAACTGGCTGGCTTCACTGATGCTGACTGGTGTGGAGATAAAGATGAAAGGAAGAGCACCACGGGCTATGTATTCATGGTGAATGAGTCACCAATCTCATGGTGTTCAAGGAAACAAAGTATAGTAACATTGTCCACTTGTGAAGCTGAATATGTGGCTGCATCAATGGAAGCTTTCCAAGCTCTGTGGCTGGAAGAATTGATGATGGAACTAGGGCTGAGAAGCAATACAACAATGAGGATGAAACTAGACAATAAATGAGCAATAGATCTAGCAAAACATCCAAGTGTTCATGGAAGAAGCAAGCACATAGAAACAAGGTTCAATTTCTTAAGAGATCAGGTGATGAAAGACAAGATAAAGCTGGAACATTGCAATACCAATGATCAAAAGTCTGACATTCTAACTAAGAACTTGAAGAGGGTGAAGTTCCAAGAGATGAGGAACAAACTTGGCTTAACATCAATTGAATCACTTTGAATTAGGGAGCATGTTAAAAATGAGTAATTCAAAGTGATTGATAGGTAGTTAAGGATGTTAAAAGTTGGTTTAAATAGTTTGTCAGTTTGTTAACAATGTACTCTAGCAAACTGTTTGATAAATAACAAAAGTTGGGCACATTGCTTCAATAACAAGTAACAATAATAAACTTGATTCAATTCATTCTATTCTTTTCAATTCCAATTCCTATCAATCCCTAAGTGTGTTCTAACAAGTTTTTCATTATTTTTTCGAATGAAAGAGAAAATAAGATAAAAAAATTATATACATGATCCGGAGAGCTAGGGGAGGAACTTGATTGTGTGTAGTAACAATCATTCTAACTACACACAATCACGTAATCTTCACTATTTAATTAAAATTTAGTGACTTTACAAATATTAAATGACATAAAATAAAATTTCAATTAATAAATTTTATCGATTAATACTTAAAATATTTAAAAGTAATAATTTAAAATTATTTTATACCTTATAAATTATAAGTTACATAATCCTTTATTGAAACAAAGCTTATATGTTAACACTTGGGGATATAGCACCTGCCAATTTATCTGGGGCGTTCTTGTTTTTAAACCCGAGCAAAGAAAAAAAAATTATTTGAGAAAATGAAATATACATAATACACACTATGTAGGAAAAAAATATTATACACTACAATATAAATTAATTTTATAGTATAGTTAATATGTACTATTAATTCTTTGGTTATATTATGTGATTATAATTCTCATTAATCATTAATCATACAATCAATAAATTATATTAATTAACGGTCTAAAATTGTTTACACCTCAATTTGTACCCATTCAACTTGTATATATATAAATTAATTTAATAGAATATTTTGGAGGTACTTTTAGCATATAACGTTACAATATTCCAAGTCATAATGGATCGCTCGGCATCATTTGATATGTTTTCAAGAGTGTAATATAGTATGAGAGATTATTTCAAGAAAAATCATGTTAAAAGTTTAAGTTGGAAAAATTAGCCTTAATACTAAATTATCAATAAAAAAAAATCACATATTCTTTCTAACCTCTAATTTTTACTTTTCATAGTAACCTTTCATCCCAAACATCTTTTCTCTAATCCAATTCTTTTCCTACCGCCACCTCGTTCGCAAATTTCTCACGAATTAAATTTAGTGACATTAAGCATTATCCTTTTTTAATAGTGTAAAATTTGACAATGGAATTTTTTATATAGGGATAGTGGATCACAATCAAAAGAGAATCTTAAAAACTAAAAAGAAAAACAAATACAAGAGTCACATGATGTTTTTTAATTAGTCGATTGAAACTTCGGTAACTGTCTTCCCGTGATGACCGATAAGAAGAAAAAGAAGACAAACATAATAAATACTACCTCTCATAAATACTACCTCTCGAAAAATAGATCAAATTTTTTTTGTCACAATAAGCAAAAGAAACTCCATCGAAATAAAAAAGTAAAATTAAAATACTGTTGGCTTATTTAATGTTAGTAAAAAAAAATCCCAATTAATATATATATATATATATACATTTAATGTTAGTCAAAAAGAAAATATTTCTAATATATATAATATAATAT
>JBBPBP010009779.1:9431971-9443279 GCA_037974735.1 Cicer chorassanicum | reverse complement strand
CAATGCATTTTACTTTCAATAATTGATAAATTATTTTTCTATTTTATTCAATACATAGTTATCATCAAGATATGAAGAGTTAGCATAAAAAACAAAATAGTTTCTGTATTATAAAAGTGTGAAGGGAGTTTAATTATGTGAATATTAGAGTTTGTTTGATTGTGTTTTACTTTTCAGTTTTTGAAAATTACTTTATAAATAAATTTTAGAAAACTGTTTTCAAAAACAAAATTTAAAAAAAATCTGTTTGGCAACTCTAATTTTAAAATAGTTTTTCACCATAGATTTAGAAAAAACTGAAAAATGAAAAGTAAAACACCATTTATCTGTTTTGCTTTTTTAATTTTAAAAACAAATAATCCAAACAAATTTTTAGTTTAGAAATTTTAAAATATTAAAATAAAATTTTTAAAATGTGATTGATGCCTTTATCTTTCTTTATTATGGCCCTATTTTAATGTGCAAGTTGATGGTAAGGGATTTATTTGAAACACATTTGTGTATATGTAGTTCTTGATTTTTTTAAATAGAAATGGAGATGCCATTGTTAATACTCAATGAGTATGTGTCCCTAGGCAGATAATGATGGAGATGAAGAGTAAGTACCTGGAGCCACGTGTTTGTATCAACAGCTTTGAAATCATCTCTGATATATAATAACGCCCCAGATATGACTCCTACAATATAATATAACATCTATTCAATTCATTCATAATAAAAAATGGAAGACAGAGGAAAACAGAGAAAAGTGAGTTTGAAACTAACCAGTGTCATAGCCGAAGAGAAGGCCACCAATTCCAGCAGAGAAAGCAAGACGAAGGACATAAGGATTTTTCCACGACAGTGACAAACATTCTCTGAAAGCTGACACATCGGTTTCTACTAAACCTCCTTCCATGTTGTTGTTTTAATTTGAGTAAATTAATTTTAGTAATTGATGATGATGACTGAATCAGAGAAACGAAAGTGTGAATGATGAGAGCAACATTTTATAGAGGGAAGGGTAAAAGGTTTTGATAATGACGCAACCGGGAATCAATCCTACCTCTTTCTCAATTTTTCTAACGGATAACAATAACAACAAATTTTGCCTCAAAAAACAATTAAATGGATCAATGCTCTTTTTTCATCAATATTATTATTATTACTACGGTTCACACTAGGGGTGGACATCGGGCGGGTTTGGACGGTTTCGGGGCAAAAATGTGAAACCGGCCCAATCCGCGGGTGATATTTATAGGCCCAATTTCGTCGATTTTTTAATTCAGGTTCATCGGGTTCGGGTTCATCGGGTGTCGGTTTTGGATGAGTGGGTAAAAACGGGTTGGACTTTATTGAGCCTATTTTTGTTTTTGTTTTTTTAAAAAAAATCTGATCTTATATAATTTGTTATATATAATACAATTATTGTCGATTAAAAAAAAAACTGACCCACCTGCTAATTTTACATCACACTTGTTTTATATCTTCAATTTTTCTAAAGCACTAGCATTTGCATAATAATCAATTTAATATATCACAATTTTGTACAATAATCAATTAGTTTTGTTTCAACATCACAATTTCTAAGTTCTGAAGTTTGGACTTCTGAGGTTTTGGGCTTGCAGGTTTGGATTTGTAGTACTGACTAGTGAGTAAAACTTTTTTTTTACAATAACTTCAATGTAATAATAATAATAATATGGACGGGTTCGGTCGGCGATGGGTCCAAATAATCAACCCGAACCCGCCTGACGTAACCCTTATGAATTTTTTTTTTCTTCCACGCGGATCCGATTACCCGTCTCAACCCGACCGCGTCACCCAAATTCAACATGGGTCGGGCGGGTCTAATTATCTTGTCCACCCCTAGTTCACACTCACCCTCTCTCCGCTTTTAACCCTCAAAAATTGGGATATTTAATCACAATGTAATACAAAATAATAAACAGAATAGTTTAAAGGAAAAATAAGATTGGCGAAAAATCACCTCTATCTTTTTCAATATATATATTTAAAATTTTGTTATTTAAATAAAATAGAGAATAACAAAATAGTTCAATAAAAATTAAAATTAAAAGATAAAAAGATTGCAACAAAGTTTTGTTTTATATATAGCATATGTCTATATTTTTTTTGTAATAATAATAATAATTATCCTTAAGAACAACTGTAAAATAGTTCTTTTATAGAAACTAATAAGGACAAATAGGAAATAATATTTTGGATTTTTTTTATTGATAGTTTATACTAGCACTAATTTTCCCGGTAATTAATATCTGCTAGAGAAATTAGATGGCTACTTTTGCTAAACTTTCTCTTTACAAACACATTTTTCTATCTACGTACATTACTCAAACTTGATTACCTTATTTAAGAGGCTTAAGTCATGTTTCATGTGGACCCGTAAATATTATATTATTGGAAAAATATAAAATTTTTGATGTTGTTATAGTTTAATAAACTCATGTCACGTGATTTAATAAATTCACAAAAGAGATTAAAAATTAAAAATTTTAACTTAATTGACTGTGAAGTTTAGTTATAATGATTTCTTATATAACCGAACAAGGAGATACAGGGCTGAGTTTGGGACGGAGATGGCGGGGGGCCTAAACTTGCACGCCATTAAATTCTGTATTTTATTTATCCTTGACAACATTTTATACAAATTATGTATCTGCATGAAAATAAAATGTTATTTAGAATAAACAAAACATATTGACATTAATAGTCAATTATTAATTTTTATTTTATTTTAAAAAAGATAGTAAATTTTACCATAATTAACTTATTTTTGATGTGTTGGATTCAAATTCAACCTTCAACTTAATAATATTAATATTTGTCACTCACACTAATATTTAATAACATTATTAACTTCTTCTCATCATTCATGTTAAGAAACTAAATATAAAATTTGTGTTTATAAAATTGTGTATTTAAATTTTTTAGAATTTAAAAATTATTCTCTCCGATACAAAATTTTCTTTTTGTTTTCTGATAGCAAAACTTTAAATAAAATTAAGTGACAGAAAGTTATAAAATGGAAGCTGCCGACTCTTAGAAAGAAAGATGAAATCACAAAAGTCTAATGTATAAGCTAGAAAATTAAATCACTAATTAAAAAACTCCTTGGATTTAGAGTTTTTCTGTGATAGAAGCTACAGTCCAATTAGCCACACTGGCTTTGGCAGAAATTAATTTTCAGCAATAAAATGAGTATGCATCTTTGGCAGCACATGTGTGTAATGGAGCTAAGTTTCAACTTTGAAGCGTAGCGTTTGTTTTTACTGTGTTTCTTTAATTGTCTTACTTTTGAAAAAAACAAAACAAAATCCCAACAAAAGTGATATGCAAGTATATATATTTTGAGAGATAAGGGAAAGTGACATGGATGCATATTGATTTCAAATAATTTACAAAACTAGATGTACGAAAGGAAGGTTTTGTAGCAAAAAATATTAAAGGTTACATCAATTTTATTTATTTTTTGTTGAAAACTATTTTAAAATTTTTTTTTAAATTGAAAGAATAACATGATAATGATAACATATTATTTCAATTTGATTTGATAATGATAACATATTATTTCAATTTGATTTGATAATGATAACATACTATTTCAATTTGATTTGATAATGATAACATATTATTTCAATTTGATTTAATTTATTTTTAAAAAGATTTAATAACTTATTTAATTTAAAAATAAATAAATGTTCAATAGAGAATTGAAGTCCTTAGTCGTTAAGATTTAACAATTGTTATGGTTGAGTATAAGGAATTTTTTTTGTTTATGAAGAATTTTTGGAAGTTATTTCAAATCCAACGGACGAGATGGGTTTTATTTATTTATTTATTTATTTATGAAAATGAGATAGGGTTTGTGTTAAAAGAAAAGTTTAATCAATTGAGACAGAAATAAAAATCTTTTATGTTGTCATTCACGCTTCAAATTTTCTTTGAATTAAGGAGGTTATATAGCACAATCCTATCATATCTTGGATCAAATGCAATATAGACGGCGCAACAAAATATTATCTTGGATCAGCCGCTTATGAGAGTATATTTAGATATAACAATGTTGTTGTTATTTGATGTTTTGCTAAAAAATATCTCAACGGCTTTTCTTGCAGAGCTCATTGGAGCTATGCATGCAATTGAAATAGCTTTTAAAAAGAGTTGTATATTTATTTGGTTGGAAACAAATTCTAAATCAGTGATTCTTCCTTTTAAAAATCATGAGATTGTTCTTTTGAGGCTAAGACATAGGTGGAGAGGAGCTGTGTTAAAATAATTAAAAATATGCATTTTATTATTTCTCATATCTACAGAAAAGACAATCGTTTTTTCGACAGGATTGTTTCCTTAGGTCTTTAGCATAACGACTATGTCTGGTGGGATATTATTCCTTCTTATCTTTAAGATTTGTATAACTATAATAGGTTATGAGCCCCTGATTGTCAGCTTTTGTTTGCTTCAACACTCTTTTTTCTTTCACCAAGGTTTTATCCCTTCGAGTTTTTTTGGGAAGGTTTTTCATGAGGCATGTGTTGTTTTTTCTTTGACTCTTTACGTTGGGTTTTGGACTAGTCTCCCAATTTTTGTGTAACTTTTTTTTTTATTGAATACATTTTTAAGGTGCTACAAATGATAGATAATTGTTTTGAGGTGTCAATATGACTAACATGTCTTGACAATCATATGATGTTTTTGCACTCTAATTATTTACCTAAAAAAAATTTGGATGAGTGAATTTAACAATAGAAGATAAGGTCAAAGAATTAAATCAACTTTATGATTTAACATGTGAGGATGGTGCTTTTTATTGATTAGGGAAGAAAGATTTGGATGGACGAAGGTTTCTGGAAAGCAATTGGAATAAATGAGAGTTTGTTGTGGCAAAGTGAAGAGAGGGGTGGATTAGGGAGAGACATTCTAACACTAAAAAATTTCATGCAAGTTAGAAGAAGAAAAAATCAACCAAATGCTTTCAATAAAAAGGGGAAATGAGTGGAAGATGTGGATTGTATAAAAGACCGGGTGTGGAGTTACTTCGTAACACATTTTACCATAAATGTATCTTCTAATGAAAAAACTATTTAGATCTATGATAGTGATAAGAGCCTAGATCGGAATGATATAAATTTTACCTTCATCTAAGAATGCTGGAGTCTAATCAAAGATGATTTCTTATATTTTTGGGAAGATTTTCATAACAATTTTTACTTTTTTATAAGTGGTGACAACATTTTTGTGCTAATTTTAAAAGTGGACCATTCACAAGTTGTGAAGACAAAATAAATCGTACTCATGAGTATTTGCAAATCAAATTTGTGATGGACACGAGGTGACTTTTTTTTTATCATCATATCCCTTTTTTTTTTCAAAAACGTTACCAAATTGCCACCTTTTCAAAGAGTTTTACCAAATTGCCATACTTTTTGGGTCATGTTGCAGGTCAGCTACGGGGGATGTGACCTCCTGAAGAGGTTTTTTTTTTCATGCCCAGTAGGAGGTCGCTGGCTGAGGGTACGACCTCCTATTGGGGGCTTTATTTTTTGTTGTTGTCTTTTTTTTTTTTTTTTTTAAGTTTTTTAATAATTAATTATAATAATAGTAATAAAAATAATACGTTAATAATAATAATAATTAATAAATAAAATACAATACATTAATAAATAATAATAATATATTAAAAATTAATAATTATTATTATTATTATTATTATTATTATTATTATTATTAATATTATTAATTAATTATAAATAATAATAATAATAGTTATTTTTATTATAAGTAATACATTAATAATAAAAAGTAAAAAATAATTAATAATGGGAAAGTTTTTAAAATTTTATTTAATGGAGCGTTTCTTAATGGAAAGTTTTAAAAATTTCATTTAATGAAAAGTTTCGAAATGGAAAAATTTTAAAAATTTTATTTAATGGAAAAGTTATAGAATTTTAATTTCGAAACTTTCATATTGTATGAAAGTTTCAAAGTTGGTTCAAAGTTGTAGATGAATGAATTAAAGGGGCATATTATTTCCATAAAGGTTGGTTCAAAGTTGTGGGGTTAATTTGTGACCTTTAAGAACTTTGAGTCCATATATAGTTAAGAAGGTTCATTACATGTTCTATTATTCCTCGTGACATGCCTTTACAAAAGAGAATGATGGGGGAAAAGGGAACCGAATTTCATCCACTATGGCCCTATAATTCATGTTCAAAAGGATCTGGCAAGGGGCACCATTCAATTAATCAAGATACCTTTTGTTGGTAGTTTTGTAAGAAAGTGGATTACTACAATAATTTGGTTGTTTCCTATAAATTCATAAACGAACAAATTCTCATATTGCAATATTAATTTGAAACCATCCAATTTTCAAATTGATTGATAATAAATTGAATTGTATCTTAATAGTCGCAACGCGTTGATACTAATATTTAGAGGCAAATCCTGCCCAACCTACATTTTAATAAATTAGCTATAATTTAGTTATTGAATTTGATTGGATGTTTTGATGTTAATTTAGTTGGTTTAAGTATTTTGTTGTGTTAATGTGCTTCAATTAAATTTTCTTATTTTTTATATTTTCAAGTATTGAACTTTAATTTTAGTAAAAAAAAAGTAATAATTTTAATTATATTTTTTAAGAATAAAAATAAGTTTTTTAAATCTTAGTCTAATCGCTAAAAGTCGATATTGTTAGGTTGGACATTATGTCGTAAGTTCAAATTTGAAATCTTAATTAATTATAGTAGTATTTATCATATCTTCTAAAACAATTTTTTATTTTTTATGATTGACTCGAGAACCCAACCTAACTTATTGACTACTGGATTAGTATGGTTCAAGTTTCGCGTAAAAACTATGGGTTCAACTAAATGAGATGATCGGTTCAAATATCAAATTTGATCAACTACTTGTGTCGGGGATCAACTTCACCGCTAAGTGGGGTGCAGCTACTCGTGTGTAGTTACAAAAAAGATTTTAATATTAAAGTCAATCATTATTTAATTTAATTTTCCTCTAAAACTAGGAATGTATAAAATAAGTGATATTAATTATTAATAAATAAATTAATAATTGATATTAGATGTATGTATTAACACATTTTAAGGTTATTTATGTATCAAATATATAACAATTCTTAGTTTTTCTGGTAAAATAAACAATTCTTAATTTTCTTTATTTATCACTTCTCTAACAAGTCTTTCTAATTTGAGTGACTTGAATATTACTTTGTTTACTGTATATGCATACTCCTGAGGTTTTGCTCTGTCTTGTTTTGTGCTAGCTCCATTAGATCGAGATCCAGCTTTGGTCCCTTTCATGCATACATCAATCATGATGATACAAGTGAAGTTACAATAATACTACATATAGTAGTTAAAATAATTATTATACTAACAAGTTACAATCATGCAATATGCACATCTTGTCTGTTTAGTGGCTTAATAAAGGTCAACGAGGAAGCACTTTTTGTTTAAAAGAACATTATCAATTAATTTATATCATCTCAATTCAAACATCTCTTAAATTCTTTCAATGGTTTTTATTTTTTCTAATTTTATTTTTATTTATTTTTTTAGTTTGAATTAAAATTTTATATTTTATAGATTACGTATATAAAATTTTACATAAATAAAAAATTATTTATTATATTATTGACATATATCAAAATCAACATCTTATATAATTTTATTGAATACTATTAATCTTTATAAATTTCTATAACATATCAAATAATTTTATATTTATATAAAACTTCACATGCAATATTATAATAAACTTTTAATTCAATTACAAAAAAAGAGATAATTAAGAGAAATTTATATTGAAAAGACTAAAACTCCACTATCTATATATCTGGAGTATACGCCATGCCCGTGGGGCTAATGGGAATGTAAGTATTCTTATAGTATAATTCTTGGGAAAGGAAGGAAGGAGAAGTTAAGAGTAATTTAAAATGTGTAATTAAAGTTTTGGTGGTGTTAAAGAACTATATAAATTATTTTTATAATTAAAAATTTTAATTAAAAATTATAACAAATTAATAATAAATTTAATGATATTTATCTTTAATAAATACAAAATTTAAAATTTTTAGTAGGATTAAATCTATAACTTTATCACATTAATTGATTAAAATCATGTTATTTAATTATTAATTAATTAATTTAATTGTACCAAAAGATATCAATTTACTACTAATAATTTGTTACACCATATTTTACATACATATAAAACCCCTATTTCATTGACACAATATCTACATCGCTGAACTAACATCCACATTTTACTATTTTATGACATTTGTATGAACTAGAACCAGAACCAATAGTTCTTTAGTTATATTCTAACATACATCATTATACAACACAATTAACTTAAATTGATTGAGTTTTCTGTGTCGACCCTTCTCCAGAATCAGAACTTCTCTGCCAAAACTTGAAATTAAGAGATCTTGTTTCTAACATTTTCTCCACCTCTTCCATTGGAAGTCCTTTAGTTTCTGGAACAAAGATAATAACAAAGATAATAGCTGCAACAGTGATGAAGATAAATATCATGAATGTCCATGAAACTCCAATAGCTTGTGTCAAAGATAGAAAGGATTGAGCAACAATAAGATTTGAGACCCAATTAGATGTAGATGCCATTCCTCCACAAATACCTCTATATCTTAAAGGATAAATCTCAGAGTTAACAACCCATGGAACAGTTCCCATCCCAGGTGAGAAGAATATGATGTAGAGTGCTAAGCCTGTTATTGCAAGCCATCCAAATTTACTAGGACACCCTCTTGTGTACCATAACCTCTGCTCTTTATGACACTCATCCTTTGTGCTGTCATTGGATATTAAACATGCTCCAGGGAGAAGCTGCACAATATTAGTTTCAATAGTGTTATGTCACATTAATAAAGATCATGACATTTAACTTTATAATTTATAGTTTGTCACATTTTCTGTAGTTTTTACCCTCGTTATATTAATTGAAAACAATGTAAATATTAATTAAAAATTTTATATAATTTTATACTTATAAGTTAGTTCAACCGCTAATTTTGCCAAACACTACAAATTCAATTAACTAGTTTATCTGTTATCAACTATTAACTAATATAAGTTCATCAGCTGTCAGATACTTTTCATCGAACAGAACCTAATTTGATAGGATAAGTTTACCTTATTAGCTCCTGAAGCACAAAATCCACATTCTGGAGAAGCCTTAAGGCACTTCATACAATCCCATCCACCAGGGTTCAAAGCAGCACTATAATCAGGGCAAGTATTATTGAAATGAGAGGTTTCGATCCCGCTAATCATTGGCGAATGAGTGGCACTTTGATGGAACACAACAGTCAAAACAACAAGGGACAAAACAACACCTGACAAACTGAACAACAGAAGTTTTTTCCTTCCTGTCTTATCTATAAAGTATATGCTCAAGATTGATCCAAATGCATTCAATCCAGATGTAACAAGTGACAGAAGAAGTGCTGTTCTGTTGGATGCAAAACCAGCTAACTGAATAATGGCTGGACTATAGTACATCACAGTATTAATTCCCACAAACTGCTGGAAAATTTGAAGTCCCATTCCTGCATATAAACCTCTTCTCACTGTTTTAGTTTTGAACATCTTGATTATGCTGACTTTATCAGAAGATTCTGCTTCCTTGATTTCTAGTTCAACTGACTCCTTCAAAGTGTTAATTTCAGCTTCAACTTCTTCTGGTGAATAAATCCTCCTCAAAATTGCTTTAGCTTCTTCTTCTCTTCCCTATGTAAGAGCCAAACAAAGATAAATTTTCTTATAACAAAAATTAGACTAAACAATTAAAATACAAACACTAACCTTTCGAAACAACCAACGCGGCGATTCTGGTAGCATAATCATCAGTGTAATTTGTAACAGAGCTGGTACTGCTGCTACTCCTAACATCCACCTCCAAGTTCCTGGTGTCTGAATAAATTATATATCAATAAACAACAACTATAAAAAATACAAGTTTGGATTATAAATAAATAAAAGATTCTCACATTTGTGAATGCCAAGTTGATGAGGTAGGAGAGGAATTGTCCTCCAGTTATGAGAAAGCCATTGAGACTAACTAAGGCACCTCGAACTCTAGTTGGAGAAGCTTCTGAGATGTATAATGGAGATGCCATTGAAGCCATTCCAACACCTAAGCCGACAAAAACTCTACCAACAATCAGAATAGATGGATTTGTTGCAGCAGCCATTATTGCAGAGCCAATAAAAAAGAGGCTATCTGCAATTAAAATTGCTTTTTTTCTTCCAAATCGATCGTTAATCCATCCACCAACTGCAGCCCCTATGATTGCTCCAGCTAGAGCCATACTCACAATGGCTTCCTGTATTATCAACCCTTTCTTTTTTCAATTTACATTTTTTCTGGTTCATTTAACAAACCAGTTTTAAGATTTTCAATTTTCTGTATTACTCAATAATTATAAGTAGAAATAGTTTTACGTTTGAAAATTTAAAAACAAAAATGAACAAGTAATTGGTCATAGTAGTAAGTCTTATAATGAAACAGATAAATGATATTATAGATTTTTACTAGTATTTACTGCATTTCATATTATCATATTTTAAAATATTACCCTTTTTATGGAATTATGCAGGTTTTTGGAGAAACGATACTGATTTTAGGAGGACTTCCGGGACCACACTGTTAGTTGACAAACATAATATTAGGTCATCATGAGACTTGTAAGTGAAAATATGAAGAAAAAAATGTTCAAATAAAAATTATATAAAGTTCCTTGTATAGATAGTATTCTTCCCCCTGATAAAAATAAATTACCGCCTAAGATTTCCTACACAACTATGTTATGTCGGTTTATATGTGACTTTTTTATATTCCACAATTAGATGAGAATTTTCACGAGATTAATTTTCTTCATAATTTTGAGAGAGAAAACTTAAAAGTCAACAAATTAAAATTATAATTAATAATATTTATCTAAACACTTTAGACTCAATGCTAATCTCCACACATATTAGTTCCAAATGCTTAGGTTAGATTTATGCTAGTATTTACTATTTTTTTTCTAAAAAATCAATGCTTATTTACTCTAATAATTTAAATTGATAAAAAAAATAATTAAAACAATTAATTCATTGCACATACTACTAAAACCTATTCGTTAGAATTTTATAATATCATAAAAAGAACGAGCAATGCATTTTACTTTCAATAATTGATAAATTATTTTTCTATTTTATTCAATACATAGTTATCATCAAGATATGAAGAGTTAGCATTAAAAACAAAATAATTTCTG
>JBBPBP010009779.1:9404278-9423856 GCA_037974735.1 Cicer chorassanicum | reverse complement strand
AAATTTCATATATAACAAATGTATAAAATAGATATTAATATCGTCGTTGTTAATAATAACTTATCTTTTTCCAATTTTTTAAAAAATTTAACCTATTTTTAATTGGTTTTAATTTTATAAGAAAATAATGCAAAAATCAATCCAAACAACACTGACTATTTTTTATTGGTTCAAATTAAATTGTTTTTAAAATCTAAAATAAATTGATTCGTTTCATAATTTTTTTTTGTTTAGGGATGATAAATACTACCATAAAACTCATACTAGATTTGAATTCAAGACAAAACATTCAACTTAACAATATTGACATTTTTCAATTGAATTAGAATTTAATATTTAAATCCATCCTTATTATTAAGCAAGAAAATGCAAATGAAAAAATGTGTCTTTTTTTTAAACTTAAACCAATTACTTAACTATATGTTGTGGTATTAGTAATGAAAAATATACATAACAAATTAACAACGCAGGTACACTTTCTTTTTACGGTCACCATACATGTATGCATACCACTTATATTTACTATTTCATTATTTTTTTTAAAAATTCAAAGTTTTGCTCAATATTTCCATTTTACCATTAATGAAAAGAGCAAGTTCTCCGTAATTGAGGAAGGTCTCAATAATTTTATGTAAGCGGCTGCTACTAGTTATTAAAAATATGGAAACGTAAGACAAGTTGTTAACACGTGTAGTTAAACAATAGATATCATACAAACAAACGTGACATTTCGTTAAACATGAAGAAAAAGAGAATAGTTGCTACCGGAAGCAGGAGCATGGCAACAGAATGATTTATTTAACAAATATTTCATTAATAAAAATAACTAAAATAAATAGTTATTTTTCCAAATTTAAATAATACTTTTTGAAATATTAAATTACTACAACAAAATGTACATTCTTGTGTGTTATCATATTACTTTTAGTTTTTTTGCATTCACTTATGTTAGAAATTAAGAATGTTATGAAAAATTAGATTGATCAAAATAAACCAAGAATGTTCTTGGTATTGAAAATTTGTGTAATTCAAGTTAAAATACTAAGTGTATGTGATAACTAATAATCTCTTAATTAGTTAGTTAGATAGTTAGAGGCCAATTAGAATGAATATGAATAAACTATGTATAAATAGTACACTCCATTTATTCAATAAATAAGTCATACAACTCATATACTATTTACTTTTCTATTTTCTTGCACTTGAAGTAATAAACTTGAAGTGTGAGGATTCAAACACGAGTGAAGTAAGGATGAGTTCAAGTGCAAACAATGGAAATTTTCCAGCCCATATGCCACACTTTGATGAAAAGATTGGGATAGATAAAGAGTGTAAATACGGGCACTATTTGGGTTCCAAGAAGTATTGGAGATCATATAAAATGGTTTTGAGGAGCTGGGAGTCAATCCAATAGAGGAGTAGAGGTCGAATTTAAAGAAAACAAGAAAAAAAGATTGCAAGGCCACATTCATTCTTCATCAATGCCTAGACACAACAAACTTTGACAAAATATCTGATGCAACAACTGCCAAAGAAGCCTGAGACATTTTGAAGAAGTGTTATTCTAGAGGAACCAAGAGTTGCATACCCTATAGAGACAATTCGAATTGCTGCAAATGGAGGAGCAGGAGAAGGTGTCAGATCTGATTTCAAGATTGAGGAGTATCACCAATCAAATGGCTGGTTGTGGGGAGAAACTTACTAAACATAAACTATGTGAAAATATATTGAGATATTTGCATCCCAAGTTTGACTATATTGTATGTGCCATAGAAGAATCCAAAGACATTTCCACATTGAGTCTTGAAGAATTGCAGGCCACTTTAGAAGCATGGGAATTAAGAATGGATGAAAAAAGTGGGGTTAAATCTGGAGATCAGGCATTGACAACAAAAGCCTACAAGAAGGGAGCCCAGAAAAAGAAGTGGAAAAAGAATAAATTCAAACAACCTGAAGACAAGTCTGAGTTCTCATCAAAAGGAGGAAGCATAAGTGGTAAATCAAAAGGGAGATCAAAGACTTTTGACAAGAAGAAGGTGCAGTGTTAAAATTGTGAGTAGTTTGGACACTTTGTTGATGAATGCTGGTATGGAAAAGGAAAACAAAAGAAGAAAGATGAGGATGAGGCATGCGCTGCTCAAGAAGATACAAACTCAGACACAGTGTTGTTGATGGCTACAACAAACGAAGAACATTCTTCGTCCCAATTCTGGTTTATTGATATTGGGTGTTCTAATCACATGACAAGTCACAAGGAATGGCTGGTGGACATTGATACATCAAGAAGGAGCAAGATCAAGTTTGCTGATGACAGAACCTTGGAAGCTGAGGGAGCTGGCAACATGGTGATCAAGAGGAGAAATGGCAAAACAGTGGTGATTGAAAATGTGTTGTATGTGCCAGGAATGAAGAGTAATTTGCTAAGCACAAGACAACTAGTTCAGAAAGGGTTTCAGGTGATTGTGAAGGATAATGCCTTAGAGATGTATGATGGGCAAAAAAAGATGATATTAAAGGATCCTTTTTCAAAAAGAAAACCTTTGTTATCAACATACAAGCTGCATATATTCAATGTTTGAAGGTAGCAAACTCAATTGATGAAAACTGGCTTTGGCACTCAAGATTTGGACATCTCAACTTCAGAAGCTTGCAGCAGCTAGGAGTCAAGGAGATGGTTAGTGGAATTCCTATGATTGATGTTCATGAAAAGTTGTGTGAAGTGTGTATGGCAGGAAAACAATCAAGGAACTCATTCAAATCACAAGTGCAAGCAAAAGCGAAGAACGTTCTTGATGTGGTTCATAGTGGCATATGTGGACCATTTGAGGTGCCATCACTAGGAGGTAACAAATACTTCATAACCTTTGTTGATGAATTCAACAGAATGTTATGGATTTATTTTATTAAAACCAAAGATGAAGCATTTAACATATTCAAGAAGTTCAAGATTAAAGTGGAGAAACAAAGTGGAGAAGTTGTCAAGGTGCTAAGGACAGATGGAGGAGTTGAATTTATATCACATGAATTCAAGGAGTTTTATGTCAAGAATGGAATTGAACATGAGGCAACAATTCCCTACACACCTCAACACAATGGCCTATTTGAAAGAAGGAATAGAACCATTATAGACATGATTAGAAGTATGATAAAAGAGAAAGGACTACCACACAAGTTTTGGGGAGAGGCTGCATCAATTGCTGCCTACATTCTTAATCAATGTCCAACAAAGAAGCTGCCAGATGAGATCTGGAGTGGAAGAAAACTAGTAGTAGGGCACTTGAGAACATTTGGTGCTCTATGTTTCAAGCATATACCAGACCAAAGGAGAAGGAAGCTGCAAGACAAAAGTGAAGCCATGATACTAATAGGATATCATCCAACTGGTGCTTACAAGCTCTATGATCCTATCAAATGCAAGGTAATAGTGAACATAGATGTGAGAATCATTGAGCAAGATAATTGGGACTAGAAACAGAAAGCTAGTGCCAGCATTGGGACTGGGAACAAGAAACCAACAACACAAGCCAACCTTCACAAAATCCTTTACAAGTACAAGAGGTTCAGCAGACCAGTAGAGACAGAATTGAAGAAAGGATACAGTCAAGCAAATCCCAGAGAGCAAGGCAGCCACCAACACATTTAAGGGAGTTTGAAGTATACAATGATAGTGAGATTGACAAAAGTGGAGATCTGGTTCATTTGCCTTGTTTGCAAATACAGAACCATTGAATGTTGAAGAAGCCTTGAAGAAAGTACCTTGGAAGAAAGCAATGATGGAAGAGATCAATGCAATTGAGAATAACCAAACCTGGTACTTGACTGAAATGGGTGTACAAACTCAAGCTGAATCCAGATGGAACAATTGCCAAATACAAAGCTAGATTGGTTGCCAAAGGATTCTTACAAAGGGCAGACATATATTATTCTGAAGTGTTTGCTCCAGTGGCTAGAATTGAAACAATCAGACTTGTAATTGCACTGGCCTGTGCTAGAGGTTGACTGATGTGTCAGCTTGATGTTAAGTCTGCATTTTTGAATGGATGGCTGGAAGAAGAGGTGTATGTCTCTCAACCACCAAGATTTGTGATTGAGGGAAATAAGGAGAAAATGCTCAGATTGAGGAAAGCTCTTTATGGTTTAAAGCAAACCCCAAGAGCATTGAACACAAAAATTGATTCATTCTTAATTGTCATTGGATTTATCAAGTGCACAGTGGAGTATGGAGTACATGTGAAGCATTTCACACTGAATGGAGGGCCTGTAATGATCCTATTGTGCCTATATGTTGATGCCTTGTTGGTAACTGGCACCAACAGCAAGGCAACTGCAAAATTCAAAGAAATCATGAAAGATAAGTTTGAAATGACAAATTTGGGCAAACTAAGCTATTTTCTAGGCATGGAGTTCACTGAGACTGAAGAAGGCTTGTTAATGCACTATAAGAAATATGCTGGAGAGATCCTAAGAAGGTTTAATATGGTTGGCTGCAACCCTATTGTCACACCAATTGAATGCAATGCAAAGTTGGGAACAAAGACTGAAGAGCTTGCTAATTCGACCCTGTTCAAGCAAACTGTTGGCTCCCTAAGATACATGTGCAACATAAGACCTAATATTTGTTGTAGTGTGGGCGTGGTAAGCAGGTTCATGGAGAGACCCAAGCATTCTCACTGGCTGGAAGTTAAGAGAATCATGAGATATATTCAAGGCACATTGGAGCATGGGATTCTGTTAACAACAAATTTAAAGCAAGAAAATGGAGACTTGGTTGGGTATTCAGATTCAGATTGGTGTGGAGATAAGAATGATAGAAGGAGCACTTCAAGCTATGTGTTCAAGTTTAGACCATTACCATTGATGATTGACAATATTTCAGCAATAAATCTAGCAAAGAACCCTGTGTCTCATGGAAGAAAGAAACACATTGAGACAAAATTTCACTTATTAAGAGATCAAGTTGAAAGATGCAAACTAAAGCTCATTTATTGTCAAACTGAAGTTCATATCATGACCAAAGCATTGAGGACAACTAGATTTGAAGAATTAAGAAGAATGTTAAGTGTAAAATCACTTAGAAACTTGAATTAAGGGAAAATGTTAGAAATCAAGAATGTTCTATTATCTATTAATGATTATGTTGTTTTTAAGAGAAACATGAAAACATGTTTGTTGGATTTATCAATATAAGTATACATCAATTTTATGTATATATATACACTTACAAATAACGATGCAAAATCAAATAATGATTTAGTGTAAACACATTTATATTAATATATCTAGTAATATAACAAATGATTCATCAACAAGAAATTTTCTCACATAAATAAAAATGAAATGACTCTTGTAAGCAAAACTATCTAAGTAACCCCTGTTTAATTTCTTACAAACTAATCCAATGATATATAAAAGCTGTGTAGAATTCTGGAAATATTTTTTAATGCCAAAAATTAAATTAAGTTAGGGTTTTAGATTTTCAAAAAATAATTAATTTTTTTATATATTTAGACTTCAGAAAAATAAAAATGTTTTAAGTAATATAATAAAGCAAAAATCTTTATTTTTTTTATTAAAATATTATTTTAGATTATGCTTTAGACCTCAATAAGTATTAGACATATACCCTGAACACATATATTATACAACATTGTAGTATTTTATTAGAAGTTTTTTAGGAAATATAGAATTTTACAACAAAATCTGTTTTAGTATTAAGGCAAATGACTTTTTAAGCCATTCATTAATATGCAGTAGTTTGATAATTTGTCATCTCGACATTAAGCAGCAATCCCTATATTTTGATACTTATGGTGTAAATGTTAGTAGTAATTGGTGTATATGTTAGAAGGAGATAAAATGTTAGTAGCAATGTTGAACTCTAGATTTTTTGCATATACTATGTACTACAATTATATAATAACTTATTTATAAGCAATGTTTAGTATTTTTTTACTTCAACATTCCTGATTTAGTATTTGTTTGGTTTTGCGTTTGAATTTACAAAATGATGACAATTTATTATGATTTTGTCATTCTCTAACGCGAGACTAAACAAACACTTAGATACATTAATTAAAAGGTTGATTGAATTGTATTGTTCACGCATAATAATTTATTACCAAATTTTTTTACATGTATTTTACATTGATGTTCCTAAAATTAAAAACTATATTTTCATTTGACATGTATTTAGATGTTTTCTATGTATATTTTTTTTCATTAAAATGAAAAGCTCAATAAACGTCTAATATAAACCATCTATATTATACTAGAACCAAATAAAATAATCCATCTATTTCAAGGTCCCTATACGAAAGGAAACCCATTGTATGCTCAATAATTAATCCACTAAACTCTCTCTGTCTCTCTTTCTCTCTACCCTTTCCAAACCTCACAAAAGTTAATGAACAATAAAAAAATACAAGCCTAAACATATTCATCTTAATGTACCTTACTCCTAAATTAAAAAAAAAAAATGCAAATCCATTTTCTTCTTCCATTCTCCACTTCATGCCAAACTAAAAAATTTCACACATTTACAATAAACCAAACATGTCCTCAATTCCATACAATTATTTCAATGTGACATGACTTATGTTAAGAAAACATGGAAATAGAAATAGAAGAGCTTGAGACAATAAATTCACGACGAGGTTCACTAAGAATTCCAAGAATTTCTTCAATAGAAAGAAGTGATTCAGAAATCAATGACAATTTACAATACACAAGCTTAAAAGACATTATGTGCAATACACCAACAAGGTGTTCAGCGTTATTATTATATGAAGGAAATGTTTTTGACTCAAACATTGCTATTAGGAACGAGTTGGTTAAACGTGCAGCTTCGGTTTATTTACAATCTGCAGCACTTTTGGCAACTAGAAACCAAAATTGTATTGTGGCTTTTTGGGAAAGGGTAAAGAGTAAGGCTACTTCATGGTGGAGGCTTTTTGGTGGGAACTCAATAAGGGCTTGTGTTTGGCCTGTCTTCCGGTATCTTAATCACATGGTCAGGTTTCGGTCATTGCCATGAAATCAAATGCTCTTTTTGGTCTTATATTTTTTATATAGTCGAAACTTAATAAGTTAGATTATGTTAATTTTCAGGATGAAATCTGAAAGTTTTGGTCTTATATAACTTCATGGGCCTGTCCCTTTGAAGTTTTGATTGCATTGTTTAATTTTTATTTTTTTTAAGGTGATGGCATTGTGTATTAATTTGTGTATATATATAAATAATTATAATTGATGATAATTTTTAGTGAATAGTGTAATGATAGTTAAGTGCTAATTAATGAAAACTACAATTGTTAGCGGTAATTATTTTGTATATTTTCTTATATTTTTTATTTCAATTTTTTAAAATGCTACATTCCTCTTTTTTTTCGATTTTTTTTCCAAAGCGTGGCATGACCTTTTTCATATAGTGATAAAAAAAATTAAAAAAAAAATTAAAAAAAAAAAAAAAGAGGGGGGCTAAGCCTCTAAAAATGGCAGGAAAGATAAATATTAACCGGTGTCTTAAAGACACCTGTTAATAAATCAAATATATAAATATTGTCTTAGAAATGGTGTGTTTAATCTTTTAAAAGTTTAAAAATTGTCTTAAAAGTAATGTTTTCACCCAAAACTTTTTGTTTTTGATTCCTTGACAACAGTGTACTTCGGAAAAGATTTGCAAACAGAATTGCAGACCCAACAGAAGGATTCAAACCTATGCACCTACATTGCAAAGCTTTATCCAAACCCTTTAGCCAGTAATGCTATGCAACATTAACAAAAAGTAGGACTGTAAGCAGAACCTGATTATATGCTGTACTATACTACCATGGAACTTGAGGGCCTAAGGCAGATGCATGATAAAATTAATCTTCAAATAGGGGTTAGTAATATTCATATAAAACAATAACTTCGTTTTAAAAAGAAAATTACTTAAAGTTTTGCTTCTAAAAAGTCCATAATTCGAACATATTAATATGACTGCAAACAGTCCAAAAGTTAATGAGATTTAACTATGTATCTTAACTGCCAAATCCAAGAGTACATGATCCCTAAAGCACAGTATACAGAGATCAACATAAGGGGCATAAATGCAAGCTTATCACCCAAAAGCAGAGGGTGTAAAAATTGGCCCCATATCTCTACAACTACAAGACCAGCCAGATAAATCCTCTCAATCAAGCCAATAATAAAACCACTATTCTTCACATCCACATTTAAACTACCTTCAGATTCAAATTGATCAACTGTTTTCTTTGTGTGACCAGAGATTGCTCTTGTTTCAGCCCTATTGTAAAATTGTGCTGAAAAGCCTGACCTCATCAAAATGACGTGAAGAAGCAGCAACAGAACTTTGATAGGATACTCTCGTGCCTCAAATAGTAGCGGAAAAAGTGAATAGCAGGACACTGCACACACAACATATATCAAAATAATGTCATTAGAAATAGTGGCGGATCCAGGACCTTGGTTTAGGGGAAGTAAAATATGAAAGTACTTTCAAAGTTTGGGTTTGTTAGGCTTAAGGTACAAAAAAAAATTTGGGTGGTCAAAATGCAAAAGAAACTTTTAATGCAATTTTCCGAGTTCAGGGTGTGCATGTGCACGCTCTCAAAATGGCTAGATCTGCCCCTGATTAGAAACTTCTGCTTGTTTGCATTTTCACTCATCAAAACACATATTTGTCAGCAACTTTAAACAAGTATAATTGTTTCTTAGTTTGCCCTAATCTTTAATTATGCTTGATTAACCTCCGTTACAGACAAGCTCACTCAGATGGTGTTTTATACAACTAATTATATGTTATTATCAGGAAAATGTCAGATCAGAACCAAGTCAAACTCAGCCATTACACAAAAAGAAATTAACTCCAACCGCTTCATAAGGCATCAATATCCCTGTGTGCAATGCCCTTTAATAAGAGCAGAACGAAAGATGGTCACAGAACAACCAAAAAATAAAAATGACGTGATAAAAGTTTTATAGAAGGATTTCAACTTTACTGTGGTAACCAGCTAAATCTAAACCATAAAATTTGCCAGGTTAAGGATCTAATCTTTGTTTTAATAATCAATTATGAACCTCGTCTGCAATAAAATTACCAATGGGGGTAAAAAAAATTCGGTAATAAATAACAAGCTTTTGTGCGTGTAATTTTCATATTGAAGAGAAAAATCTGAAGAAAAATAAAACATTATAATTTATAAGCTGAAAAAAATATACCTATTGACAGCAAAAAGTAATGTTTTGCATCCTCCCGGGTTTGTGCTGCAACAAAGGCAAGTGGAATTACAAAATGGAGCGATGCCTTCTCATGCACATGCCACCCAAAAAGAAAACCACAGGTATAAGCATAGGCTATCCATCTAGTAATCATCTGTGGCCGTGGATTCTTCCAAGCCTTGAAAAGACAAGGAGATAAGGCAAGCAGAACCATTATAAAGGTCATAGATGGAGTGATCTGCATAGTAGTAGTTTATAAAACAATTAATATTTTGATGAAATTTTTGAATGACAAAAGGCGAAGTGGTAAAACTAAACATAGACATTATTACATAAACCAGTTATCAAGCTCAGTTATGGATGTCAATTAAATAGCAGCATCTTGGAAGTTGCAATAGCTGGCCAAAAATGTGGAAAATGTAAAAGCTAATAATATGCATTCTACAACTCGTACCTATAATAATTTTTTACTTTTAATATTTCATAATTATACCTTCTTAATGTAAGCCTGGTGCTCATTTTGAGCTACCAGGTTCTGCCTGTCGTGTCATGTGAACATTTATATTTATAGTGTCTCAATTATTTTGAAGACAAAGTGAGATTTTTCTCTTACATTGTTTATCAATATTTCTATTTTGGAAAAATGTGAGCAATCGAAGATCAAGCTCAATAACTAATATCAATTGAACAAAAGCATCTTGGAAGTAACTAATATCATATTTTGATGTTGTACCGATGCTGATTTTGAGTTACCATCTCTGGGCTGCCATGTGGACGTTTACGTTTTTCTTTATGGTGCAAGAACATTTACGTTTATAATCTATATTTTTTCTGTATGTGTTTTTTTTTTTCTATTTAGCAACAAACGAATTTATTCAGAGAAACGTGAACGTAAAACTTACCCGAGGTAGTACAGCAAAAGGTGAGGAATCCCCTACTAGCCCAGCAGTGAATGAAGCTGCTGGTATCTGGATATTAAACCCAAGTTTTCTGAGTATGAAAGCAAGTCCTTTGTCTGACATGATATAGAATACCCAAAAATTTGGGGCCCAGTATGCATGGCAAAGCCCCCTGCCAAATGGAAACAATCGTTGGATGACTTGTTGTATCTGCAATTTATAATTTGAATAATCCAAAAACAAAATCAATAATGCAATGAGTGTATCTGAAATTATTCACTTTTACACAGAGTGAAGTGGAGTAATGCAAGAATTTAACAAGGACGGATAAAGGTTGTTCCATCTCACATGAGCATGAAAAGTCGGATGTTCACAATTGGAAAACTAAAAGGGAAAAAAAAAAAGAGTACAACTCTTTGTCATACAATAGTCTTATTTGGATACATAATTCACAAGGTTAGTTAATTTTTAGGTTTATTGCTTTATGTTCTGGCTAAGTGAGCTTGTACATATTATTTTACCCTGAACAACTTTCACATCTTCGAGCAATTATTTATGTGGTTTCAATCAAATGTTTTGTTACATGCCACACATTCACTAGAGACCTTAGTGAAAACTGCTGAACTCACAGGGTTATAGTAGGAAGAAAGTAATAAATAAAAGGGAGAAAAACTAGCTAAGAATAATGAATATGTGACTGATTAATTTTAATGTGATACAATATCATAAACTAATATTCCTATTTAAACTTAAAATTAGGTCAGGTACTAGTACTGCCAGTACAAGCCCAATCTTACTATTATAATAAGACTAATTAATACAAGCCCAATCTTACTATTATAATAAGACTAATTAATACAAGCCCAATCTTACTATTATAATAAGGCTAATTAATAACCTAGTATTTGAACAACAATAAGTCTTAATCCCATTAAGTAAGGCCTGTTCCAGCATGCCAATGTCCTGAATCATGTATAATGTATAATATATCATGCATTCATGGAGTGTCATGTAAGTTAAATGGTCTTTAACAGTCACCTATCATTTCCTTTATAATATCCCAGAGGGCTTCATTTTTATTTCAAAATTTTTCATCAGGGCATGTGGAGATTTGTCGTCTTACAAGCCCAATATCAACAAAACAAGGGGAAAATAGTAATCAACAAAACCAATAAAATTCCTATAGAACTTTCTTGAGGAAATAATAATCAATTTATAGAAACAAGGGGGAAACAACATCAATATGGGCAAATTAATGAGCAAAGATGAATTCACCCAAAAATCATATTTACCTGTCCAAGGTGGAAAAATGGCCCAAATGCAGATGCAAACACTGCTGCAACCAAACCTCCCATAATCAAGAATCGACTAAAGCCTCGTACAACTCCACCCCAACAATAGTGCCTCAACAAATAAATAAAATAAACAGGTGCTGCCACTGCAAATAAATGTTTAAAGCACAGAAGAACAGCAAAAACAAAGCCACCTAACAAATCCCTTCCTTCCTCCAAATATGAAAGTGAAATCAGCAAAATGCCAATGAGAAATCCATTGTATTGGAAATGCACATGGTCCACTATTAAAAGCATCGGTGACCAAATAACCAATGACCATATCAACTTTTGCATTCTCAAATCCAGTTTCTGAGTAAGTCTATAAACTCCATAAAGAAGAGATAAATCAGAGAGTATTATGGTAGCTCTTTGAAAAAAAACCACCTTATTTGAGCTATAATTCAGGCCCTCCTGAAGATGCACTATTTGAGGATCAACGAGGTAAGCAAAAATTGATAGAAAGCGCTCAAAATAGGCAAAGAATGGTGGGTAATCTAGAGTCCATGGACTGGTTTCATCAAAGTACCACTGGGAAAGAGGGAGGGAATGTGTTATAGCCAGCCAGTTGCGATGCACCTCAAAGTCTGTACTGCGGTAAGATGGGAAAAGGAGAACTTTTATACAGGTAACTAAAAGAAAAAACCAACCCAGAGTTCTTTTGGGTGTACTAGAATTTTGGACTTCGTTGAAGCTTAGTTTCTCTTTTCCCATGCTGAAAGTTGGGAATTATAGAAGAAGAAAAAAGATCACGGATGTTGAATTTAATGCAGAAACTCAACAAGGCCGCTTTTATTATACAATTAAAGAAGAGTTAGCTCAGTTTTCAACCCGATAAGTTGAGGAGACTGTGTAGGTGAAAGTCATGGCCCTTTGAATTTCCTGCATGAAAGTAAGCAGAGTTAGCAAGAAAGTTCACGGGAGTATCCTTCGCTGCCAATATGTTTGATAGTTAGGAACCATTGATTTGAATAAGTACAAGTAACAGCTAAAGACCATTCATATCTATTAGTAACAAGTAGAACATTGATTTGGATATGTAGCATTTTACAAGGCAGTATTATCAAATAGTGGCACAATAGCATAACAGAATTTTAACAAACTATTATAGTTCCGTGATAAGCAATTTAGTATAAAGTATTGTCAAATAAAAGTTATAGTCCATTGCACTGTAGCATATCGGAATTTGAACAAACTTTCGTTTTTCCGTGATCGACAACACTCATATAAAAGGTAACTAACACAATTTAAAGAATGCATAACTATAAATATGCAATCCAAGTGTTTTTTGGGTGATAAAAGAAGAAATGTTATCATAGAAAAGAAAGATGAAACCCAACTAGTGGGAAGGGTAAGATATAATTCAAAACAGAAAAAATAAATTAAAAATTTGAGATAACAACAAAGCTAAGGAGTGGAGTAGGTTGTTAAATACATTCAAGAAAACACATGAAAAAGCACCAAACAGAACAATTAAAAAAAAATCCTGTCAAATTTTCTAGATTCAATGAAAATAGCAAAAAATCAGAGTCTGTGCATTTAACTTCGTTATCTTCATCAAAACTATACTGTTCCAAAGTGGTAAACTATGTTGTTAATTGCGGCGCCGCGAGATCTCTGATCTTCTGCGACGCAATTCAATCAGTGGCGCGTTGCCTTTTGAAGGGGAAATTATCGCGGCCGTAGATCGCGCATGAATCACATCCTCGCGCGCGTTACAAGAAAGGGGAAGGAAAATCCGAAAAATAATATTAAATGAAAAGGGATAACCTGGACGACTTTCTAACTGTTTCAGGTGGCCGACGATCAACTCCGGCTTTGTTTTCCGGCGAGATTCATGGGCAGTTGAGTTCAGTTCATTTCTCCAATCCAAATTGGGTTTCTGATACAACACGGGCAGAGCGGCAGCTGTGATGATGGGCCTCTTAATGGATTGGGCTTGCTAATAGAACCTCATCCGATTGTTTAGCTATTCTGTTGACAAAAAAAAATAGAGTTACTCTTCTCACCCCCTTCTAAACAAAACTGTAGAGATTATTCCGAAATACACACTTGGATTTTGGACAAGAGAAAAAAAGTGTGCTTTCTTCTATTTGTTGATAATAGTATGATATTAATATATTTTTTTAGATAATATGATATTTTGAAATTTATCCTATATTTTCTTTTAAGTTATTATCCTATAAATTACAATATTGTTTATGTGATAAAGATTAAATTTTACTAATACGAGTATCTATTTTTTTAGTGTCAGATTCGAAACTTTAAAAAATTACGGAAACTTGTTTCCAATTAATTTTCTTTTAAACATTATAATAATTTATAAAATGCTATTTTGTTTTTCAAGTGAATACAATTACAATTAACAAACCTATTTTTTGAAATTTTTTTATATGAAAACGAATGTAACATGTCATCATTTATTAACAACCAATTACAGTCAAAAAAAATTTACAAAACAACCAATCAAATAAAATAACGGTAAAAAGAAATTTGAACATAGTTCAATTAGTGACGATCTATCACTTGTTTAGACTATTAGATGATTTGTAATTCAAGTAATGTAATAATTGAATGTAGTGACTAACTAACTAACCAATCAGTTAGTTAGTTAGTTAGTTAGATTGTCGTTAGAATATGTAAGAATAACTCATGTATAAATAAGATTGTCAATCTATGAAATACACAAATCTTATCATTCATTCAATTATGCATTTTCTGTTTTCTTGTTGTGCAAGCAACAACTTAAAGGCTAACATTTGGTATCCAGAGCCACTATTTTTTTATCCAAATCAGAGTGAAGATCTAGTACACTTTGCTCTATTTGCAAATATAGAACCACTAAATGTTGAAGAAGTTATAAAGAAAAGACCCTGGAAGGAAACAATGATAGAAGAGATCAAGGCAATTGAGAAGAATCAGACTTGGTACCTAACTGACTTACCTCCAAAATAGAAGTAAATAGGAGTCAAATGGGTCCACAAACTCAAGTTAAATCCAAATGGGCCAATTGCTAAATACAAAGTTAGATTGGTTGCCAAATGATTTCTACAAATTGCAGGGATAAATTCTTCTAAAGTGTTTGCTCCACTGGCCAAAATTGAGATAATCGGACTAGTAATAGCACTGGCTAGTGCTAGAGGCTGGCTGATGTGCCACCTTGATGTCAAATCTGCATTTTTTAATGGATTGCTTGAAGAAGAAGAAGTGTATGTCTCTCAACCCCCAAGTTTTATGATTAAGGGAAAAGAGAACAAGGTGCTCAAATTGAGAAAGGCTCTTTATGGTTTAATGTAAGTCCCAAGAGTTTGGAACAAAAGAATTGACTCATTCCTAATCAGCAATTGGCTTCATCAAGTGCACAGTAGAATATGAGGTTTATGTGAAGCATTACACACAGGCTGGAAGACTAGCAATGCTCCTGCTTTGCCTATATGTTGATAATCTATTGGTAACTGACATCAACATAAAAGAAATTGAAGAATTCAAGGAGATCATGAAGAATGAATTCGAGATGTCAGACTTAGGAAAACGGACCTATTTTTTTTGGAATGGCATTATTGAAACAAAATAAGGGTTTTGTGATGCATCAAAGGAAATATGCTGGAGAAATATTGAGAAGATACAACATGGCTTCCTACAACCTTGTTATCACTCCAATTGAAGTCAATTCAAAGCTATGGAAATAAGTAGAAGAGGAGTTGGCCAATACCACTCTGTTCAAACAGGTTCTTGGATCTCTAAGGTACTTGTGCAACACAAGACCTGACCTATGTTATAGTGTTCGTGTCATTAGCAGATTCATGGAGAATCCCAAGCATACTCACTGGACTGCAGCTAAGAGAATCATGAGATACATTCAAGGCACATTAGAACATGGAATTATGTTTGCAAGAGAATTGAAGCAAGGAGATGAAGATCTGGTTGATTATTCAAATTTTGATTAGTGTGAAGATAAGAGTGATAGAAGAAGCACATCATACTATGTATTCAAATGCATGAAATCCTCAATAGCATGGAGTTCAAAGAAGTAGATATTTATAGCCCTATCATCATGTGAAGCAGAATACATTACTGGCAGCTATGCAGCTTGCCAAGCTTTGTGGCTCGAAGCTTTGATGGAGGAACTAAGGATTGATGTATGCATGTCAATGCCATTGATGATGGATAACATCTCAGCCATAAATCTAGCAATGAATCGTGTATCTCATGGAAGGAGCAAGCATTTAGAGACAAGGTTCCATTTCTTAAGAGATCAAGTTGGAAGGAACAAGCTTAAACTGATATATTGCCAAACTGAAGTGCAAATTACTGATATAATGACCAAGGCATTGAAGACAAACAGATTTGAAGAGCTAATACAAATGTTAGGTGTAGTTTCACTTAGATACTTGAATTAAGGGAAAGTATTAGATGACTTGTAATTCAAGTAATGTAATAATTGAATGTAGTAACTAACTAACTAACAAATCAGTTAGTTAGATTGCAGTTATAATGTGTAAGAATAGTTCATGTATAAATAGGATTGTCAATATATGAAATACACAAGTTTTACCATTCATTCAGTTGTGCATTTTATGTTTTCTTGTTGTGCAAGCAACAACTTAAAGGCTAACATAGACTCCATCTATTACTTAGATTGAAGTAACATGAGTTTAGTTCGACTTAAATTGCTTTAGTGAAAATATCCAATTCAAAATGGAATTCGGGTTGGGTCGGTCTCATTCAATTTTTTTATATCTAATTATTTAAATCTTTATTAAAATGATTTTTCATTTTTATGTAAACAAAATTAATTCTCATAAAAACTTTTTGAGACTTACTACATAAGTTTGATTGAACGAGTGATTTAATATTCATAGTTGATCAATTGAGTATCACCTTATCTGAATTAAGCTTGAAGTTGAATTTATCTCTAAAAAGAATTCGTTGGTGATTATCTAAAGGTATTTTTGTATCACTTTCTTTAGATTTTAATTTTGGTATATGATCCACAAAAAGATATTAAATAAAAACACAAACAGATTAACCCACTTGTTACTTTTGTTGGTGCCAAGAAAGTTGACATTCAAAATGAATTAATCTAAATAATTACACATGCTCTTGGTGTGAAAAAGCACTAACATATACCATAATATTTCATCAACTTAATTTGAGGCACTAACATATCTATACAACAAAAAGTATGAGACAAAAGAAATGAAAGTGGGAACAAGAAACATCATCCTCTTTGGCATAACAATTTGCAAGCTCTCGGATCCTTCTTCAATGATTGGCTCCAACCTTGAAAATCTATTTGAACATTTTTGAGTGGTTATGAGGAGAGAAGGAGCAACCTCACCACAATTTTGGATGCTTTTCATTTCAACCTTCACCATTTTCCTTTGCATAATTGATTTAATCAAAAGTTGTAATTAATCAAGTTAACCCTTGTATTTCCTCCTTGACCTTCTTTTGAATCAAAGAGATGATAAAAAGTGGTTGAGAAATGGTTTAGAGGGAACAACAAATGGAACCATATATATAGATATTGAGGCAGTGAATATTTGGTGAGAGTTAGTGGTTGAAATTAATGACAACACATTATAGTGCTTGAAAGGGTCTTTGCTTTGCTTGAGATAGATTTAACAGCAAACTAAAGCCTTATATGGCCATTCTAGAAGCAGGCTCAAAATAGGAAAATGACGTTTACGCAACCACTTCAGGAAAAACGTTCTAGATTTGGGTATTAATTAATTAGTGGTATGTACAATTTTTCGTTTATGTATCAATATATCACTGTATATTAAATTGAAGTTTTATTTTTACGCGTTACCTTCACATGTATATTTGTTTTGGGTTAAATCATACTATATCATCTTGTGAAATCACGTCATTTTTCATGCTGAATTTTCATATTTATTATGTCAAATTAAGTTTATTTTTTTATTCAATTAATTGAAAGATTTGTCTTTTTTTATTAAAAAAAAGTGTAATTGTTTTTCATATTTTTTTAATAAATATTTAAAATTATCCAATAAATTCTTAATCAAATAAATTAATATTTTATAAATTATTATTAAAATAATATTTATTACTTAATTTTTTATATTTTACAACTGTCTAAATTAATGAGTTTTATTATATCTCATATTTTTAGAGAAGATAATCAATATGCTTACATGATTGCTAATTTCATATTTTACATTGTTAACCGTTATTGGGTGAGATATTTTTCCTTTTAATATTTTAAGTTTTTTCAATAGAACCTGAACTAGTCGTCTTGAATATACATTTTGTAGATATTTGTAGATGTGTATAGATATTTACTGTAGTTATTTTTCATTTACTATATATAGTATTATTTTATTAGGTTTTCCGATAAAGTTTTTAGTAAGAGAGTAATTTATATCTATCATAATTGTTTTGTTAGGTTTTAATATATAGTTCTCTAAACTTTTTTTTTTCTTTTAATAATATTTTAGAACACTACAAACAAAAATTAACTTTTAAAAGAGCAATCTTCTTTGAGTGATGTAGAATAACTTCTAGAAGGGTTGATACTAAGTAAAAATGTACACATTTTTTTTGTCGTAGTTTAGATTCATAAACCGGGTAAACCCAATACAAATGCCCAATACTAGTACTGGCCCAACATCTTAGTGCACAATATTTCACACAGTATGACTAACCAAGACGTGCATCAGAAGTCCAACTACAATGCGTCTTAAAATATAAATAAAAATTAATTAAAAAAATTGAAAATTTTAATCTAAATTTTAATAAAATGAATCATTATTCTTTTAATGAATTTTTATTTATATTTTAATACAAAATAGTATCAATTAGATCAAAAAACAAAAGTAAGGTGAAATTTGGTTCAACTCGATTTTGACTTGATAAAAATGTGTTTGGCTAAAAATCTTTTGACTTAGACAATTTTTTTTTAAATTTGATCAAATATTACAATAGAATCTTTGAATTTTTACTTATATATTACTCTTATCAAATAAAATATAAATAAAAATATAACTAAAATACTTATGTATCTTATATTTAATTAATATCAAATATATTAATTTTTTAATTATCATTTTTTGTATATATTTTATTAAGTATATACTATGTCTACGATAGTTAATTATGACACAACGATACAACAACCCTGTGTTTCAAATGAACAAGTAGCTAGCTGCTGTTGCTCCTACATTTCAAATCCTCATCTTCCAATTCTTCATCTTCGTAGATTGTTTCCAACAACGTTATTTGGAATCGTATCGTGGAAACAAAGACCAAACAATGCGGAGCAACTGCACAAAATGGTGTTAGTGGTGGTGGAGTTTTAGTGTTTGATGTTTTTTTGGTTATTGATGTAGAGTAGTAGTACTTCATTGGAGGAAAAACGATTATGGTAGCCATATTAATTATATACTTGCTCTGCCTCAATCTGCTTTTAGAGAGTTAGCTAGGATATTTGTGTATGGTGGTCACCCCATAATCTTGGATGGAGTTTAAATAGTGAGTTTCATGTTGTGATTTAATTAAAATGGCCCCTCTTATCCATTTAACTCCAATAATGCCATTGTTAATTGTTAGTAATAAAAACTTCAATAATTCCATATATGCAAGAGAAATGTTAACAAGTGGATAAGGATACCTCTCAACATCAAAATATAGAAATACAGTAGTGATATTAAAAATATATTATAACTTTTGAATTAAATTCTTTAAAGTTATTTTTTTAAAGTAAATTTTTTTATTTTTGATTCTTTATTACGGACACTCTTATATAAATTAATCAAATTGAGGCCCAATGGACCGATACTAATCCAATCTTTAAAATTATGTATTTTTTGTTTTTATTTTAAGAAATAAAAGATTTTAAATTAAAGGAATACAAGAAATAATCTAACTTAATACAATAAAGTTATAAAATCAGCCACACAAGAAAAATAACAATTTCTAAACCACCACACAGATACAATATTGTATGCCAAAATAACCGAAGCTAGAAAAAGGAAGTAGAGATCTTTTTAGTATAGTTACTATGAATAATTTAATTCATATACATTATATATAATATACATTATATATATTATTAGTAAAAAAAATTATACTATCAATTAATCACAATTATAAAATCATTA
>JBBPBP010009779.1:9386464-9403488 GCA_037974735.1 Cicer chorassanicum | reverse complement strand
AAATTTAAATATGAAAAATAATAATAATACATTTAAAATAAGATTTGTAAAATTTTATAAATTTTAAAATTTTAATTATTAAAAAAAGTTAGACAAGATTAATCAAATTTAAATATTTTAATACATAAATAAAATAAAATAAATGGATTTTTAATACTTTAACATATAAATAAAACTATTAACAACAATAATGACATCAAAAATATTTATTCAACTAACAAATGTCATCTAAGTGTGACATTATTAATGATAGTGTTATATCACAAAAATAATAAAACCAAAAAATTCTAATAATTAATTAATAGTGACTGAAAAATTGATTTTTGAAATGAGAAGATTACAAATTTATTTTAAATAACGGGGATGAAAAGTGTATTTAGATCTAAAAAAAATTGAGGATTTAATCTTGTTTCCTTCGGCTTCCCTTTCTTCTCATCAATCGTACCACGATTATGTAGCACCAATAGCTAATGTCTACCCATGTAACATGTTCCCTCTTAATTATGCCTGCCCTTGAAACATCGTCCCAAACCCACAATCATCCAACCCCATCTCTTATCTTTCTTTCTGTTCACCAAAGTCACTACTACCGCACTCAAATATATGTGGAGGGTTTACATGAGTTATAATGTAACTCATTAGAATTTTAATTAATTAGAGAGTATGTATTAAAAGGTAAGTAAAAATTTTTAAACTTTCAATGTTATGTTAGTATTATTAGTAATTGTTAAAATTGTATTGAGAGTGACAATCAAATTTCTAATCTCTCTATCACTGTCTTCCTTAACTCGTAAAACTTAGTCACTAAGTTAACCTTATATTTCTAAAGTAGACAATTTGTTGCTAACACTTTTTATATTAACATAAATATAAAATTTAAAAGACAAAGGAATAATAATACTAAATACGAGTTAATTGGAATGTATTGTATACTTGCACACAATAATACATGTGGCTGGACATTATGAATGAAAGTATACCTATATATCTAAACAAAAATCTCGAAAGTATACCTATATATCTAAACAAAAATCTATTAGACTCGTTTGTAAGTTTTTAAATGGAATGCAACATAAGTTTTTATAACAAAAAGATGTACTTTTTTTAATTATTTTAAAATAACGTAAGAATGATGTTTGAAGGACGTGAAAAATGAAGTCTTTCCCCTCCTGCTTATTACACAACAAATTTATATTTTTTGCGTAACAACAAATTGAGCTAATATACCTAGTCACTTTCATTTTTTAAAGCAAAATTGGTACGAAGAGTATATAAAAAAATTGACATGTAGAAACATCCCAAAAAGAAAACAATGCATGAATTTGGTTCAGAGGCTAGTTGAGGAAAGAAACTGCTTATGGTTTTCCTAATTGGCAGAGTAATTCACACTTTTTTTATGAAGAGTAATTCAAACTCTTGCCTAATTGATGTTTGATTCTTGATATAAATAAATTAGAGTATTTCTTGTATTTTTATTTATATAAAAAATTAGACCCTGAATATATATTTCATCCGTGTGATTTTAATTATCTAATTTGAGTTATATACGGTTCTAAAAAAATAATTAATTTTAATGATAAAACAAATTTTATTTATTTAAATATTTTTATTAACTAAAATTAGTTAAAAAATTTAACAAATTAAAATACAATAAATAAAGAAATATTAATAAAAAAATAATAATTAATATCATATTATTATTGTAAAATAAAATAGAGAAAAATAGCACATGAAACTTTTGAAATGAGACTTATAGTTATTGTACATGAAACCTATTTGAGTTCCAAATTCCAATACAACACATGGTCTAAATATTAAAGGGTTAGAGAGACTTCATGACTTGCTTTATGAAATAAATGCAAAGTTTGGCATTATTATTTGAATTCAATGTTCCCTTTATAATTTAATCAAAATTTGACAAAAGGGGTACGTGACTCTATTACTTTTTCTTCCCCTGACTGATTGCAACGGTTGCTTCTAAATGTGACCATTTGATTCTAAGGATTGGATTAAAGCTCTAGAATACAAATTTTGCATCAACTTGTCTAACTAGTCCTTTTCTCTCTTGCATAATTGTATATACCCTCACTAATACGGCATATACATGGGCATCCAACATGGTTAGTGATGCACGTGGCAATGAATTATGACCGTGCTTATTTTCCATTCCATGTCTCAAACTCTGAATGCTAGTACTCTTTCTTAGCAGCTGCATGTGGCAATGTTTGTGATGTTACCGTATACTATTGTATTCTCAAATTATAAGTCAGGTATGTCGTTTTAAGAAACATAATTAATTTTGTATAGAAAAATAGAAATTATGAGTTATTTTACAAAGTTATCTTTCGTTAATAATATGAAAAAAATAAATTAATTGAATTAGAAAGAAAAAAAAAAGAGTAATAAATAATATGGTAGGAAAAGAAACATTGATGTTTCATTGTAATTGTAATACGACATAAAATTTAGAAGAAAATGACGTGGGGAGTACTATTTTAGTTAACAAATGCATGTGACTTTTTTTGGGATACTACACATGTCTGTTCCAAATATTTTTTAGGCTATTTTTTAATATTAAAAATTAAACTTTTAATAAAAAAATTTAAAAAGAATTGTCCTTTATTTAAATTGTGAATAATATAAAAAACTTGAAAATAACGTAAGTAACATAAAAAAGAGTCAGACATTCAAACTAATTTAAAGACTCTGATACAAGTATTTTCGGACGTTAATATTCTTTAAAAAAATTAAGATATATTTTGTTGTTTGCACGAGCGTGTGGCTGATCTTGATGGTACACATGATATTATTGATATGGGTGTGATTAAAGTCAACCTAATACACATTTGAGATCTAAGACGAATTCAAAAAATATACTTCTAAAGTTAAGGTAATATTCTAGTAAATTTATTATATTATTATTTTTTAGATTTTTGAGATGCAACATCAATTATTTATTCATTTATTATAGTCAATGTGGTTTAACATTTATTTTCAATCAAAAATAAAACAAATATATTTAATCTTTGTTGGAATATTATTAATCTTAATTAGGAATATGTTAATTTTAAAAAATCTGGCAAAAATAAGGAATCATTAATATTATTCTGTGAGTAATATATGCATTTGAAAAAAAAAAGTAAGTCTTTTTATAGTATATATAATTAAGTATGTTAATTGATATGTATAATCTTTCACTTGTATAAAAGAAAAAAAAAATTGTTAAAGATTAAAGAGAAGGGTTTGAAGGCTTTTATTTGATGCATCATTTTCTACTTATATGTATTGTATTTTTACATTGAAGAAAAGAAAAATAATAAGAATCTCATAAAAAATCATCAAATATACATCGATATTTAATATTAAGCAATTATTTTTTGAGGCCCTAAGACCTTGGTGGCTTTACCGAATGGTCCGATTGGATATGATCTCATGTGAAATAAAGTATTACGTGTTTTTTTTTACGCAAATTGGACACCAATAATTTGGATATTAATGTAGTTCAATTATATGATTAATTATGTTTAATAAATAAATAATTTATTTATTTTTTGAATTTGTAAATTCCTCTCTTAAATTATAGTGCATCGGTGAAAATAGTTCATTTATTAACTTATTTTGTTTTAAACTATGATACGACATATTAAATTAACAATTACATGGACCTTATGTCATTTTCACGTCACAAAAAGCCTTAATTATATATAAATTTGATGTAGTAAAATAATTTTTGTGTTAAATAAGTTTTGGAGCAATGAGATATGCACACCCCTTATTCTCAAACACATATTTAAGGCATTATCTTCTTTGTATTTCTCTTTCTATTATATAATCATTATACGATATTTATCATATCATTATATCTATTTTATTCCCTCTCAAAGTGTAAATAGATTGTTTGGATGTTCACAAATAATTTTTTAATAAATTTATAATAGTGTGGCATTAACGTGATATCAACGTGAAAATTTTGATGATAATTTGATGTGTCATGTCAAATTTTTTTAATAAATTTCTAACGGTGAGACATTGACATAATATCAACATACAAAGTTTGATTGATAATTTAATATGTTATGTCATAATATTTAATAATATAAGTTAATAAAGAGATCATCTTGACTTACATGTTATAGTAAGAGAGCTAAAAACATACTTCATGATTTTTTATAGATAACAGCACATTTAACCTAAAATTTTAATTATATAGTTATATGAATTTACAAACATACATTATAATTATTCTTTACGCATTTTTATGATTTGAAATCATTGAATCATCCGCTTATTGTCAATGTTCTTGAAAACATTTTTTTTAATATATAGTCAATAAAGAGGATGTGCATGCTGAAACGAAATGTAAAACAAAGACAAGGTGTGCAAAGTTTAAAAAATTATAGGTCAGAATATATATATATATATATATATATATATATATATATATATATATATATAATACGCAATCGCCTTAGAGGGTTTTACCATGCACCCCACATTTTTACCTACCATTGAAAGTTTCGAAACGACAATTTTCAGAATTGTTTGAAATTTTCGAACATTTCGAAACTTTCGAAATAGAAAATTCCATAATTTTCAAAATTTTTGAACAATTTCAAACTTTCGAAATGTAATCCTTATTTTAAAAATTTAAAACTTCTGAAACTATCAATTTTAAAATTTATTATAAATTGTTAAAAAATATAAAATTGTATTTTGACGTTTATTGGAATAATGACAAATACATTTGTGGGAGTGCATGTAGAATTTTCGATAAAGTACTATTTATTTTGTAGTCCAAATGGTCCACCACATTCACATCCTTTTTGGGTATTCCGTCCCACGTGAATGGTGATGATATATTTAAGAAGCTAATGAATGAAAGAAACTATATAACAAGTGGTTTGACTAATGGATTTTCCAAAAAATTGAATTGATAGAAGTGTTTTGAGTTTGAACTCCAGATAAAACAGTTTATAATTAAATTTTACTTATTTGACTGGATTTCGAATTTTTAAAACCTCTTTTTTATTATATTGAATGGTTATGAAAAAAATAATTAGATAAAATAAAAAATTGATCGTAACAAACAAACAATATTCAAAACGGTATATTAAATTAATATTAGTTAAGGTGCTTAGTACAAGTTTGAATGAAAGATTTATAATTTGCAAGACAACAGATTGTTAAATTATGTACCCTCCAAAACAATTTGAAGTGCTTTTAAATTAATATTAATATACTAGAAGAAAAAAAGTTATTAATTTGTGAAACATAATTGATCCGTTCATGAACACTGGAGACACTCTTGGATGGTGGCATATAGTTGTTGACGGTGACTCTGTTTTCGGTAGAGTACCTACAAGTACTTATTTTATTGCAAGTAATTCAAAGCAAGAAGCGAGTGACCGTTAGATTGCCACTGAACAACTGTGATTGACTGAGACGAATTCGATGGTAACACCTAAGTTCGGCACTAAGATGCGCGATGAGTTAGCGTGTATTGGATTAGGCAGAGGCCCAATCGATTTACTAATGGGCCTTAATTAATGTACCAGCCACCCCCCTCCTGTACCTCCCACCCCCCATTTGCATGGAAAAGACTGAATTGCCCCTTTATAAACCAATAAACCCTGGAAAAAAAAATTCACATCCATTTTTTCACCGTTGCATTCGAACCTTTCAATTCTCCGAACTCAGATTTTGAATATTTTTAACAATCTCAAACTTCCGAAATAGAAAAGTAAGATTTCACCCCTAAATGTTCGAAACTTTCCTGAAAAACCAAAACTTCCGAAACAAAACATTCGAAAGTTTTCAGAAAACCAAAACTTTCGAAGCATATCATTCGGAACTTTCAAAGTTTCGAAACGTGTTCATCGAAACTTTCATTCAATATGAAAGTTTCGAAATAGAAAATGCTTTGCGAAACATTGAAAGATTCGACACATTCATCTCGAAACTTTGGAATGTACTGAAACTTCCGAAATGATTCGGAACTTTGGGAAACATTCGAAACATTTCGAAAGTTTTGGTGATTTTTGAAACTTTCGAAATGTGTTTTTTATTTAGGTGTTTTTTGTCATTTGTTTTTTTAATATTGATATATTAATCTATTGCAGTGCCTAGAATGAGGGGTGCATTTGGGCAGATCATCCGCAACATTGCCCGAAGTGTGGGAGGTGACAGTGGTGATGTCGCAGACAGAATTCCACCAACAACTTCAAACAGACGACGGAAAGAAGCAAACCGTCCAATTAGGCAGCGTCGTCGACGACATCTGTGTTGACACAGTATGAACACCACGTGGCTCGGAAGATATGGGAGGGAGAGGTATTTATTTAATTAATTATAATCATTATATTTAAGTAATATATATATATATTTATTAGTATATATATTCATTATATTTAATTAATTAATTAATTATTTATTTAAATAAGAACAAATATTTATTGTTATGTTCTTTAACTACTCGCATGATCGTGGGTCGTTGAAGGTTATTACACATGGATTGAAGCTGAAGAAGTTTGCTGAGGTTCTTATACCAGATCCTGTATTGCATTGGATTCGGGAATCTGGACTGCTGCCCCTCTCTTCAGCTTATCTCACTATGGCTGATGCTGGTCTCGTATCTGCCTTTGTTGAAAGGTGGCATAGAGAGACCAGCTCATTTCACATGCCATTTGGAGATATGACCATCACATTGGACGATGTGGCTACTCTTCTCCATATCACACCTCGGGGTAAATTTTTAGATACACCTATTAATATGAATACTAATAATGCTGTCAGAGCTGCCCACGAGTATTTAGGTGCATCATGGGAGGAAGCATCAGCAGAGATTAATTATAATAAATGTGCCCAGTATAGATTGCAATGGTTGCGTGATTTATACAGCCGTCTCATTCAGACTAACCAGTTTGAGTGTGCGGCTAGAACGTACCTATTGCATTTAGTTGGCTGCACTATTTTCGCTGATAAAACACATACACGTGTGGAGGCGAAATATGTTAGTTTATTTATTAACTTAGATAGTTGTCGAGACTATTCGTGGGCTAGTGCTGCATTGGTTTTCCTGTATGACAATCTTGGAGATGGAGCTGTCCACGACACTCGACAGTTGAGTGGTTTCGTGACATTACTACAGGTATATTTATTTATGTATTTTTTTATTTATTTATTTATTTATTTATTTATTTATTTATTTATTTATCTATTTATTTATCTATTTATTTATTTATTTATTTGTTGTGCAGTGCTGGATTTACGAGCATTTCCCTAGCATCTGTAAGCGGGGCGATAGAGGAAATGTTCCTGCACATCTTCCTCGAGCATGTAGGTGGACTGCGAAACATGCTGTTGAAGGCGGACTGATGACATATCGTCGGAGACTCGATGCTTTGACACTCGATGATGTATTGTTTACACCATATGATGATGATCGAGTTAATCATCTGTTTGTGAAGCTTTCGATGTTCTCTGGATACCTTCGATTTGGTGGAGTCTCAGTCCCGTATCTGCCAGAGCGATGTCTTCGACAATTTGGTCGTATTCAGTGCATACCGCGTGACGTTCCTCGAGTGCCGAGGAGTATAGATTGGGAGTGGCAGTCTACTATGAGATCAGCTGTCACAACCTTTCAGCGACTATATCCTGTTGCCACTTTTCCTGGAGAGGTCACTGCAGACTACTATGCATGGTACACATCTGTATCACATCCTCTGATCCTCCCTCCTCATACAGCTGCACCTTCGAGCCCACCTATTGCTGCTGCCCATGCTGGTCCATCATCTACTGCTGCCCATGCTGGTCCATCATCTGCTGATGCACATGCTGGTCCATCATCTTCTGTAGATGGTCGTAGAGACCGTAGACATCTTAGAACACTTGAGATTGCACGTAGGGGCTTAGATTTGGTAGAGCCATTTAGTGAGCTTCATGAATTATTGACTCAATTATACCGCTTGTACGACGATTAGTTATTGTGTTATGTAAGATTGTGTTATTGTGTTATTGTGTTATTTAACATATTTGTGTCACTGTTATTTATGAATTTTTATTTTGAGTTAAAACGTAAATAATAAATGATAAAACGCTAAATGATGGATAAATGATAAAACAAAAACAAAATTGAATAAAACGTAAATGGACAATCAAACATAATTTCTAATCTTCAGTTAATAAAATACAAGATGATTTGGTAAATGATGGATCAATGTGTTCCCAATGTTTCATACGTCCTGCATACGCTATTTCCCATGTCTTTGCACACTCACTACAAAAGTCTCTCCATTTTTGTGAGGTAGGTGGTAAAGGACAATCAGACTTCAATTTGATCTGGACAATAAAGGATCAACATACTCCCAATATGCTTGCAGAACGTTGAGATGCATCAACATACTCCCAATATGAAGGATCACGAGGAGTATCAAAATCTTTTTGCCTTTTACTAGCTCCTTTGGTTCTCACCTTCTCAGGTGGTACAAGTATTGATGTTGTATGTGGAAATACAACTTCACGCACCTTTGCCCTGAATATCATTTGACCAACAATATCTTGTTTCTTCATATACGCTTTCATTGCTTCCAACTCTTCTGAAAAGTCATAATCTGATAAAGATTCTTCAGCCTTCAATTCATGATCAATGCTTAAACTTCTCCAAAATACATGAATGCTATCTATCGGGATAATATTACCAGATATCTGCAGCTTTGCCAACTCACAAGCACATGGTAATCCATGAGTTGTTCTGATTGAGCAACCACACTTTGTTTTGTCGGTACCTACAATCTTCACTCTCTGTAACTGGTTGTCAATTTCTTTCATGACTTTCCTTGATACACAGTGATGTAGATTTTGAAAAAATGGTGAATTATATCCGTGCTCAACATCATTGATGGTTTTGTAAAATGACGATTTAATGATACAGATTTGGTTCTTCAACATCATATTCACAGCCTCCCAACTTTTACACAAATCACCAAAACTAGTTTGCAACATGTTTTTCAATCTCCAATGAGCAGACTCAGCTCTACAAAAAAATTAAATAACACAAATTAAAACAAATCACATAAATTAGTAAATCACATTTTCTAAAACAATACAAATCATAGTTTAAAAATACCTGTTAGATGTTGTGTTCCCCAAATGCAACACTCTATTGGTCCAAGCCGTGACAAATCTTTCTTTGTAAGGTGTCAACCAAGACTCTTTCACATAATCAACAAAAAGGATAATGTCGGCACACACTAGCTCAAAGTGTTGCAAGTGATGATCATACTCCTCCACACTAGTCGAATATACAATTTTGTTCCATAAATCCATTACTTCGTCTTGTCTATCTTTTTTCACATATTGTTTGCATCTTGCCCCAACATTTTTATGAATATGAAAACGACATAGCAAATGAATTGAAGTAGGAAACACAACTCTAATAGCATTCATCATGGCAAGATCTCTATCAGTCACAATAACTTTAGAAATTAAAGTCTCAGATACGAACAATTGTCTTACCTTTTCAAATGCCCAGATAAAGTTATCTTGTCGCTCTTGTTCCAAGTATGCAAACCCAACAGAAAATGACAAACTAGTAGAAGTGATACCGACAATTTCAAGTAACGGTAACCGATATCTATTTGTTTTGTATGTGCTATCACATATCAAAACAAAATGAAACGTGTTTAGCAACTTTATGCAATCAGGATGCGTCCAAAATATATCTCTTAAAACATCTGAATTCTCCCGTCTTCTTGTCCAATGCACATAATTTTCTTGTTCTATTAACTTCAACAGATGCTGCATTTTTGTGTACGAGCCTCTTAATGAAGCTCGATAACTACTCCTTGCTTTATATATTTGACTGGGAATTGAGAGATTATCTTTATTTCTTTCTTTCAAAGCATTCAAAATGAATCTTGGTGCAAGCTTATACTTTGTCATGTCATTGACAAATTTTCTCTCTTCTTCATTTAAACGCCCCAAATATGAATGACCGGTTAAAGCATCCACTAAATCATGATTATGCGTTCCACAACGAACGGTAATTTTCCATCCTTCACCGATACTCAACGGTATACATCTGAGCTTAAACGGACAGTTTTCCTTGTGAGAACAAGTTACTGTTGATTTTGATTTAGATTTACATTTATATCTTCCGCCTCTTTCGCATCCCAAAATTAATTTGTCTTTTCTTCCCCTCTTTCCGGTTGCTTTGTCTGATCAAATGATAACAATTAAAATTCCATTTTGCCTTCCAATTTTTTTTGCCCATTCAAATACAGCTTCTCGAGAGGGAAATACCTGCAACATATGTTTCAAATATAACATCAAATATATATCTATAATCAAAATTTGATAGGTGGTGGGTTATCAATAGTAATACCTGATCAGTGGTGAATGTTGCTGTAGAATCAACAATTACTGTTGAAGCTGGAACCTCAACTCTACTCATACCTAATTTCAAAAAGATTAAACAATTTAATTAATAATAATATTAATAAATAAATAAAAACCCTAAAAAAAAATTTTTTTAAAAAAACCAAATTACATTTCGGAACTTTCCCTGGAAATGAAAGTTCCGAAACGGTCAGCTTCGAATTTATGAAAGCTTCGAAAATTAACGTTTCGAACATTTGAAATTTTCGAATAAATTGCATTTCGAAACTTTCATGTTCAACCAAAGTTTCGAGAATTTTAAAAAACTTCGAACAAATGCATTTCGAACATTTGAAAGTTTCGAATAAATGCATTTCGAAACTTTCAAATTCAACCAAACTTTCGAATATATTCAAAACACCTGGAATTATACGTTTCGAAAGTTTAGGATTTATCCAAAGTTCCGAACATTTCAAATTCAACGTTTTTTCATTTCGAAGATTTCATTTTTAAATAAAGTTCCGAAAAACGTAATTTCGAAACTTTCATTTTAACCAAAGTTTCGAAAAAATTATTAAATCTTACTTTTTGAATTTCGAATGTTTCAAAGTTTCGAAAATTATCAGATTTTTTGTGATTTTCAGTTGGGGGGTGTGGAATGGTAAATTTTTTTGATGTTTTATAGTTAGTAAAAAATTTAGTACAAAAAGACAATTCAGTCTTTTCCATACAAATGGGGGGGTGGGAGGTACAGGAGGGGGTGGCTGGTACATTCCTCTGGTAGAACAATAATCATTTACCTATTAATTAGCTTAAAAAGTTTTGAAATATATATCCAGCAGCACAATGTATGTATGTCACTATGTTGTGATGGTGGTTGAGTGTAAATGCCCTCGATGGCACGCTATTTTTTTGGAACAAAAATGGAAAGGAAGCTATGGACTCTAGTTATGCCAGCAAAGGGATTGCATGTTGGGTTATCCTTGCGACTCCTTGATCCATATTTTTTGTCTCACTTGCCGGTTTTTTTTTCTTCTTATCCGTTCAATGAAAAAATAATATGTTGTTGAATATTCTTTTTCAATATTTTTATTTTTATTTTCAATGTAATTTGGTTACAAATTTTTAATGTTTTACTAAATAGTACATGTGTTTTATTTCATCAAGATCACGAATGTTGATGTGTAATATAAAATAGTTAACCCTCAATTTGACATAACTCAGTAAATCACAAATTTTGTTAGTTTTTGTGTTGTCAAACATTTCTATATTTTTTAAATTATTAATGAAGAAATTGAATGAAACATACAAAGGATTAAATAGTTGTTTATTTTGTGGAAATTTTTTTTGTTTTTATTTTTTAAAAAATTATGGTAATTTCACTGTTAATAGAAAAGTAAGATATTTTTGAAGTAGAAAATTGTTTACATTTCTGTAAACAATAAAAATGTCAAAAATATTTTCAGTATTTATGGAAATACATCTTCATTGATTAACATTTCATCTTATTGGTGTGATGGTTTGAAAAAAGCTCTAAAGAGAGTAATCTAAAAATTATAGTTGATCCAATCTAAACATAGATTGGTGGGTGTGAGATGTTGTAGAGGAGAATGATAGAAGTTCATTGATGGTGGTTTCATGACTCAAGTCAATTACGATGACTATAAATAAGAGAGAATGTGGTGTTTCAAAATTTAATTTTCTCCGATCTAAAGATAAATTATCTCCGATCTAAAGATAAATTAATGGATCAGAAGAGGAGATCAACATAGAAAGATTTAAGGATTGAATTTTGTGTGGGGATGAGTAAGAGAGACGGTGGTTTATAGTTGTGATTAAAAAATGTTTTGCACTAAAATGACATGTGGCTAATTTTAATAGATTCACCTCAATTGTGTATATGTACTTAACAAAATCAATAGAATACTTCGGAATATACAATATTTGTTAAGAATAATTATTCAATTAATTTGTTATTAAATTGAATAATTATTTAATTAGGATTTTCATAGTTAGTTAACTTTGAGTTAGTCAATTAATTGCTATGTGTTAGTTATTATTTTATTGAGAATTTATTGTATTCATTATTTATCTTTTATTAATATGAATTCTAAGTAATTTTTTTCTTTCTATCTAACTTCATCTTCAAGTCGGTAATCTTATTATTTCTAACAATATTAAAAGAAAAACGTATCCAAACTACTTATATCAAGTAGATGGCTTAAATTTCACAATAAAATTAACATTATAACATGTAATCATGAATATTTTGTATGAAATTTGATACATAGATATTTATCAGGTGATTTTTGTAGTTAGTCTTCTCTATCATCCCCTAGACATAATTGCATCATGTTTGAAATAAGAAAAGATTAGACGCATTATGAGGATGAAATAAACACAAGTGGATGGAGTACATTAAAGGAAAAAAAAAAAAAAATCAATGGTGTCTAAAAGTACCTCACCCACTAAACATGCTTAACCAATCTTAAAGCACCTTAAAAACCAAGTCAATGTCACTAATTAAAAAACCCAACCACGTTAAAATATACAACTGTACGATTAAAAAAATCCCTTTATTAAATTGCTACTAAAAGATGGAATAAAAAAGTGAATAGAAATAGAAAATAACCCAATCAACATCCAAGTCATAGTCATTTCCTTATATGTTGAAACGTGGAAGAGTATTAAACGGCAACTCCACTAAAAATTCTCAAAGAAAAGTGCAAATTTGGAAGTCACTTTACAAAACAAAAACCGTATCTTAAAGGATATAAGAATTTCCATCCAAGTTTTGACACATACCAAACATTGTCCCACATTATAAAAAAATCTTGTAGGTTAGTATGCAATCACATTTATTGTAAAAAGCTTGAGGCGGCACTAACAAATAAAATTTGATTTAACTCTCTAAGATTAAGACCCTTGACTCAATTTAAGCCTAGTTATTATTTTTTAGCCACCCCTTATAAATTGAACCATGCCTTGTGCTTCAAAAACACATCCTCTTCAATACAAATACAAAACACAACTTTTCCTCAATTTTCATATTTTTCTCCAAACATTTGAAATAAAATTCACATTAACAAATGGCAAATTCTCGCATTGCAAGGTTTTTCATGGAAGTGGCACCACCACAATATGTTAGTGTGATGAGGCATAGAACATCAAAGATGTTGGAAACAATTAGTGAAGAGGATAAGGAAATTAGCTCAAATGATAGTGTAATTAATTCACTAGCTAAAAATTCATCATCAAATTCAGCTTCATCAATTGCTGCCTCTTCTACTAATACTAGGTACTTTCTTAAGGAAGTTCATAGAACACTCTCAAGTTTGAATAATTGAAGCAATTTGAGGCAAGACAATGAAACAAAACAACCTTAATTTGGTGGCTGTTTTCCATGAGTCATGTAAATTAAGCTCCTATATATAGTTCTTAATTTTTGTTGTTGTTGTTGTTATTTCTTTTAGTATCTTTTTTATGTAATGATATAATGTCCTGTTCAATGTTTTTATGAACACGATGATAGTGTAATGTAACGTTAAGGATCCCTCTGCATCTGTATTTTGCTATGATGTAAAGGCTCTTGATTAATTTTCTATCAATAAAACAAAATCAAAACTTGCCACAAGTTTTGACATGCATCAAAATAGCCTCTTTTATATTATGTGCCATAAATTTTATGGCATGGTCATAATAAGTTGGTTAATTTTGTATATTTTTTGCATTGTATATATTTCTTCAAATTCATGCATTCACTATTTAACAACATTGCTTCCATCCCAAAGTTATTCATTTTCTAATATTAAAAATTGCAATCACTTCGGGCAGTGCAAATATATGGGCAACAAATAATAATAGTAAATATGAATCTATACAAATCTAAGAAACTCAATAATAAACCCCTCAAGTAAAAAATGAAGCTTGAGAGGAAAAGTGTTGAGACAAATTAGGTGCAAATTATAATCAGCCACACACACTAAACAATAGCAAAGAATGCACTTGAAACATGATTGGTGTGCATGGAAATAAAGTGATATAGAATGTATAATCTTGGCGCCACAAAGAAGATCATGACAATCCCTTAGAAAATGTGTTGGGCCTACAAGGCACAGGAAGTGATGACATCTATCACGGTAAACAAAAAAATGATATCATGGAAAAATATGTGTTTGGTTTGGCTGACCATATTCAATTTGCAAGATCTTGTAAGAAAAAATCAATTTGCAAGAACTTGATTTTGTTAAATTATTTCAATTAGAATTGAATTCAATATAAAGTAATTTAGATATTGTATTATAAAAGTAGATATTTGTTATCTCTGTTCTTAAAGAACTTTGTTGACTAAATTGGTGAATTGAGAATAATAAAAATTGTCAACAAATAGTACTATTTTTATGAAAAATTCTTTCATAATATGTATTGTTTACATATTGGTTTTCAAATATAGAGAAAAAAATTAAAAGTATATTAATTAAAAATAATGCAGTTAAAAATTTGAAAAAAAGGAAGGATGAATTTTTGTTTTGAGAAGGATCTATATTTAAATAAAAATGTAGTATTAGATTAAAGTAAAGAAAAATTACACTCACCTTTTAAGTTATTTTTAAATGTTACAAGCACTTGCTCTAGTTTTAGAATAGAAACAAACCTCTTTTAAGTTTACATCAAATAGATAAATATCTCCTTTAACTTTAACACCATTTATTTTTCCATTAAAGTATTGTTACTAACGAGCATATATATGAAGTTGAAGTCGTCATGTCTTTGAACATTCACGTCATTTTATTCCATTGTTGAAGATATTTTCCTCCCATTGAAGCAGTTAATTTTCCTTGCCATTGATATAAGTTTTATGTTTGAATTCATTTTCTTGTTTTACAAATTCCTTACTAGCACATATTTGAATATGATGGGATTGGTATGGTTTCAACTTTCAATACAAATATATTCTCTCTCTGAAAATTGAGGCTAGTTAAATACTCCTTAACCATATAAGAACCGAAAATATATTTGAGTTTTCATAAATTGGCATGTCTGATTTAAACCTATTTAAATAGGTTGTCTCAGATATGTGTTGTGGATTTATTATATCTAACTCAGATTTATTATTTATCAAGTTATTGTTCCCTAAACATAATCGTAGAACAAAAATAAGAAGAGGCATCAGTTTCAGAAGTTGAGATTAAATATATTTGAGCCAAAAGGCTGAGAATGATTTAGGCAGACAAAAAACATGTGGTGAAAATGTGAAAGGATGTTTGTGCTTAATTACACAATAGAGGGGTGAGTGACTTTTACATAGATATTAGGGGAGCTAGGTAGGTGTAATTTAATGATTCCGATTATTAAATAACCTCGAAAATATTACTCATACCCATGAAGAGGTAAAAGTCCAACCCTATATCCTTACTCACTTTTGTTTACCCCATTAGACAAACATTCTAAACTCATATATATATATATATATATATATATATATATATATATATATATATATATATATATATATATATATATATATATATATATATATATATATATATATATATATATGTAAAGGTGGAGCTTACTTGGTACATAAAAGGGTCAAAGTCACTCACGTCTCCGATAATTTTTTTAAAAATACTACTACTTTTTAGTCTATTAAGAGGTATCTGAATTATAATTTGATCAGGCAATAAACATAGATCTATTTAATATTGGACCAAATCACAGTTACCTTTGTACAAAACTCGGGTAATTCTATTAGACATTGCTCTCTATATTTTCCTATCGTATTTCTAAACATATTACCTATACTTCTCTCATCTCCTCTTGTCTCTTCGAAATGATATTTGTGTGGATGAGTATATTGTGAAAAGGTTGTGAAAATCAAATTATATAAGTCTATAGGATAATTGTGGTTTATATATGTTAATCGGTTGATGAATTTCGACTAGATCTGACATGACATATGTTAATTAATATCGATATTGTGGCGTATGTTGTTGTAAATTTGGATTCTATAATCAGTATATTTTATGAGTAAAATTATTTTTATGAGTAGAATTGTAGTTGTTGGGTTTCGTACCAAAATGTATGTTTTTGTCTAATATGTGAAGATAACATGTTATGTATGCATCTTTTCTTATTACATCAATTAATCTAACCAAATGACATGCATTGTGTAGATTGATGTGTGTAGGTCATCAGTTCATCATATAGATTGATATGTGTAGGTCATCAGTTCATCATATAGATTGATATGTGTATATGGACTAAAACTTATTTTACCAAATTTTTTAATTATTAAAATTGCACATTTTTTTATTAGGCTCAATTTTTAATATTAGAACAGGACTTCCAAAATCTTTAAGAAATAAATACATCAATTTTTGTTGACCAAACTATAATCCAGATGTCTATTATAAAAAAACTGGAGAAACAATTATAAAATAAAATAAATTATCTAACCTAAATTCCAACCATTTGAGTTGTGAGTTTTTTCCATAGATATAAAATCAAATCAAATAATCCTATGATCGCAATAATTTAAACAAAACTAACAAAATTAATTTGATAATTTTTTATGGGTTTGAGTCCAAGTTTAAACAAATAATTTCAACATTTATTGATTTGAAATATACTTTCACGTATTTTAAAAT
>JBBPBP010009779.1:9353795-9365820 GCA_037974735.1 Cicer chorassanicum | reverse complement strand
TTTTTTTTGCTGAATCATAAGTTACACTTGTGTTTACTAAATACAATTATATTCCGAAGGTATGTAAATCAAATTTATAGTATAAGAAATCAAGGTTATATTACATTAATAAATCTAGTAAGGAGAAAATATAACCACTACTTATCAGTCTTATTTTAAATATCTCATTTGAATTTTAAATATCTTATTTGAATTGTGTATAATTTTTAAGAAAATTATTAATTGTGTTGATTTTAATGATAAAATCAGTTTTATTTATTAAAATATTTTTATTAAGTGTAGTTAGTTTAAAAGTTTAATGAATTGAAATACATTAAATAAAATATATTAGTGGAAAAAATAATTAATATTATGTTAGATATTGTAAAACAATAAATAAAATATGCGAGATGAGTACAAGGGTTACAAAAAGTGCCACTGTAAATTGGGAAACGTGATGAGATTGCAAAAGGGCTATATATATATGGCACCGGAAGTATGGTACAAACTTATTCTTGCCTCCATGTCAACAATATACAAATCATATACTAAAACCAATCAAATAACTTCATATAACTACTTCAAAAATAATACCTACTAAAGCATCAAATAACTTTATGACACAAACAAACGTAAAAAAAAAAAACTTTATGACACAAACAGAGACCAAAAGGTGGATCCATCAGTAACTATATTTGTACAAAAGAGCTGATGTTTTCAAATGTCCCGGTGTTTGTCCACAACTTTCAAGACAAAACTGAGTCATCAATGACTAGTGTCATGAGCTTGTCAAAAGGAAACAGATTCAGAAATGAATACAGCCCATGCATCCTGTTCATTCACGTGTACTTAATTTCAGCATTGATCCTCAATCCATTCCATATATAGTTCAAGAGAAATTAAATTTTAATAATCAATTTGGATGGTTAACCGCAGTTAAATATGTGGTTAATTGCGTTCATTTGATGAAAAATGAATGTAATAAAATATCACAATTGATTAACCATCCATAGAACACAAATCACGATTTTGAACGTTATTAACCACAATTTTCAGATGTTCATATTCATACACATTAACTAACCATCCAAATTTTGTTCAAATATACATGATATTTATTAACCACGATTTTAGTTCAAATATACACATAAAAATTATGGTTAAAGACATTCAAAATTCTAGATAATTGCACTCAGAGGATGGTTAATGAGTTGCGACCCCTTATAATCATTAACTATCTACTGAATGCAATTAACCACATATTTGAATTGTATTAACCATCTAAGTTAATGTTAAATTTGTGTCAAAATAACCCAATTCATAATTCAATAATAGAACATATCCATCTTTTATTTATGAATAGAATTTATCCATCTATGGCATTATACATGTGTAGTGTGTGTATATATAAATAATATTTTAACATACCTGAAGAATGGAGAAAGCCTTCTCTGCTATGTACTTGTGTAGGAGAGTTGCTCCTTTTTGTTGCAGTTTGTCTGGATGTAGGCATAACCTTGCTTTCTGATAAGCCCTCTTCACCTGTGACTTTTCTTTTAGATTCACAAGAGAAATAGGATACCAGCCACTCTCAGGCCATAGAATCTGGTAATGAAAACATACATACATGGGTCAAATTTACTGTTACCTGATTAAGTCAAGGGGTATAAAATAAAACGGCAGAAGATTTTATAAATTGTCAGAGTAATAAGAATTCAACAACAAAGAAAATCTTACATGATGTAGTGTTGAAAGCAGTAGCCGAATGTCAGTTTCTTTGCCAAATGACCACATTCTTATATCTTCATCCAACTTCTCTGTGTCTGTCAGTTGCTTCTGCAGAAAAAACCATGATAGAGCACCATTCTAAATCTTTGTTCTTAGGATAAATAAATAGAAACAGAGAAAAATCCAAATAAATCTACTATTTCAGAAAATATATAAGTCGAAACCACTATCTATAATTTTTAATCTTTTTTTAATCATCACTGCATAGTTTTCGTTATTATTTTAATTTGATTTAGTTTATGGATTGTGTTGATCAGACCCTCTGTCCAGACATCATGCAGAGAAGAATATATTCTGCCATTTATTATTAGTTAATGTGATACTAATGATTGTTTTACAACTGTTCCCAAGAGAATTTAAACTCGGTCATGTTATAAAATCAAACTCTTACCACTGAGTTGCCATTTAGTATTAGTATTTGGAACTATTTTCATCAACTAGTAAAATATCAATTTTTTCTTTTCTTGCCCCAAGTTTACGAAGCTTACAAAGCCAACATCATATCTCAAACATTTATTTATTTTAATAAAAAAATCTGGTTAAGCTTTGTATCCGTTAATAGTAATATATTTTTACCTTAGGAGGTTGAACTTTTCCAATTCCATCATCATGGTATTCACTTGCATCAGAGCTTCCTGCATCATCATATGATAAGATACAATACAAATATGAGGTTGCATGCTAATTTGTTAAACTTTTAGACTTTTTATTTGTTAAGATAATCAAATCACCTTGTATTTGAACTTTCTGCACATTGCCATCATTTCTCGTGCTTTCGTCAGAGCTTCGCGATTGAAACCTCTCTTTGGCCCATGCAATTGCTTCATCAATATCTGATGATTCACAATCTTCCCTTCTGAGATTGGAGTTAATCTCTATGACATAGGAGCTCATAACCTCATCATCATCATCATCATAATCATCATCAGCATCGTCATCCTGTAGTATAACTTGTTCTGAAGGCACATAATCATGAACTGAACATTTTGACTCGGAAAATGGTGAATTGAGCTCGCAGTCATTGGTGGATGTTTTGACGCCTTGATATGAATTGGATCCGAGACTAGTAGTTTCAGGGGATGAGGCCCTTTTTGAGAATTCCATAGGAGAACTTTTGAAGTTTGTCTTGTGATCATTATCCGGATAGTGAATTTCAAATGACTGAACATTCCATGGAAAAATAGACACTCCCTGCCTACTTGGGTATTCCTCAGGTAGCATAGTTGATGAATTCCATTTCCGTGGGACACTGGTTGGCCTGTAGTAATAATAGTCACTTAGAACCCTCAGAATTTCCTTTAATTTTTTACCATAGTATCAGAAGGCAATTTAATCTTCAATTGAACTCTACAAACTCAACCTTATGTTGAAAACTGCTTAGGAAGTTTGTTTTAGACCTCCCAACCTTCATTTTGGCTTACGGAAAATTTGCATAGGAAAGTATGTTTTTCTGTTTCTTTTGAGATCTGTCTAACAGATACTATACTTACAGTTGAAGAATAAATCAATATGGGACAGCACCAAAGCCAAAGCATAACAAGCATTGACAATGAAATGTTTGCCATGTAATTGATTTTGATGTTTTCACTGTGTTTCCTTTCTTTTCCTCAAAATTTTGTACAGAAAATACAAAAGAAAACATTTCACTGTTTTTTTATACAGAACTTTGAAGACAAGAAACAAAGTTAAAATGTGTCATTTTTTAAATTAAAACTAAAAATTGCCTTGAGGGAAGGACCGCGATTCAATCTTCACATAACACACTCTTAGAGATTGGTCCAAAAGATCAAAACTTGTAAGAATACTTTGTGAAGTCATTGAGGTAACAAATACCCTAATTACCACAATTTCTTACCAAAACACATGACACTAAGCAATAGCATCCTAACAGTTTCTATAAAGTAACATATTTTCACTACTAATTTACTTTAACCAGAAATTCAGCTTTTTAGATAAACATGGAAATTAAAGCAACTTCTTCTCATTCAAATTCAAAGAAGCAAGAAGTGTGATAAAGGGTATAAATGTCAATTAGCAAAAAATGAAAAAGAAAGCCGTTACTAGCACCTCAGTTTTGAAGCAAAAGCAGACAGTGGCACTTCGTCTCCGATCGTCGGCCGCCGAGGGCTTAATTCCTCGGAACTTAACGCCGACGAAGAATTCGCCTTCGACAGAGACCCCGATCGCTCTCTTGATTTCCGGTCATCGTCCGATCCGAATATGTCGCTGAAAAATCCATCATTTCTCGCCGGAATCCTGAACACAGGCAAGGTCATATCGCCCTTCTTCGCCGGAGATGTGAACTCCGGCAGCCGGCAAATTTCGTCGTAGAGCGAGCCGGAGATAGAGAATTTGTGAACGAGTAGGGTTCTGGGTGGGCCTCCAAAGACATCAGAGTAGTCGTCTCCATGAACGGATTCGAAGTGGGAAACGCCAGAACCGGAGAAGATGGACTTTGTCCTCCGGGAAGATAATCGGTCCTCAATCGATCGCCGGCAAGCGTGGCCATCCAATGTGCTCGTACCAGTTCTCCACGAGTCGTTCATTTCCGGCGACGTTCACGGAGGAAGTTGCCACAATATTCACCGGAAGTAAACAACCCGGAGCTTTTGCGATTTATTTAATTTAATTTTAAATTTATATATTGTTTGATATGGCGGGTACAACTAATTATATAGACTATAGAGAGAGATAGGGGTTAAAATTTGAAAGATCAAAACACAAAAAAGGAAAGAAAAAAATAAATTAAATAAGGTTGGGAAAAAATGATATTTGTGAAAAATTATTGATCGACCTCACTGGACAAACTCAAGTACATGAGATAGAAATTGAATTTTCACCGACTAGACCAATATACATTAAAAACATGCTATGATATGAAAGGTCCAAGATAAGAGGATTAGGTAGAGATTAATTAATTTGATGATCAATAATTGAGGTAAACTATGAAACAAATAAATGATGATGGTCTATGTTATAATTTGTTGTGTAGTACTAGTCTTTAGCAAATATTTGTTACCTTTTTTAAAAATAATTTATTGACTATTTTTTAACTTATTTTAGTTAATCTACGGATATAATTATTCGTAAGCCTGTATTATAAAATTTTATGGAAATAATTTATGATATGTCTCATAAATTGTTTTTAGTTAATTTTTATAAGTTATTTAAGTTAAATTATGAAAACAACTTAAAAGTTGTGTTATAAAAATAACTTATACACAAATACTTATGCTATAAATTATTAAATAAACTATTTATTCAAATAGAAATATAGTAACAATGTAAATAAATTTGGATGTATACATCCAATCCTATTTCACAATTTGTATCAAATCGTGATATTATATATAACTCTTTAAAACAACTGTATACATTAACACATTTTAGTTGCTAATTTTAGGGTTAGAGGGCACTAATGTTGCTTGTAGATCAAACATAGCTGGTGGAAGGACTTGTGTTTAGTCTATTAGTGACGGAGTTTGACTAAAAAGTTTGGAGTGACCAACATAAAATATTAAATATGCAAATAATATTATATAGCAAAAAATTAAGTTGTAATAAACACAAAGTGAAGTATCAAATAATTTAGCTACATAATTTAGAAATACCTTAAAGTAATGCTCTACGCTCTTTAATTAACTCGAAATCATCAATAATAGACTCATAACTAATACTTGTAGCAATTTTTCTTTCAATATAAACCGTAATGTTATCTGGCAAAAAGTCAACTTCCATCTTGTTTTTTAACCTAGACTTAATAATTTTTATTGTTGAAAAAGATCTTTCAGTTGTGACAGTACAAACAAGAAGAGCCATGATAAGACAAAGTAGTCTATCAATCAAGTAGAAATTTTGCGCCTTTTCAGTTGCAACCAAACATAAGCACAATTCTTGGATAGTTGATAAACTCTTCAAATTTAAATCTTGACGAGCATCAAACAAGAAATTTCGGAGTTGGAATTTCAAATTAATCTTCTTTTGCATATTGAAATCCATAGGGTAATATTTTTCAACTAGAGTGCAACTTTTTTCAATGTTAAAAACCTTATAATTATCCTTAGGAGTCAAAGCATAACTTAGAGTTAATAAATTCATTGCTTGGTCACTATAGCTGTTATTCAACTCTTGTAATTGTTGGTCAATAGCAGTAAAAAATATTTCAACTCTAAAATAATGTTATATTGTAACCTGACCTTGTTGAACACAATAATGTCCAAATCTTGTTATTGAATAAACATCATTGAGATCCGGAATCTCAATATCATGTTTTCCACAAAAAGTCTCCACTTTAGTAAATAATGCATCCCAACCATCTTCTCTCAAGACTTGAATAAGAAATATTTCAACTCTAACATAATGTTCTATTATAACCTGACCTTGTTCAAGATGAGAACGTCCAAATCTTGTTATTGAATGAATATCGTTGAGATCAGGGATCTCAATATAATGTTTTTCATAAAAAGTCTCCACTTCAGTAAATAATGCGTCCCAACCATCTTCTCTCAAGACTTGAATAAGAAACTTTGTTGTTCCAACCAAACACGTGACATTAACTACATCCTGATATTGTTGTTGTAAGACTTGACAAAGCATATCACTTATCACCATAATGTCTTTCACCAAATGTAAGATAAATATAAAATCAAACGCCTTCAAATAATTATAAGAACTATCAGCATCCCCATGTGCAATTTGCTCTAATTGAGCATCTTGTAACTCATCACGACACTTAGTAGAAGAACAAACAACATTAACAACAAAAGTCATATTCTCAAAGAATTTATGAATTGAAACAACTTCTCTTGATGTAGTAACCAAGGCAAGTTGCAATCCATGAGCAAAACAATAGCCATAGTGTGCATAAGGACAATCATTCATAAATAGTGCTTGTAAACCGTTCCATTCTCCTATCATATTACTAGCACCATCATACCCTTGACCACGTATGTTAGAAACATCAAGATTATGTCGAAAAAGTACATAACATACTTCTTCTTTCAGAGTTAAAGTTGTAGTGTCTTTACCATGTGCACAGAAAAAATCTCACTTGTATTAAACCAACTTGTCAACAAATCTTAACACAAGATATTCATACCCTTGATTCTCATTTTTTTTTTCAATTTTTGGATTCTCAGAGATAGTTTCGATGCAAAAGTTATAATATATTCATCTCTTTCACTCTCACAAATTTTCCTCTTGAAAAAAGAATAATTTCTTTTACTCTTCTTCATTCTCACAAACTTCTCTAATACAAATAAAAAATTTAAATAAATCAACAAATCAGATATTCAATCATAGTCAAAATAATGCAAAAACTAAAGAAGTCACAATCACAAATAAAAATATACTTGTCACAAATAAAAAATTTATTATCAACAAATCAAAGTCATAGTCACAAATCAGAGATAATATACACAAATCAGAGCCACAGTCACAAATCAGAGTCACAATCACAAATAAAAATATATTTGTCATAAATAAAAAAAAATTATTATCAACAAATCAGAGTTACAGTCACAAATTAGAGATAATATGCACAAATCATAGTCACAATCACACATCAGAGATAATATGAACAAATCATAGTCACAATCACAAATCAGATACTCACAAATCAGTGACACAAAGGGAGTATAACAAATCAGTGACTCACATATGTGGTAAGTATGGTGGCCATATCGCAAAATACTTTGATTTGGGCACTAGGCGTGGGCCGATCGGCGACGGGCAACGAACGAGGGTAATGGCACTAGCGGAGTCGCATATATCGTGTGTGCGAAGTGGGAGACACAATGGAGTGAGTAGCGACGAGCAGAGAGAGACGAAGACGAACTGCGAACGAAGATGATGACAAAGACGACAGCGAAGACACGGATGAAGACAAACAAAGAGGACGACGAAGATGAACGAATATTCTGGAAAGGGCGTTTCTATCAAGATGGTGTATTTTGGTCATTTTACCTATAATTTTTTTTTTGTGGCCGCGCTCCTCTGTCACAACTAAGATCTGCCTTTGTAGTTTATGATGGGTTAGGTGGTGAAAGAGAAAATTGGTTCCATAAAAATTGTGTTTGTTTGGTTGGTTATGGCGGACATACTCCATTATGGCATAACAATTGAGTGGATGCTTTGTGTGATTGGTATCTTCGGTTGTAGGAGTTTGGTGGTTGAGAAAAATAATTTGGTGGCGAACATGTCTAGGCTTGGGTGGGGGATAATTTTTTTGTTTAGGAGAAAAAGTTATTATTGGATTGTACTTTTTTTGTTGGATTCAGGGGTCTTGCAGGAAAATGTATTCGATAGGTGGATTTGGCAACACGACCAAAGGGTGAACATTCTATCAAAGCGGCTTACAAATAGTTGTCTTACGAATCGTGTTGAAGTGGATCCTATTTTTTATATTACTTGGAGAAAGTTAATACCTCTCAAAGTATATTTGTTTGTATGGAAACTCTTCAATAATAGATTACTCACTAAATATAATTTGGTATGTCATAGTGTGTTAGGTGATAAAAGCCTTTGTTGTTTGGGATGTGAAAAAGATGAATCATAACAACACTTAATTTTTTAATTTAATATCTTTAGTTGAGTTTGGTTCGACATTCTAGTTTGATTGGGTGTTCAAAGTGAATTACATAATAGTGCACAAAATCATATTTTTCATTTTTTTAATTCAAGAAATGTTCGACAAAACGTACAGGTTATTTGGACAGCATGTTTATAGACTGTGTGGAAGGTGTGTAACTATTATTTATTTAATCATACTGTGGTGAATGTTGTGGTGAATGTTTCTCGGATAGTAGATCGCATCAAGATTCTTTCATGGTGGTGGCTAAAGATCAAAGCTAAAAGGTTTGATTTTGCCATTAATATATGATGGAGCAATCTCAATGCTTGTTAAGATTTGGATAGGTTGTCCAATTTCACTTAAGTTTTGGTTCTCTTAGTTCGTAGCATGCTTGTCTGTTGATAGTTTACTTTTTGGCTTATGTGGCACAGACTTCCTATAATGTATTGTTCTAGGGTTGTTTTAAAAAAAATTAGAAGTGTTGGTTTAATCTTAAAAATTACGTTCATAATAAAAAGAAGTATAATTTTAGTAATAAAAAAGAGTAAAAGAAATTTTAGTTTTTATAAAATTTTATTATAGTCTTTATAAAAAATATTGACTTTTTAGTTTTTAAAATTTTTTGATTCATTTTTAGTTTTTATTTTGATTTTTTTTATAAAAAAAATAATATTTTTATTCCTTAAAGAAACTCCATATAAAATCAAAATAAAAACTAAAAGTAAATACAAAATAATTAAGGACTAAATTTAAAAATTTATAATTTTTTAAAAATAAAAAATATATTTATCAAAAAAATATCAACCATCATTTTATATTATAAAAAATAAAAACTTTGAATCTGTTACCAATTAAAATAATATGCTATTGAATTACTTTACACAATCCAATAATCATCCATATATTGTATCTTTTATAGTTATTTTAGAGACATCTTAAACTTCGGATACCTCTTATTTAATTCAATTTTGGCTTTTTTCAATAAAAGAATAGCTTATTTGTTGAAAGAAATAATATATAAAATAGAACTTTTACGAAAGTTGTTGATAGCAACTTTTAGACGTTTTGGACGATTGTTCCCGAAGTCCCACCCTTCGATCACATTGGTTCACATTTTATTTTTGATAATGATATCATTGCTTTACATTATTTTTCTTTTACAAACTATTGGTCTAAGATTTTTTTTAAAAAATATTTTTTTTTTAATGTTAAATTGTATTCGTGATCCCTTAACTTAATTTCAGTTAACGTTTTGATTCTTTGATCCTTCAATCTTTATTCAATATTGTTAGAGATGAAAATATAATAAATTGATGAAATTTACATTATATAAATAACCAAATTAAAAAGGAAAAAAAGATAAAAAAATTAAAACGTTGGAACTACAAATACAATTTAATTTAAAAAAAAAATCCTAAATCAATAGTTTGTGAAAGAAAAATAATGTAAAGCAATGGTATCGGTTATCAAAAATAAAATGTGGACCAATGTGATTGAAGGGTGGGACTTTGGAACAATAGTCCAAAACTTGTCTAAAAGTTGATTAAATATATTATTACATTATAAATTTAAAATAATATAATTATTTAAAAAGTAAATTATTAATATAATATATTTGACATTAGCTTGAATTGTTCTTATCTAAATTGGCAGAAATTTTATAAATAATAGTTGCATGTTATACTTAGAGTTGTTCTTGTCTAAATTGGCAGAAATTTTCTTTTTATTTTGTATGTGTAATATTTATTTAGTTTTATTTAGGTCCATTTTAGTTTGGAAAACATTTTTTTATTACATATTTTTACTTCTGATCACAGACTGCCATGCCACTTGTACAGAAAATTTTCGGACAACACACTTTAATATGAGTTTCATAAGTATCTATATTATAATATATTTGTGTAAACTTATTTTATATTATTAGTGCATATTAGTTTAATTCATATATTTAAAAATAAAAATATATAAAAACAAAATATCAAATTTTGTCATTAAGGATAAAAACAAATAAATAAGACAAATAATGTTTTATGATACTGATTTGTTCATGTCCTATCATTAATTTTTCTTTCTCGTAACAGATAGTCGGTTAGTGATAATTGAAGGAAAATGTTAAAATGCATAGTGCGATAAATTTGCTTTCCTTACCTGGAAAGTGGTGATTGCATTTGATGAAATTAAAAGTCCCCACCCTAGAGATATCATCACAAGGCTATGTTTCTTTTTTTCCTTCCCTTTTTGCATTATGTTTTTTATTTTCTTTTTTGGGGTGGGGCATGTCATTCTGTCTGATCCTTTGATAGTTTGTCTTCATACCCCAAGTTTGTCAAACAGTGATTTTTAGAATAGTAATGTAATTTATTTTTTGACAAAAGAAGAATATGTAATTTTCAACTAGAAACATGATTATGTTCTTTAAAAAACAAACTAGAAACTAACGAGAACGTGACGATAGGTGAAAATCACTTTAGAAAAGCAACAACATGATAGCATGATTAAATGTATTCTAAGATTGCAAAAAAAATTATGCGCCCTTAAAAAAATAAATAGATAAATTCTACATAAAAAAAATCAATTTTTTAAATATTAAATTCTACACTTATAAAACTATATTTTTATTTTTTATTTTTTAACAAATATTTCAAGAGTGGTGATAATATAAAGTATCATAAGATTGTGATCATTAATAATTTGTTTTCTTTTTACCGTAGACCATGCGTGTAAGGATGAACAAAGAAAGAAAAAAAAGCGAAGAAAAAGTTGGGCAAGGAAAGGATGATGGATACCTCGAAAAGGGGACAATGCAGGATTTGAGATCGACTTAATATTCCATTTTATAGATCATAATTAGTGCTTTTTTATTTTGAGGTGAAATACCACCAGCTAACTAAGATAGTGGACAAAATGATTATATGGTTTTGTATGTTTTCTATAATTTGCATTCTTATTTTGTTTGGCTGTCTCAATTGATATCAATTTGCAGCAGAAGAGATAGACATGATCCGGATTATGTATTGTTTAGTATTTTAACTTATATATCAAAACCAAGTTTAGTGTGACAAAATCCATCCACATGTAGCAACTTTAATTTTTTTTAACTCTCCATTCAATATCTTAAAACTTACTAGTATGTTTTATTTTCTTTTTTATTCTTTAATAAATATTATTAGGGAATTTATTAGCATGATTTTTAATTTTTGAGGTTATATAAATTTTTTTTAACTTTTTAATTTCTATTTTAATTTTAATTTTGAGTCTTTATTTTTAAATCAACTCATGAACATTCCATATAATTTTTTAATGATAGTATGCATGTATGTTTCAAATATTATAAAAATCTCACACAGAATAGTTTAGATTTTTTTATAAAAATATGAATTAAATATATTTTGCACCCTTTTCTTAATTGTCTTGTTTTTGTTTTTGAATTCCATTTATTAATTTACATTTGGTTAAATTATAACTACCCAAATGTTTTTAAAAGTTCACGTTAGAAAAATTTAGTCAAAATCTGTCCGATGGCTAAGAAATAAGAAAAAGGATAAAAGTAGGGATAAAATCATTCGAAAAAATTATATGATTAATATCGCATAATTAAAAAATCAAAGAGTGAAAAATTCATTTAAACTTCAAATTTATTTTATATTAATGTAGACTTAAATTTTTATATACTATCATTCAAATAAT
>JBBPBP010009779.1:9339138-9353622 GCA_037974735.1 Cicer chorassanicum | reverse complement strand
ATATAATGCCAGGTTTTAAAAAGAAATTAAAAATGATCTTTAAAGTATTTTATTTTTTTATTATAATTTTTTTCAAAATTTTAAAAATATAACTTCAAATGATAAATTAGTTTAAATAATTTATCATAAAAAATTATTTTAAATATTTTATCTATTTGTTACGACTTGTTTTAGATAATAAAATTTTTAAAAAAATGATTAACATAAAAAGTTATTTTTAAAACTTTCTCATAAAAATCATTTTTGAGAGATAATTATTTTAAAAAAATGATATTTTTATCATGTGAAAATTTAAAATAATAAATATCTAATTTATTAAATATCAAAATTATTATTTTAATCTATAAAATTGAGTCTGAAATAATGACATTTTTATAAAAAATTATTTTTAAAAATATAAATTAAAATCACTTTGTTTTAAAATTTAAAACTAACAGGCCCATAACCTAGACTATTTTCATTTTGGACAAGGCCTTAATATCAGTGGGAGGGTGATTTGCTTGAGCAGCAGCTGGCAGCATTGGTGGACCATATAAGTGCAGTCACAGATTACTTAACTCTTTATTTCAGTCAAATGGTTTAAAATGAGAGGAATCAAACTTTTACGGTTCTCTTTGATATTAAGAAAAATGTCATTTATTTTTATTTTTTTATAAACAAAAGAAATTTCATTAATTTAGGAGCATAAGTGATACTCTATCCTACAAAATTTATGTTGTGAGGTCTCTTAATAATCTCTCGCATAAAAATTTAAACTTTTTTTAATAAAATATAAATTAAATATAAATTTTTAAATATTAAATTGTTAAAAATTTATATTTAATTCATTTTTATTAAAAAAATTAAATTTTTTATAGTAAAATGTTTATAATATCTTAAATATAAGGACAAAAAATTATTGAAAAAATAGAAAAATATACATTAATTAATTTATAATAGACATAGAAAATAAAAACGAGAAATTTTTGAAGCTAAAAAGTTAATAAATTTTTTATAATGACTAAAAATAAAATGTTAAAATTTTATTTACAAATGCGAACAAATACCCAAAACACTTGTTAAACAATCATATATATATATATATTAAGTTAGTTATTTCTTAACAGTTATGTTTTCAACACATTGAAAGTTTTGAATGTGTTATTTTTAATATAAAATTTTTATTTTTGATTTTTTAGCAAGTGTCTTTCCTAAAAACACTTGTTAACAAGACTTCAACTTATTTAACCATTTTCTTAAGTAATATCTATTGTACGATACAAGTATCTAAAAAGTTGATATTCTATTTAATCCTTTTTAAAATACCTGGAGTAACAAATGTCTTATAACGTACATGGTGAGAAGCTCGTTTCTAATGACCATAAAAATTTGAACCGTTGATTTGTAATTTGAGGTCACAACAAAAGACTAAAAAGGGGAAGCCGGAAAACTCTAGCAGAGGTGCCTTAATGATATCTAAAAAAATGTCTAATGTGCAATCTTGTAGGAAAGATCCATATACTAAACCAATTCATTTGAAAAATAGTGGACTTTATAGCCTTCCAAATCTCATGAACACTGATATTACCAATGCCACCGTCACATAAGTTTCAATCAAGCCAATCGTGCAATCCAATGCTAAAAAATTCACTCCAAGCATCAGATTCAATCAATTGAGTTCAAAACTTAACAAATTGACAATCTCGTAGGCGTGGATGGATTGATTCTGAAAAGTTTAAGCATCTACAACATAATTCATCCAGTCATATTTATGATTTTTCTTTCTTCGTTTGTTAACCACTTAACGTGAGCCACTTATGATTTTGAAACTTAAAATGTTTTGAACTGTGTAATGTCTAAAGCTTAATAATGAATTTTTTAAATAAATTAGATGAAACTGAAATTTTTAATTTAAAAATATATAAGTGTTTGCAAATAGATAGAAATTATTTTGTAAATTCTAAAAATAATTTAAAATACAGAAATATTTACAAATTTTAAAATAACTTTCAAGTGAGACTTATATAAACTATAACTCTAATATAGACACAAGACGTGATATGATTTACGTTTTACCTGAAAAAATCATCCACAACATAGTGAGTATAAAACTCAATAACAATATTTAATAAAAACAATTATAGATGTTTCATAGCCATGTCGGTGTGCTAAACATGAAAAATCTTCTCGACAACTATACCTCACTTTAATAAAATTATATTTCTTTGTAAACTATACTCAAATACTTATTCTACCTCTAGCCTTAAATATTTCAAACAATTTAAGCCACTAGACATAATAAGTAAGTCATAAAAACTACATTGGTTTCACCCAATATCCACTACTTGAATAACTTCTTTTGGTAAAATTGAACATAATTAAGACTGTAACCCACTTACTTTCGCTTATCCCTTGCTCCTGTCGCGCGTGTGTATATACGAGTAATCATTTACTCAATTCACACAATTAAGCATGCGCTTAACTTAAAAATCATATGAGTATACACACACACTATGTATTAGCATTAAACTTTCAAAAAAAAAGTATTATATTTAAGTTTTCAAACACAATTAGCTTCACTCGACACTAATCTATATAACTCAAGTTATAGTATTCTAAAGTCAACAACATTACATAATAATATTATGACATATCAATTTTGTTTACAATACTACTCAATCATTCTATATTTAGTAAAATCATAAATTTCAAAATGATAAAATTATTATATGTCTTCTTTTAGACTCAACTAATTTCACTCAAAAAAGAGTTTTCTAACTCAATATATAGATATTTTACAATAGAACAATACACTTCATAAAATCACCAAAATTTGTAAAATTAATATAAATTTAAAGTAACAAAGTACTAAGGATAAGTTTTCAAGTCCAATTGATTTCACTTAAAATCAATTCTTATTCTGTTATACACATTTTAACTCAGTTACATCCTAATCTTTTTTCGAAAAAAATACTATAACTTTGACAATTTAACTAAAATATCAAACGATGTCCTATTTGAATAAAAAAAACATTTTAGAAAACTTAAGATGTCTAGTTTATAAATAGAATTTGTATTCTCCATAATAGACATTCAATTAATACAGTTTAATAAAATAAGGTATATAGGTACAAAAATGAAACAGCTGATTTTTTTTTCTCCAACTTGTAACTCAATTTTCTCTATCAATTCTCAATGAAAATTAGTGAAATAGGTGTCTATTTCAAAGGTAATTAAATCTAATTTATGATTATATAGAAATCAGCTTCAAACACTATCTATGAAAAAAGTTATGAACAAAATACTCGATGTATACCCATATGGGTTCACAGACAACATTATACTGTTTGTATTTCAAACATTATATTCTCAAGTTCATATGATCATCTAAGTAAAATACATTCAAAATTCAACATAAAAACCAATTAATTACCAATACTAAACAAATACCATATCCTCACCAATCCAACCACAACATTCAACAATCATAATAAAACAAAAAACTCTTCTTAGTAATTAATATAGTCACCTGACATACATTCTTAATAATACATGGTACTAAATCAACTAGGATTATCACAACACCTAAACATGCAAATAATGAATATTTATTAACAACATCCAATCAAGATCTTTAAGCACACCTAAGAGAGGTTATAAGAGGATTTTCTAGGTTACCTTTGAGAAATTACAAGTAGATGAGAGTGTCATAGTTTTGTCTTGAATTTTCCCCATTTTTCTTGTTCGAGCCTTAACTCTTTCTCTTCCGTATTCATCTTCTTCACCCACTCATAGGGTCTTTCTCCTTCCTCTCGAATCCTCTCACTCTCTTTTGTCATTTTTTTTTCTTCCTTTTTTTTTCCTCATCTCACCTCTCCTCTACTATATTCCTCTTCTCTTTTTCTTTCCTTTCTTCTCTTATTTCTATTTTACAATATTTTCCCACACACTATTTCTATTGTTTTATTCTTATTCCTATTTCTATTATTCATTTCTATTTTTATATTCTATTTTCTATTAATTTATTTATTAGAAGATTGATTTGAACATCCCTCCTAAGTAGGTTGCATCTCCTATTAAGCTATCAACAATATTTTAATAAGTACTATTTACTCGAATTTCTACTCATACAAATTAATTATAGTACTTTATCTTAAATTATACATCACATAAAATTAATTATTTTTATTGTTATAATTATTTTATTAACTATAAAAGTGATCCTACACTAATTTGTCGTTCAATTAGACCTCGTGCTCTAGTGTCACTAGAAGCAGCATCACCTCCTTTCAACCCTAAATGAAGGAGTTAATTTGTCGTTCATATAAAATTGCCAACCACTAATTTGTATATTTAATTTTGACCAACATAGAAGTAAGTCAAGTAACCAACTGTTTTGTTTATTCATTGGTACAATGAATGTCATGTTGTGTAAAAAAAATGAATGGCATGTCAGCAACTTGAACGAGTCAATACACGTGATTATCTAATTTCAAGTCCTAAGTCCCTTTTTCACTATATTTGGCCAATTGAACTACTCTCTCTATACTCAAAGTCAATATTTTGAACAATTCCACGAAGCAACCTCAGTGTTGATGTCATGGAAACTTTAATTTGAGTAAACGTGTGTTGTGGTTTAATACTCATAATAATTTGAGACAAACAAAATAATGTTAGTAGCAAATAGCAATACCAATAAAATTAAACACAAATAGAAAGAATATCATGGTTACATGCTCCATAGATTTTAACAACAAAGATTTGGAAATAAGCTTCTTTGTTTTCAAGCCAACTATAGTAATTGTCGAACATCTTATTCATGAACTCAAACAATTTTCCTCACGCGCTGAAAATCTTGGTTGTGTACAAAGCTCTATATTTAAGAGCATCCATGGAAATATGGTATGTCCATCTTTTATTTCTCCCTTTTTCCATTTTTCTTAATTTCTTCCAACATTAATTATTTGTTTTCTTTCTGGAATTTATGTGTGTAGTTGTGCTGATTATCATATTTCCATTAAATATGGCTAAACCTTTGTTTGCTATTAGGATGAATTAGGTCAAACGTGTGGTTGACCCAATACTACCATTGATAACTTAGTTGAAAACCCACTTCTAGTGCTAAGTAAACATAAAAACAAACATGCTATAAACCGCAAAGCATATTGATTTATTGTAGTAATTTTTAAATCGTATTGTTCAACATCTTTAATTCATGTTAAGGTTTTAAGTAGAGATGCGAAATAAAATCTCTTTATTCTGTTTTTAGTATATTATTTATCGGGTGTTTGATTGAATTTTCCAACAAATAATGAGTGGTTAGAGACTAACACTTAAGAGAGAAATAGCTAAAATTGAAGTGAAAACAATTAACCGCACGTCAATTAAAAATAAATTATCAATGTCTTATGCTCCCTAGACTCCCAAACTCCCCGACAGTTATCAATTTGCGAAAATTAAAAATTAAAATAGTGGTTTTACTCTAATCCCTTGATTTATTACTCTAGTGTGGTTTTACTCTAATCCTTGTAACAGAATAATTGGGACTCTTACATGATGATAGGCTTTCCCCCTTGTTTTCTTATTTTTATGGCACATTTTACTAAAAATTTCAGCACTGTAACTAGATCATATGGTATGGAGCATGGAAGAAACGATCCAGTGATGAAAAGGACAAGCTGACAGCAAACCTTGTAAGTGTGACCCTTGACTACTTCAAATTTCTTTCTTTGAGTAATGGTTCACAAGATGTATTTAATTAAAAATTAAAATAAGAAATTCAGATACTATTTTTATTTATATTTTATTTTAAAATAGTATTGTTTGTATAAACAAAAATCAGCTGGAGAATGATTGTAAAATAGTTATTAAAACCACTTTAATTAATAATGATTCCCCTCTCCCAATTTATTTTATCAAAATCAAACATCCTTTAACTATAGAATAATTTATCTGTTACATGTCACATATTTCATCTGTCTTCAATTGTCCCTTTACAGCAATCAATGCTAACAAATGCAACAAAAATGTCTATCTTGGTTGAACAAAATTTCCTTGATGCATATGCTGGAGAATCAAGAGATGGTTCTTCAACTATAAAGTTCAGCACTGGTGACATAATCTCAATAAATTCAGTAGTCACAACTATCAAAGACCTTAGTGACCTATGCTATGCAGTCCTAGCAATATTTAAGTCTCGTTTTGCAAAAGTTGAAGGAAAAAATGCAGGCATTTGTCTAAAAGGCCAAAAGTTACCTAATGTTGTGTGCATTCATGTGTGGAAATCACTACAATTTTGTTACTCATGGGTTTTAAATCCAGACCATAGAAAATGGATGATTCCATATCTTGAACGCTTCAAAATTGTTATGAAGTATGATATTTTTCGAGTTGTTTATGTGAGTGGTGACAATATAGTTGATCTTGCTTATAATTCTTCTCTTATGTTGTTTGAAAATGAGGAAGAGAGTAGACATGTAAAGTGAATTTATGGATTAAATGTGTGATTGGAACTGTGTTGGTCCAGTGGAATATTTGACTTCGAAGTTCTAACGTTAAAGTTATCTTTCATTAAAATTCGAAAGAGTACTTTTATTCTAAATGTGTGATGGTGCCGCGAAAATTACTACTTTTTTCAAACACATACTAAGAATTAGTTTGAATAAATTTTTCAACACAACTTTATAGAAAAAAGAAAAGTTATCTATAATAATTAACGCGGTTCTTTACTTGATAGTAGTTTTTTTAATTTGATTTGTGTGCAATCACAATCTCATGCAATCACATTAATAGCTGTTGTTGGATTAAGATACAAGATTTATTTTTCTTTAAAACAAGAATATTGAATTTGAATTATCTTGTCTTGATCTAACGACCACCAATGTAATACACTGCATGATTGAACGGAATTGTAACAACACACAATCCTGAAACTAGTTTTTCACATTTCAATTTTTTGAAAAGCTCTCTTATATCAAGCTTATTCATTAAATCTATAAACTTACATGCATTTTTCTTGTAAGTTAGGAATCAATTACTTATCTCAATTGATAAATGTCATAAGTTTAATCTAAAATAGTTTTAAAACACAAACTTAGAAATAACCATTACATAATTTATTTTTGGCTAAAATGCTAAACCTTTTCATAAGTTTTCCCCCAAACTAGATTTCTCCTTTTCCCAAAACTCAAAAATTATAAGGGTAAACTAAACAAAACAAAAAAAAACTATTGCGAAGTAGTCCATCATTACATTATTATTAGTTCAAGAACTTTTAGCATGCCAATGTTTATCCAGGAGTTACAAAAATTAACAAGACATTAAGTTTTATGATAGTTTGTCTTTGTTGTTTTTTATTATAAAAAATATTAAATTAGAGAATGTTTACTTAAAATAATAATAATAATAATAATAATAATAATAATAATAATAATAATAATAATAATAATCCTTTTTTCCTGTTCTTTCGCTCTAAGCTTTTGGGTTTCAAACATATTATAGCTTATAAGTGGCATCAATTAAACTGTTGCAAAGTTAATTTTGGTGTTTGAGTGACAAATTTTGGACACAGAAAACAAATTTTGGAAAAGACTTATAAGTAGCAGTTTGGGCCATAGATTATGCTAGACGGGCTGATTTAAACAGGCTGCATTGTTTTTACTGTTGGGTCATCAGTGACTCTTAATTTGAGTTATTACAGCTTATACCCACTGGGCTGGGCCCAACGAGATCCTGAAAGCAAAGGGAGCACTGAATCATGACAATTAGTTTTTGTACCCCTCAATTTGGGTTGTACCCCACAATTTGTCAAAAATCCAAAATTGCCCCTTAATTTTCATTCAATAAATGGTAAAAAAAAAATTACTCAAAAATCTCACCCCTCAACCAAATTTCCGGTACATAATTGTTGTCTCATAAAAATCCAGTACACAATTTATAACTATCGGAAATTTCAAAATTGAGAAATTTCCCCCAACAAATATCCCGTACGTTATTTATATACCGGAAATTTCAAAATTTTGAAATTTCCGGTAGTTTGTTTTCAATACCGGAAATTTTAAATTTCCGGACACAACTTCCGGAAATTTCAAAATGAAATTTCCGGTATTGACTCATAACTACCGGAAATTTCAAATTTCCGGTATTAAAATTAATTAAATTATTTCAAAAATAAAAATACTAATAATAAATTAAAATAAAATACATTAATAAATTACAAATTAATTTTATATTTTAATTACTATTATTATAATTAATAATTATAGTTATAATTAAAAATGATTATAATTAAAATGATTAAATTATATTATAAATTTTAATAATATTATTAATATTAATAATAATAAAAAGAAAATTATATTAATAAAATAAATAAAAATACATTTAATTAAATTGAAGAAACAGGATGTGGTTGAATAAATGTGCCTAAACAAGGAACGTGTTACATTATTTTAACAACTCTCCCCTATTTTGTAGATAAATTTTAATTATTTTAACAACAGTTGCTTTGCAGATAAATATAATAAATAAAAATTAATAATTATAATAATAATAAAATATAATAAAATACATCAAACTTAAAACGGTTGACTATGCCAAAACAACGTGTTCTTAATATTTTGGAGATAAAATAGCAACACAATTTTATTTTGTTAACAACTCCCTCCTATTTTTATTCCGATCTAATAAATAATAATAACAAAAATAAAATATTTTTAATTTAATTTAAAAAATAATAATAAATTTTTTAAAAATCAAAATACATTTAATAGAAAAATAGGAAGTTGCGTCCAAGAAAAATAAATTAAATTAAATTAAAAAAAATAAAGGCCGATCATCAATTATAGATCTGAAACGTCCTACCGGATAATTATAAATATTAATATTATTATGAAAATTTATAATATAATTTAATCATTTTAATTATAATCTTTTTTAATTATAACTATAATTATTAATTATAATAATAGTAATTAAAATATAAAATTAATCTATAATTTATTAATGTATTTTATTTTAATTTATTATTAGAATTTTTATTTTTAAATAATTTAATTAATTTTAACACCGGAAATTTGAAATTTCCGGTAGTTATGAGTCAATACCGGAAATTTGAAATCTCCGGTATTGAAAACAAACTACCGGAAATTTCAAAATTTTGAAATTTCCGGTATATAAATAACGTACCGGAAATTTGTTGGGGAAATTTCCTGTAGTACAACTTGTTAACCGGAAATTTCAAAACTTTGAAATTTCCTATAGTTATAAATTGTGTACCGGATTTTTAGGGGGAAATAATTACATACCGGAAATTTCAGAATGAGGGGTGATAAATTTTTTTCTGAATTTTACTTTTTTTTTAGGGATATTTTGGTAATTTCATTCAAATTTTTTGAAAATGGGAGGTAAGTCAACAATTGGGGGTACGAAAACCAATTTTCCTGAATCATCGTACGTATAAAGTCTAAGTTAACAAGAAAAGGCAAGCTTTCACTCAAAAACAAAAACAAAACAAAAGAAGAGGCAAGCCTTGTCTTTTTAGTTTTTGACTTTTTTCTTACTAACCTTGGCTTATTAATTAGTTACTTGGGGTTGTTAAATGCGTTAAACGTTGTTATACCTTTTAAAAATCATTTTTTTATGAAAAAGAAAATGTTACGAGACTTTATAATTCTATGGCAACTTCTACAATAAATGTTCATAGACTAATATTTAAAAATTATTCAAACTTCAAAATTTTAATAATGAGTGACATTGTCCCTCAAATTAAAAGGTGTTGTCACCTTATTGTAACATAAGATATTGACATGATTAGTGTTGATTTAACAAAAATAAGAGAAAAATAAATACCTGTATTCTAAAATTCAGCTTATTTTTATTTTCACTTATTTTATCAAGATGTCATCTTCATATCACTATCTCAATGGAGAGTGCAAAGAAAATCACGTCTTTTTTTATATTTATTTAAAATATTAAAGTAGTGAAATTTATGCACATTAAATATAGAAAAGAGGGTGATACATATTCAAACTTCCGTTTTAGTATATTAAATAATTTTACAATTTTTTATTATATGAGTTGTTCTTTAAATACATAAACTTTTATTTGCGAATAATTTAATCATCTCATTTTTTTATTGGAAAATTTATCTGATACTCCTATTTTTTTTTACTTTAACTACATTCGTAGATTTTGGTGGGTACAAGAATATGATTGATTATAAACTCTCCATCACTTTTTTAACTAAAAAAATAGTAGCTCTCTTTTTAACAAAATTTATTTCATTAATCAAGTATATTGCATAAAGTTTTTTTTCTTTATATTGCATAAAGTTAAAACGACTTTCATCCCATTAGAAATTTTTTAATGTTGAGTCAATTATATATATGTTATAAAAATACATCAAAAGTTAATCATCGATTTACAATTGAATCTTAAACCCGCCTAAAAAAAATAACAAGCAATGAAATTTTCAATCATTTTAACCCATAGCTAATTTGATTTAGTTGATTTATTGAAGCATTATAATCACATACCGCACTTTTAAAGGCACCTTTTAGTTGGTAGCCTTATGGTCTTCGCTCTCTTCTATGAATAAATTTCATTTCTATTAAATGGTGGGGTCCTCTTGAAATAAATTTCATTTCTATTAAATGGTGGGGTCCTCTTGAAGATGTTCTTTATATGCTTGCAAAAGTTTGAAAACCATTATTGACTTCAAAGCCAACCCAACAGAAAATCCTAATTGCTTGACATAAAGGGAATTAGTAAATTAATTAAAGCGTGATTAGAAAGCACTTTCCACACCTAAACTGCTTGATTTTTCAAAGATTGGGAGAGATCAAGCAATCCAAATGGTCCCGAAATCACAATTATATTACTTATTTTTTTTTTCCAGTCAAAACTCGTCTTTTTTAAATAGGGCCCCAACAAACATAGTATTCTGTCTTGTTGAAATTATTCCTACAAAGGTCCCACGGGAGTTTTTTCTTTTAATGGATATACAGACATATTTGTCGCGTCAATTCTGTATTAGTAAAATATAAATAATTTGACACATTTAAGTTCTAATAGAATGTACCAATGATGTACTAAAAAGATTGGTATACTAAAAAAATGTTATACTCTCACAACGTACTGAGTTTAGGTACGAAATTTTGCTCTAAGAGATATTCATATCTAGTTATTTAGTGTATGAAACTTACTTTACGTCGAGGGAATTTACGGGAAAACAACAAAACAAAATGTACCAACGAGGGAATGAGGATTTGTCTATGACAAATTTTTTTTGCAAGTGTACCAAACCGTTCAAATAATCGTCTCCAGACGAATTGTTATTAATTCGGTAACGCAACAAAGTCGTAACACTTAAGTAATTAACGAAAGATTTATAAGTTGGTTGATAATTTCATACGTAAAATTAGAAGGAGATAATTCAATAAGAGAAAAACAATTAGGAACTCGAATCACCTTCTTTTCACCATGTAATTATTAATTTACTATTTTAACAAATCTAACCTATTTGATTACGTCAAATTAATTAATTAGACTAAGACCAATTATTTGATTCAAAATCTGTTTTTTATAACAACGAACCATAATTCCTTAAGGGATTAGACTTTTTACTCAAAACGTATATGAACGTTAATTTACTAAACATGTGTTAATACTTTATATTCCTATAATAATAGTAAAACATGAACATCTATTTTGTAACATGAAATTAGTTCATGATTAAGAACATAGTAACAATGAAGAAGATAAAATTACGCATAAGAAAGTTGTAATGAATCTTCCTTTTTTGCTTCCAATAGTGAAATTTTCAAGTTCATAGCCTCCAAGATGTACCCAAATATGACCTCTAATGCTTCGTGGGTTTGAACCTTGCAAAATATAAGTTTTTAGCTTAAATAGAGCTTTTAGATGCGTGTTAGCGCGTTACGGTGATTCTTGACGCATTGTTTTGCTCTGGACAAAAATTTGTGCCACCAAATGCAGTGTAGCATATGGCTGAATGCAATGCACTATCTTAGACACAATGTTCTACAGTGTCAAATAAAAACATTTAAAAACATTTGTTCTTCTATAATTATTCTCCCTCTAATTACTAAATTATTTGACAAAAAACATATAATTAAAAGTTTAATATTATCATCCTACTTAAATTTAAAATTTGTATACCAAAAAAATATCTTTTATTTTACATCCACATTTTACACCTTTGTAAGAAAATGTAAGTATATTTGATACATTTAAATTGTTATAAAATATAAACAAACATTTAGTAAAATATTTAAAAATTTGATATAATTTGTTTTTTTGTTTAAATTACATTAAATGATAAAAAAAAATCGCATACAATTATGAGTATTGAGTTCGTACTCAGAACATTATATTCATGTTAATAATTTGAATTTTTTTTATCTTATTCAATGACAGTATTTCAATAATATCATTCATGTGCCCACTTTTTCATATTAGATATCAATTTCTTACGTATTTAAATCGAAATGGAGAATAATTTAAATAGTAAAATTAAAAAAAAATATATGATATATAAAACATTAACAATTGAAAATTGAACTTTTAAATGTAGTTTATAAAAGTAAATGTGAATCATTAATTATCTTAAAAAAAATGTGTAACTAATCATCCATGTATTAATCTTACCTGCTAAAATACTTTATAATTTGAGTGTCATTGTGGTCTCAACATATAATTTGATTGTTGTTGTATTCTCAACTGCCGGTCTTTTATACCCTACATTCATTGAATTATCGGTCCATGATGGACCATGACAGTACCTTTTGATTTATCACATCCTAATTTAGCATATCTTATACACTTTATAGAGTTATGATTTTTTATGTTTAAGTTTTTATCTTTGCTGACTTGTATTTATATCTCTTTTAATAAATTATCATTTTTCATCTAAATAATTTTTATTGATTAATTTTAATTATTAGTTTTACTTTAAAATATGTTAAAGTCACCAAATTCATTCATCACTAAAGATAAATAATTTATTTTTCTTTACATATAATATCTCTCAAATGTGATCTTTTCGGTTTCCTCCATTACTCCCCACCGCCCCTTCCAATTCCTAATATGGGAATTTTTTAATTTTTAATTTTATCTTAATAAGTGAACAATATTTATATACAGTTTAATCATAATTAAATGTAATTATCACAAATCAACAATTGTTCTATTGGAAAAAAAAAGTTTAATGTTTGATAGTTCGTTGTTCCCCTATTTAGTAGTTTTTTAATCCATCTCTAATGATTGTGCAAATTCTTTTGACTATCAATCTATATATATAAAATAAAGTACGGATATTGAAACATACAATAAATAATACATGAAAATTAATATATTGACATTAACAATAATTTTAAAAAAATAAATGTTAATAGAATTTTGGTCTAACGAAAGAAATTAAATTTCTACCATATGCTGAAACTGAATTTGAATATCCGGAAAAACATCTGCATTTAATATTTGACACGTCACAAATAAATTATATCATAGAGTCAATAGGAAATTAAGATGAATAAAAGTTAAAAATGAAAATAATAGTAATGTTAGTGTTACATAGATATCAATACATAGTTTTAAACTCTTTATACACAATGAGAATATACCATAACTATTCATAGTTATAGTTATGATCTTTTATATAATTACGATAAAAATTAAATATTTCTAATTATCTGAGTATTGAGATGAATTGTAAAACATCTTTACTTTTATATATACAAATCAAATCATAATTTTCATATAAGTATTATGTGTTGAATTATATATATCTGATGTGAAATCATATGTAAAATGAAGAAGATGAAATTGATTTTGGTTTGGTGTTTTGAAAAGTAGGCACAAAATACACAACTAGAATTAAAAGAATGCCCCAAGACCATGTGCCTGAATCTAATGTGAGAAAACGACGTGCCTTTGTTTAGAGTTATTGCTGACAAGATTTGCTTTGCTTCGCCTTGAGATACACAGTATATGGAAAAGAAAGATATTCAACGATTCTCATCAAACCAAGTACGATACAACCCTCTGACTCTGTCAAAAAATATAAAGTACGTACATTCTAATTCAAAAATACCGTACGGGAAGTTACATTGACAGAGAACCCCAAACATAAAAAAATACATATTTTGTTGGTGAAAATATTTTCTTAACATGCAAAGCTTATTTTGTTTATATTAAATGCAAACAATATAACAAAATGTTACAACATAATTTTCAATTTCTCTCCAAATTAGGTTTGCAATAGGATGGATCGGGTGCGGATTTTTATTTTTCACTCAATCTTTATTTTTTGAATAAAATCTATATTTACTTATGTTTTTTATTGAATTAAAATTTGAATTTATATTTCTATCTTTAATGAAATTTAAGATTCTATATTTTTATTCAAATATATAAAATAATAAATTTAAAAATCATAATTATTATAATGCATATAATAAAATTATCGGTAGAAAAAAAATTAAA
>JBBPBP010009779.1:9306390-9333845 GCA_037974735.1 Cicer chorassanicum | reverse complement strand
TGTGGATAGAACGTAAGTAAGTTTTTCTTTTTTCAGTTCTTTTTAAGGGTGAGCATCAATTTACTCTACTTAGTAATTATTGTTTAAATTACTCACCTTAATCTTATAATTAATATTCTACTTATATTTTAAATAAATATTATCTTCAATTTTTTTATAAGAGAAAATTCGATTATAATTTGATTAGTAAAAATTGATATATATAAATTAAATATATTAACTTAACAAAATTATAATTCAATTATTTTTTATAAAAAAAATCAAAAATAATAAAATATACGTTGAATTGAATTTATTCGATATCCAATCAAATATTTTAATTTATTTAAATTTAAATATTTAATTTACTTATTAAAAAGTACTATAGGTTAAAGTTATCAAACTAAGTAACTTTGACAAGAGTTATCGAGTAAGTTCATCCCACCTTTTTTTTCAAAGATTCTAAATTTTTAACGTAAAAGGTAATTTTTCCCTTAAACCAATTAAGATTTTCATTTTGAGCCGAGATTACCGGAATAATTTGTGAGCCACCACGACCAAGACTTGGAATATTGTTTTATTTCACGTGTGTTCTTTCTGTTTGAACTTTGAACGCCGACTAGTATTTACAAATTAAATAAGAAGATTATGATATCTCATTTTAGGTAAGAACATTAATATTAGCATGAGCAAAACCACTTGACGCATTCCTTAAAAACAAAGTTGACTAATGTTTGAATTTCATATGTGGACGTGTTTCAGGGGTCATATGCGAATTTTAATGTTTAGGTGGGAAAAAATAAATTTATGGCTATTCGAACTCCACTATTTTATTTAAAATTTTAAGTATAAACAAAAAAATAGAATGAATTTTTTAGTCTCATTTTATTATCAGACCACTAATATAATAAATTGAAAATCACGTTCATCAACCAAACCAATCTACCAAGTGTGACTCCTAAACCAGCACTAATGAAAATATGACTAAACTTTGTGCAAAAATCTGAATTGAGTATATAAATTGCAAACAGTTTAAAAATTTAGCAAAACTGAGTTCAAACTCACTCATATCCAACCAATGTTCGACGATAATTAATATTGTTCGGTAAAAACATTAATATTTTTTATGTGACAAAAAGTTTTTTTTAAATAGACAAAAAAAATGGTCAGCTAATTCACTGGCATGAAAAATCACGAGAGGGAAATTTCGTATTAAGATTAAAATTTAACTCGAATGTTTAATTTAGTTTTTATATTGATTTTTAAAGTATTCAAAGGATGTTTGTAAAGGTACACCCGCCTATATTATAGAAGAAATATGCTAGCATATTAAATACACCTAAATGTATAGAATTCTAAAACAGTCATTCTAAAAATTAACTAGGTGTACTTAATAACATGTATAAACATTTATTGAAATACACCTCTACCACTATTTTTTAGGGATATATTAAAAAGACATTTACTAAAATAAGGTACACAATGTAAAATATTCTTTCATAAAAACTAATAGGTGTATCCTCCATTAGAAATACTCCTTTCAGTTGTTAAAAAACAGAAAAGTAAATTGGTACAGTATGTTTTGTCACTATTAATAAGATAGATTAGATTAGAATATTAGAATTAGAAGTGGGGAAATTAATTCCTCGGTGCCGCAGAAGAGACAAGAGTGTGAAAAAGAAAAGAGTGATGTTTTTTGGACACATAGGTGGGGCCCACTTTTATGATGACTTGGCAAGATAATAGTTAGATACAGTAATCATCCATCCCCAGAAGTACTTTTGAAAACGCAGTTCCTTTCAACACTTTCTCCTTCTCCTCCTTCTTCTTCTTCTTTCTCCAACTCATTCACATTTTCAACTCTCTCTCTCTCTCTCTCTCTCTCTCTCTCTCTCCATTTTCTGCTCCTTTCAACTTTGATACACAGATCCAATGGAATACGAGAGGATACAGAAACTTCAGGTTTTCCATCTTTTTTTTCAGTACTACTATTTCTTATAATTATTCCTTGAACTTTTCTTGGTTGGTTAGTCTTTTGATCTTCTGGAGGTGTTTCTTAATTTTAAGCTCAAGTTTTTTACTAGTCAAAATTTGAATCTTTTTTCTTTTTCACAAATTGGGTTGGTGAGAAAATGTTCAATTTTTCTCTAAAATTTTATTATTATTACTATTTGGGGTTTTGAATTTCAAATTTAATGTTTCTGGTACATGAATAGTCATCATTTCTGTTTCTTTATGGCATTTGTTAAATTGATTCACTCCTAGTTATTTTTTTAATTTTTTCAAAAATTATAGTACTTTTTACTTCAGCTACTTTTGTGGTCAATAGAAGGCTGAAATTTGTCATAATTATTGTGGGGGTGAGTCTTTTGGTCAAAAGAGAGTTACCATGTGCAGGGTAGCTTTGTACATGTAGTGTGTTTCAACTTTAAAGTTAGATTATGTATGAAATTTGATAATTTTAGTTATTCTTATTTTTGTTCTTGGTATTTGATGAGGTTAAATATTGAATTTGTTGTTTTTAAACCTGCAGACTGGAATAATTTCTCCAAGTAAACTAAGGATGAAGTTATTAGGGCCTAGGAAGAAGGATGGATCCAACAGTAACTCTTCTAGAACCTCCCCTTCAAGGCTTGATGATGCTGAATTTGTCAATAGCTTACTCTCCTCCAAAGATGAAAACCTTGATGATGAAGGTTTGCATTGCAATATATTTATTAATAATGCATATTTACAATTTTTCTATGTACTAAACAGCATTTATTCCATGTTGTGTTGTCTTTATGTGTGTATGTGTGTGCGCGCACGTGTGGTTGTAGGATTTTGTGGTTTTTTGAACTAACTATAACATGTTGCTTCCAGTTACATCTCCAAGCTTAGATGTTGCGTCGTTAAAGCCATTGAGTGATGCGGTGTTGGACCAGAGACAGAATGAGCAGTCTTCTTATGAACCAAAGGAGACAATGCCTAGGGAAAACGGTGACACCGGACGTGTAAAGATGCAGCATTTTCATAAGGTTGATACCGGAAGTTCGAGCGCAATTCATCCGATGAGGTCAACAGAAGATGATAATCTTGATTATGACAGCCAAGCTAGCTCATCTAGTTTCGAGTTTGATAAAGGAGAAAGACCGGCGAGCAATCCTGTAACTAGATCCCTTTTGAGACCTATTCCTTCTAAGTGGAACGATGCTGAGAAATGGATAATGAATAGGCAAAGTATACAACCTAGTTACTCGAAAAAGAACAATGTACATAGCCAAGCAAATCGCATGCCAACAAGTATGGCAAGGGTTGTTCCGGAGTTCAGTAATTGTGACCATAAGCTCCCAACGAGCAAGGTGGCGGAAACAAAACGAGTTGATTACTGTCAACCAACATCACATTCACATATGGGATTTGAGAAATTCTCTTTTGTTCCATCCGATGCTCATTCGGTTTCAGGTCAAGCACATGGAAAAACTCCAGTAGTGGAATATTTTCCACAAAGCAAAGATTTAAAGGAAGTAAATGAAGTTGGTTTATCTTGCACAAGAACTGTAGATGATCAAACAGGTATGTTGAAGATCTCATTCTACTATCTACACCAGTATTTAATAATCATATAGGTTTTCTTTTAGACAAAAGAAGAAACAAATTTGTATAACTATTCTGTGTGCTATATTTATACTAGATTGCACTGTTTGGATAAATTACTTAATTAAACACTCATAGCATAAACACTTATCATATAAATGTTTATGTTTATGTCATTTCTATTAAAAAAAAAAAGTCAAACTGTTTTTATATAAGTTATATGTTTTCATAGGATATTGTGGACAACTTATGAAATAAGTTGAAAACCACTTATGGACTTCATAAGTTGTTTCCATAAGCTCTCCTTAGCAGTTTCACAAGTGTTTATGCCAGTAGATAAACTCAGATAAGGCAATCCAAACAAGCCTTGAACCTGTAAATATATTAAGTAAATAATCAGACATGCCTATCTGAGGTGTCAATGTGTTCCTTTGCACTTCTTGTTGCAACACATTGATTTGATCCATAGGTGACTTAATCAGAGGGTAGATAGTAAGATTAACCTGTTCTTATGATGCAGGGATTCCTGGTATAAGATCTGTTGCCATGAGAGATATGGGAACTGAGATGACCCCAGTGCCAAGTCAAGAACCTTCACAGACGACTACTCCTGTTGGGTCAGCAACTCCAATACGCAGCCCGACTTCCTCAATGCCTTCAACTCCTAGGAGAGGTGCACCGGCTCCAACTCCTTTGGGCAGCACAACCGATGACGATCCACAGTTTCCAATTGAAAACAGCAGAAAGCAATTGTCTGAAGAAGAAATGAAGATCAAGACAAGGAGAGAGATTGCAGCCCTTGGTATGCAGCTTGGGAAGACGAGTATTGCGGCATGGGCAAGTAAAGATGACCAGGAAAATAGAAAATCATCTGCTCGCGACGCAAATACTCGAGAACAGGAGAGAATCGAATTTGAAAAACGTGCTGTTTTGTGGGAGGAAGCTGAGAAATCTAAACATACTGCAAGGTTTGTATTTTACGTTTATTATCCCAAGACGTAAACATGATTTTTGAAATTAATTACGGAACCATATAATGTACACAACTTTTGTAATGTAACTATAACATGCTAAAATTTGCAGATTTAAGCGCGAGGAAATCCAAATTCAAGCATGGGAAAGTCAGCAAAAGGCCAAATTAGAAGCAGAAATGAGAAGAACCGAGGTAGTTATACTTTTGCATATATAATCTATATTGATTGGAAACAAAACTCTTATATATTTTAAAACATAAGTCTTATTTGAAGAGATTATATAGTACTATGAACTAAGGCCGAGTTAGGATTTGCTCTAAATAAAATAAGTTTATCATTATGCACTTACAAAAAAGCACGTATAAATTTGTAAATATTAACTGAAAAGTTAAATGAGTGAGCTTCTAAAAAGTTTGAGAAGCAAAAGCTAGTTTCAACTTATGCAAAAGTTGTTTAAAAAATTCACTGCTATTCAATAATCTTTGAATACTTCCTTACTCCATAATTTACTCAATTTTTATTATTCAATATAAGATCAAAGGATTTACTGCATAACAATGTTTAATATAGGCCAAAGTTGAGCACATGAGAGCCCAGACACATGCAAAAATGGTGAAAAAGATTGCAATGGCGAGGCAAAAATCAGAAGAAAAACGCGCAGCAGCAGAAGCTAGAAAAAATAGAGAAGCAGAAAGAACTGCAGCTCAAGCAGAATACATACGCCAAACAGGGAGGTTACCCTCTTCCAATTACATTATATGTTGTGGCTGGCTGTGACAGCGGTCATAAAAAATGGCTAATGATCTTTATACTAAACCTTGTAAGTTTCAAACACCTGAGTTCAAGTTGCTTACATAATAGTGATTGCTGAATGACAATGTTTACAAGTCTGTTTTTTCATTTTTAAAGGGCCAAGTTGAATTATTTGCTTTAATATATGCCTGCCTAATGTACTAGTAAAAAAAGCCAAAAAACATAGTACGATATGGTTGACAAATAATCAAGTTCTTTAAGCATGTAATAGAGGGTTTGATCACTTATCATCTGTTGATATAGATCAGCTTTGAATTGTCAATACCTTATAAAAAAAGTTTGAGAGGGAGAAAATAATTGTCATTGTACAATTGTCTCCAAGGAATTTTTTGAACTTTGTTTTTGGAGGTTATAAGGCCAAAATTTTGCCAGAGTTGTACTTAGCCTAGGTTTGTTTGTTTTACCATAGGATTGTGATTTTGTCAATTACACCATACAACCAAACATGCATTTAATGGACTAAATAAATTCTGATATCTAAGAATTAGTTGATAAACTCCGACATTGGGATATCTTATACTAAAAAAAAAATAATAAACAAAACTAATACTACATCGTAAGATAAAAAACAAATTCTACTTAATTTATAACTTCAAAACCCTTGGTATTAGACTATCAGTAAGCATCTTAGCTTCATTTCTTTTAGTCAGGATGGTCACTTCCTTTTATTGAGTCTTCCTTTTCACAAGCCACCAACCTACGAAATGGGCCAAATATATGCATTGAGCTTAGTTTTGGTAAAACACAAGTTCCCACAAGGCTGCCAAAGTGATTATTTTTCAAATAGTATATTGGAAACGGCCACCAAAGGTTCAAATTCCTAAAGTATAAACTTGACTATTCTAACTCGTGCGAATTGGAAAGTGAAATGGAACCTTGGAGGACCACAATCAGCATCTCACAAGGATTGGGAACCCTGAACTGATGTAGGCACCGAGTTGTGTCACATAACAACATGCCAACATCTACCTTTAAATTAATCCAAATGCAAATTGATCCAAAAAATATAAGAATCACCCGGATCATATTGATTTTTAAATTATAGCACTTAGACCAAACCAAATTGAATTTTAGTTTAAGATTTAAAGTTTAGAATGTATGACGTTTTGTCTCGACCAATCCAAACCATGAACAAACTATATTGTTACTATAAATATTCGGATGAAATGACCCAAATAGCATGTTATAGGAATTTTTAGTGAGAAATGATTCTCAAAAACAAATTCCAACATTATACATTTGTATAAACATACTATATTGATTTTTTATTTATTAACATTTTCTCTCTCATTATGTGATGATGATGAGACTAGTTCATGATATATTTTATACGGTGTTTGATATTCAATGTCAACTTTTCGTGTCTAAATAAGTTATCTACACAAATTCTCATACACTTTCAATAATAATTTATATATTTTGATTATTAACAAGTGTCTTTGGTGTTTGATATTCAATGTCAACTTACAAATTCTCATACACTTTCAATAATAATTTATATATTTTGATTGTTAACAAGTGTCTTTGAGGAATAAGCCTTTAGCTTTTTTTATTAATCTAAATTATTTTTTGTTTTTGTATTTTAGGTTATTCGTAGAATCAAATTATCCCTTTCTTTTAGGGTACACATCATATTAGAGTTAGAGGAGCTTTTAAATTTGAACTGTCAACATAGATGACATGGTTATGGTTATAGCCTTATAGGTCAACATTCGACAACCTGTTCTTTTTTGTAACCTTGAATTTTATGAGAAAGGGCCTCTAACCGATAGGGTTTGGTCAAAAAAACAGTTCGACCAAAGATGTTCCAGTCAAGAATGGAACTTGACAGTACCTACATAATCAAAATTTAGCTAAAATACAATTAACCTGCTTAATCACATCATTAAATAACAAAGTAAAATAAAACTAAGTTGTATCAAACCAATTGAATCTTCATTTTGTACTCCATCAGGAATAAAATATAGGCATAAATGATAATTACCATTTCTAATTATATTGCATTACTTAGGGTTCAATCAGATACACCAATTCTACAATTACGATTTTTGATTATATTACGTTACAGAGGGAGTAATTCACAAGACCACTTGAATCCTCCCTTTTGAAACTGTGTGGGTGTCAAACAGATACAAAAATACATCAATTCATTGATAATATAGAAACTGTTTTGTTCTGGCCAATAGTTGTATCATCATGCCTTGACTTGTGTAGTTTAATTTTTGTATCGAGCAACTTAAGGTGAGCTTTGATTAATTTAGTAAAGCATAGGGTAGAGGGCAGATTAAACTAGTTATCATACTTGATAGAGAGGAAATTAAATGGATTAAAGTGCGAAATTTCATTTCTCTGGTAACCAAGGAACAGAGGTGTTAGGTACTGATGAAGATAACTCAGCCAAAAGGGTGAGCATCATCTCAAAAGCAAGGGAAGACAAGAATAAGCTGAAATTTGCAACAACAAAAACAAAAAACAATAATGTAAGGAGAATGCCAGGTAGGACTAAAGGAAATGAGAGTGAAATTGGACAGCAAGGCATTCTACAGGAATCCAATTCAGTTGAGGGGGAACCAAATTCAGTTGCAACCAGCCACGGAATTCAGGAAGGAAGGAGAGGAACGCGTGAGAGCACCTGACTCAATTGATATCCTGAATATGGATGATTTGTGTAGTCTTTTCTATTATTTCCTTATTCTCGAAGTTCTCTCCTCTTCATTTAATTCATCCATCTTATATGGTAATGGTTACTGCTTCCTCCGAATCCCTACAATGGGAGTGAATTTCTTTCATTCAATAATAGAGTAACCTTCAATCCAACTACATCCTTTACACAATAGTTGGCTTTAAAAAGTATATAACAAATCTAAGCTGCCAAGGAAGATTCCCCATCAAGGGATGATTCACGCCTCACGAGTCCCTCTAAGAACATTGTCTTATCCCTTTGAAACATTGGTTATCTAAGCAACAAATGTCTATTTCCTAGGATAACATTCTACAACCAGCTGTCTATACAATTCTCCACTCCAAATTTCCCCAATGGGAGCATAAATCAAAAGAGGGATTTCACTCCCCCATACAATAAAATTTAAAATAGTTTCTTCACTACTCTACTAAACACTACCTTACTTTTTGAAACAAATTGTAGTACCATTTGTATGATACTCAAATGAATGATCGGTAATCAATAAATCAAAGGAAAATACCCAAAATATCCTTCACAGACAAGTCCTTTTAATATGCAACCAATAAATTAATCCTAAACAACATATCAAGTTATTATTACTAGTTTGTATAATCAAATTGTTAGACATTTTTCCAATAACCTCCACCAGGTTTAAGTTGCAGTCCACAACCGCAATTACAACCTTACATAATCATAAGATGAAAGATTGCAACCACAATTTAGCAATTAAAAAACTGTCCTTAACTCTCCAAATCATATATCACATCAAATACACAAAATTCTCAACTCAACTATCACATGCAATCCATCATATCATATCATATAATCATAATATAAAAAAAGCTAAATCAACACAAACTTAAAACAAAACTTCTTCAAATTTCACAACAAAACAAAATGATATTACAGTAGCAATTACGAAAACACAGGACACAGTCACAAAACCTAGAGTTTCAATTTTTTTCAAAAAAGTAAACAGTTGGCGTTTGTTCTACAGATCTTGAACAGTCAAACCAGGAGGAAGAGATTGCTTCAACTTATCAGCTTTGTCGGTGTCGAAAACACAGAGTGTGTACAAATACTTTGAGCAACGAACCTTGAACTTAACCACATCTTTGTTCTTCTTGATTTTCACTGACCGAGCGTCCTTCCTACGCGCCGTCAACAGAAAATCCTTGATCTCGTGGATCTGCTTCGCCTGCAAACAACACAATACGCAACAATCATCATCATCATAAATATACAACAACGATTCATTTTTTATTTTCACAAAATAAAAAAAGGAATTGAGAAGAGAGTAGTACCATTGTGGTTGATTTGCGAGGTGTTGTTGCCGCAAAGCTAGGGTTCTTCCTCGCCTCTGTAACACTCGTTTCTCAAATGCTTGCTACTTCTTACATAAACCCTACTCGTTGACTCGGGTACCCGGTTTTTAACCCCGAGCCCATATACATGCTTCTCATTAACCACTTCCAATGGCCCAACACGGCCCAAATCGGCTCTTTTTTTTAAAAAAAAGTTATGCTCATTTTTTTTATAAATAAAGTTATAGGTACATTTTTTTATTTTATGAAAAGTTATGGGTACTTTTGGAGAACATTTTTTTTATTTTATACTAACAAAGTCTGGAATTAAATAACCACATGGTAATGTTATATATATAAATAAAGCGTATAACAATATTTTTTTAAAAATTTAACAATGTATCCTCAATAAAAAAAACATTATTTTGGTAGTTGGCACCTCTATTATAGTAATGAGTTAAATTTCGTCCCCAATATAATTAGCCATGGAACGAATGATTTGGATTAAGAATTCTAACTATTTAAATTTTAATTTGATTTATGCGTAAGTCGTAATTCGATTAGTAAATATTGATATTATTAAGTTAGATGTCTTACCAATTTGATTTAGTTTGAATATTTTAAAAAGTAATATTTGCCTTTAATCAAATTTTAGGAGAGAAAATTCTAACCCTTACAGTGAATATATCCTTACCACAATTTATCTAGTTGTTTAGAGGTTGGTTCAAGGGATGACAGATCATAGAAGAATAAAAAGTTTTAATGATTTTCTATTTGGTTTAAAGATTTTATAAATTTATAATACGAGTTGTATTTTTCTTTATTGATGGTAGTAATTTGAGATGGTAATTTGGGCTCCATAGAAACTAATGGCAGAGGTAAGAGGAACCAATGGTTAGTTATGGTATCCCCCAAAGTTTTACAAAAAATTTCTTTGATACTAATTTTTTTTTTTTATGAACGTCGTATGATTTTGTATACTGAACCTTTTTTTTATTCAATATATTGGGCCTTAAACACATAAGTGTTTACTATTAAAACCCATTTCAACCAACTAAAATAAAACTTAATAAAACTCATTTTTTTTATTTGCAAGACAACATTAACCTTTTTTTTTATTCAATATATTAAGCCTTAAACACATAAGTGTTTACTATTAAACCCATTTCAACCAACTAAAATCAAACTAATAAAACTCTTCTTTTTTTATTTGCAAGACAACATTAACTTTGAATATATTTTATGAATTCTTAAGTTGATTGTATTTGTTGTCGATTTGAAATTTTATTTTTTATTTATTAAATTATATATTTAAATTTGGTTCCCCTCAACCTTGAAACTTGACTATGTCCCTGCATAGAACTTTATGAAATATCCTATTTACGATATTGTTTCATACACTTTAAAAAGATTTTTTTTTCTTATCTCTCTTGAAATAGAGATAAAAATAACACATTAATGAAATGTTTACATCAAAATTAATATTTTACATACTTTTATTAAATAACGCGAATAACATATCAAATGATTATATACTAGTGTAAAACTTCATAAATTGATCTATCTATACGATATAAACTTTTGATTTAAGAGTAGTTTTTTTGTAAAATATCTATCTAATGCAAAGTTATGGAATAAAATAACTGTACCAAAATGTTATTTCAGTATAATTTGATTTCTCAGTTGTATTTTTATATGAAATAAAATTGAGGACAAATTAAAAGTTATGAAAATTTGAATTCTTTACAAGTTACTTTAATTATTATTATTAAAATAAAATACATTTTAATTATTTAAGTGTAACGTGATCGCATGAAAATTACTTGTCGAAGAATCAATTTTAAATTTTTTAACCAATTTTAAGAGATATGAGGATTTTGGAGGGGAGATGATAACTTATTTTTCTTTTTAAAATTAAATAAGTTATAAATTAATTCTAAGATTAAAAAAAGGTGATTAAATATAATTATATTGTTACTTTAATTTTTTTTAAATCTCAAATATATAATTAAATATAAACCTAACAATCCAAAACTCTCACCTCAAATAACTCTTAAAATCTTCTTAAGATGTCGTAGGAGTTGTTGCTGTCTAAAAAAAAAGACCTATTTACATTCTCTTGATCTATAAAAATTGAATTGACTAGGTTTAAGGACTCTATATGTTTCTTATTAACACATTATTTCTGCAATCAATATCTATATAAATTATAATTTTGAAAAAGGACCCATAAATTATAATTCATGAATCTATTATACATCGACATGTCAAGTATAATTAATATTCAATCAAAATTAAGAATTATTTATGAATTAAGTTTGTTTTTGGTAGCACTCCAAAAACAAAACTCAACTGGTAAAGTTTTTTCATTAGCTCTCTTTTCTTCTTCTCTACAGATGATGGTTTAAGACAATTTTTGGTTTAAAATCACCAATTTCAGTCTTTTTTTTTCTCTACTTTTATTTAAATAAGTGGTTTATATATATATATATATTTTTATTTTTTTTGTTTTGTTTATGATTTCGTCGTCAAAGTACGAAGTTGTTTCGTTTGTCGTCTTAGTGCGACGTTTTGATTTTGTTTCGTTGCGGTATTTATTTGATTTAGATCAACAAATGAATTCCGATTCAGTGTAGATACAATCAATGAGTTTGATGTTATCAATATGTATTTCAAACACTTTAATTTATTATATTTGCAGGTTTTGCTACATTTACAAATATTTTGCTATTATATGCTATTAACATATATGTTGTGAGTTCGTTCGCATATTCTTCATTTTTATCTTTAACGATTTTGAATTGTATTATTATCGATCAATGTGATTTTAACCTATTTGAATAAATATAGTTTTGTAACAATAAAATAAAATCGGTAGGCATACTTTGACTTGTGTAACATAGAAATTTCAATCCTCTAATTAAGAATGATTTATAAGTTATAATCAAAATCAAGGTAAATGCTAAACCAAGCTGAAAGAGGTACGAGCCTAAACTGTTCACGAAAAGGAAGCGCATGTAGAGCACCAATTTTTACGGTGAAAACAACAAACGACACGGTTTATGCATGTGTTAAACAAGGCTGTCAATTTGCGACAACCTTTTTGGTCATGTTGTGGATGTCAGAAAAGAAAATATGCCAAAGATATATAGCTATAAGAAAGTGAAAGTGAAAGTGAGATTGAGGTAAAATGCATGTTCAACAATAAAGGGTGAGCTACGATTGCTGGGGTTGCCAACCCTAACTTTTTTTCGGTGTTGGTGGACAGTGCCTTGTCCCCATTCCATGCCTTGAATAAAGCTTAAAACTAAGGAAATAAACAAGCTGATAAACAAATGCTAATAACTATCCTTAATACACTTGTTAAAAAAATTAAATAAAAATATATTGAAATTTATGCTTTAGATTCTTCACGAGTTTAAAAATTGTTTTTTCAATGTAAAACTTTTATTTTTAATTTCTTAACCCTTAAAGTTTGTTAGCAAAAACCCTTAAAATTAAACCTCTAATCATATGTCAATGTCACAATGATCTCAATTGAATATAAGTAAAATTTTAAGTTCGAAACTTGTGAAAAGAAAATTGTAATTGACATATGACTTTCCTCTAAAAGTGGTCAATCAAATTCATTGGCGGAAATTAATTATTGACAAATAAGTGTATATTTTATACCAACAACAAATCTCCAATGGTATAAAATTTTGATTAAAATGAGTAATTTTGTAATTAAAAGCGAAAACAAGCTTGACAATTCGCTATCTACCTTAATCAAGAAACAGATATTGGTCATAAATATAAAGTACACCTTAGATAGGTGGCATCATGCTTTTTAGATTCCAAAAATGCATAATAATAGTACGGGAAGGAATTAACATGATCGAAATGGACAAACGTACAGCTTTAGCTTTGCCATTCATGGACCAAAACCAAAGTGAATGGGCCAAAACCATAAATAATACAAAGAAGGACACTTTCACATTAATTGAAGCACAAAGTACTCCTTCACTCATCCTTCTCTCGTATGTTCATAGAGACACATCACATGGTTTTGGTGTCCTCTTCATGTTCTATAAATGTCACATCAATCTTCCCAAAAAAGTTCAACTATTAGAAAGGTCAAGAAGCCTAACATCATCTTTTTTATCACTTATCACCCACTTTTTTAATTTTCATGCATGAAAGATTTTACCAAACGATTTCTCCAACACTCATCAAAGGTCAACAAGTACAGCTTCAACACCATTACCCATTATACTCTTCCACTATCTTTAATGGTGGTTCTTATGTTTCTTTACACGTAAGAACATGCGCTCCTACAAAGGGGTGACACCATAAATATGAAAAAGTCATCCAATTACCACATAGTTTGATCTTCTACTCACTCCTATTGTGACTTATTTTATATGTAAGTTTTAATGTAAATTCTCAATGAAGTTAGTAATTCAAATTGACCTTACGAATGGATTGACCTTCTACTCACTCCCGTTACTTAGATTATACATCAATTCTATTGAAAATTCTCAATGAACTTAGTGGTTCGGTCTGACATTGACCTTGCATGAATGTGTGCCTTCTCCGAACTAAATTTTTGTATTCCAATAAATTCATTCTTATAGAAGAACAATTCTAACAGAATAAAAAGTAAATTTCTCCACATTAAAACAGAATATTCTGTTCAATCATAAGATCATAAGTTAAGAACATAAGTTGAGTTCTACAATTGAGTTGTGGAGACCAATATATTGTAGGAACCACAATGAGAAATGCCATATAGCTTCATTGTTTAGCTCATGAATTGTTTTAGGCATTAAAAACTGGAAAACAAAAGGCTTATGAGTAAGCTATATAAAACTACAACTAGGTACCACTTCCAACCATTTTAAGAGGGTTGAGAAGTAAGAGTGTAATAATACAAGAGAGAAGAAATTCACAGTATTTGTTGTCACAACAACATTCAGTAGTCTAAAGACCCCACAGTTGCTAACCCGGTGCTTAAATTTCTCGAGTCCTCACGGTTGGTGTAGTCATCACAGATTCCATTAGAGTGCCTTTGATTTTGAGCTGAGTTCAGAAGCTCTAGACCATTGTTTCCCATTTGCTGCACTTCCTGAGGGGAAAGTATCTTGATGCACCATACACTATTTACAAATTCCCTGTCATCCAAAAGATCATGCAAACAACAACCATTAAACAATGAAAGATTATGTAATTCAATTATTCATAAAGTGATATGGGATTTCAGTTATATAAAACTAACATATGGTTGAAAATCATATTCCCCAATTTCACCCTATTTCGTTATTTAAAAAAATACAAGAACAAAGCATGCGATGGAGAGTACTTACGGCCATGGACCATCACCGAGGAGAAGAACATCATTCTCTTGATCAACAAATACAAGCTGCCAGCCTGATCTTACAGGGTCCTCCAACTCACGTTCAAGCCCAAACATGCGAGCAAGCTCACTGCGTAGCTCGTGGTAGTTGGAGAATTTAGTGATATCCAACGATCTACCGAAGGACCCTGACTTGTAAACCTGTGAAAATAGAGAGAAATTATTAGTATGTAAAAATGCAGGACTACAATGAGTCAACTCTTATGTGAAATACAATGTAGTACGGGAATGAAAGTTAAATGTTTCAAAAGAGAGAAAAGGCAGAAAAGCTCACCTTCACAAAGGTTCTGTTTGGTTGGTTTCCTTGACCTCCATTTTCTGGAGTTTGCAGGAAATCCGATTCACCAATGCCGTGTGTCATTCCAGGATTCAATGAAGAATCAGCGCCTGCAGTATTCAGGTATGTGGAAGATTGGAAAGGTGCAGTTGATGAGTCACAGTTGCTGTTGACCCTCTTAAGGTTCGGCATCTCATTATACACTAGATGCGATGAGGGCTCTATGTTAAAACCAAACAAAAGATGGTTTTGTGGATCGGTGCTCCCTTCTATAGCACACTCCCTGCCAGGAAACGGTGGCAAGATAACAGAATTTTGAGACATGGTAGTCTGTGACTGCCCAAGCTGCTCCACTTGAGGCAAAACATAATTAGTTCCTCCAGAAGAAAGGAGAGGATCCACTGCGACACGCTTGGAGGGCCATGCAGTTGATGATTGAACCGGAACCCAAGAGTTTTGTCTAGGAAGGTTGAGGAGGTGAGATGTTTCGTCATTGGGAAATGAACCCAACATATTGTGCAAAGGTGAAACAATAGAAGTAGTTACATGATTCCCATTTGAATCAGTGAAATTTTGCTGATTACCAATTGAAGAGATAGCTTGCATAGGCTGTGTTGGTTGAGATTGAGGTGCCGAAACAAACTGAGACATTGTAGAGATGGCACTTGAAATTTGCTGATGATCTATAACTTGTTGCTGCTGTTGTGATTTTTGTTGTTGTTGTTGCTGCTGCTGCTGCTGCTGCTGCTGCTGTAGATGATGATGATTTTGATTGGTGAATGAGTGCTGATGCTGAAGAAGCTGCTGGAAATGTGATTGAGTTTGAGATTGAGATTGAGATTGAGATGGATGCTGATTTTCTTGATTCTTTGGAAAAGCTTGCTGAGGTTGAGATTGCTGCAACATCTGGTTCTGCATTAAAGCAGCGGTACCATTGGTGAAATTCTGCGGCTGCTGAAATTGAAGTAAGGAAGCAGGATGCTGCTGTTTAGAAGGGTCGAAAGTCCTCATATCCTGAAGCGCAGCCGCTGCCATAGCTTGGTACATATCTGGTTGCAAATGCATCATGGAAGGATCGAGCCTCGGCTGTATCCAAGGATTAACACCAATCCCTTGAAAATTAAGAGTTTGAAGCCCTCTATCTGTATCTCGAAGCCACAATAGTGGAGAGTTCATGCCAAAATCATCGTCCTTCAAGCCTGCTAGCATTTATTGGTAGATCAACAAGAATGAGTTTCTGTTGATATATAAATGTAATAATCGTTTTCAAAGTTGAAGATAGATTAGTAGACTAGATAGTCACAAAATTTCTTCAAAATATTTTGTCATTAAATGCGGCACGATATTACATACCGTGGAATGAAGGAAGTCCTGGAGGCCATGGTCTTTTAAGCCTAAGGGGGAATGGCGACGGATACATTGGAAATGTAGTGAGTGGCTCAATTTCCCATAGAGAAACTCTAGGTTGCCTTTCACCAGCTGTGGATTCATCCCAGCCAACCTAAAACTCAAGTCAAAGCCACAATTAAAAAATGTTCATTCAATAACATCAATGGAATATTATGAATGTTTCAATACAGACCTTGACTGAGCGCCAATGTGAATTTGGCCAACGGACAGAATCCAGATCGCTGATGCCAGTTATCGTTCCCATGTATCTGCATGAGTATATATTAGTATAACAAATATACATCACCAACTCTACAAAGTGACTGATGTGCATCCTATAGGGCATAAAAACACCTACCGCCGAACGCTAGATTCCTCTGTTTCAAAAAGCATCCTGAAGCGCATACCAACTGAAACTCGAGTATGATATACAGCTTTAACATACTTCGCCAGGGGTATAACAAATTCTGATGGGCTAGCACTGAAATGGAAAAAAAATGACTGTTTAAGTAACTATATTTTAAACTGGAAATTCTAGAAATATATGACAGTTATACCGTGGGTTGTAGAAAATGGTGAAACGACTGTTTGTTGCAGCTGCATGAGCTGCCGCAGCAAGTAGCCCCAAGTGCATGCTATCACTTGACAACACTGATGAAGGCATCATAGGTTGTGGTCGATTAGCACGCCGAATACCAAGAAGCATTTGATTTTTTTCATTCCTGCCAAAGAAAACAGCACTTGAATTACACCAATTACAAAATATCAGATAATTACTAATGAAATTAACCATGCTTCACATAAAAACATAAAGCCTAGATTAAATAAACTAGCTAGAAGAAATAAAATGTAACAACTCCCTTAAAGCCTAAATTTAAATTAGCAAACTATTGAAGGAACATTGGCTCAACATATGAACAAAAACATGTCACGATAAGAATTTTTCTTATATTCTTCGAAATGGCCAAATGAATTACAAATTACATGTTCTGTTTCAGTCCTGAAACAAGTCGATCAACCACGTCGAAGATTAAATTTCCAGCATACATGATAAATAAAAGCATTACTTACCATATAAACAGCACTGAATCACCAGCAACAAGTCTTTTAGCACTCACAAAGACACTCCACCCTGTAGTAAGCAAATGCCTTTTGGGCTGGCCTGGAGAAACAACAGAAACCGAAGTTAAACCTTATAAATGGAATGTGAACTGAGTTTCACCACCAAGTAATAAACATAAAAAAGCTTTTAATGGAAGTAAAAATAAATAAAATCCTACGCTTGCAACTAGAAAGAGGTAAGCAAACTCAAATTTATAACTTACCACGGAAGATATGTTTGAATTTCCAGTCAATACCATGCAAATCCCTTGCAATCAACTCTTGAGCAGGAGGCTGTTGTGAAAAGTCCTGTAGATCATAATTATGAAGTCAAGTTCAAAGATTCAATGAAAATGTTAAAATATTTGCAGCATAACAATGAAAAAATTTTACCAATGGAGGAAAAACTTTTTCTGCTGCACGGCGAGGAACAGAGAATCCACCGTGAGTGCTTGTATCACTGGCTGTCAAAATTTTGCAAAAGTAGTTTGTTGGCTGTTTACTTGCAGTTCCCAACTCCGCAGGAAGATATGCTTCTTTTTGCTCTTCCTGAAAACATGGTCATAGCCAAAAGTTTAGAAGTTGAATGTAGCCGTAATATCAAAATAACTCGTTTTGGTTAAGAAAGGGAATATACAGGATTTAGAGGTTGCAAGGTCATTTGTGCATACACTTCATCTGTCTCAGTATCTGCCTGAATCCAACAAAAACAAACAAATAGTTAAAGAAAACGTGTTTTGCAGCACTGACAGTTCAAATTGAAGGAGGGTCTAATACATGTTAGTGTCCGACACTGAATTTCTTCTATTTTACAAATTATTTCGGTGTCAACATGTCAGCGTAGTGTCTGGAATAGGAATATGGGAGTTACATGCACTGTAAAAGTATAAATAAATGGATAAACAGGCCTTACATGCATAGTCAAATTATGAAGTTGGCAAATAAGTTGGGGAGGTAAGCTTGGATTGGGGATATAAGTATCAACTTCCCTGTTGGTAGATACAGCAACCTGAGAAAAAAATGCTGATTTAGATCATGCATGCACATAGCTTATGCAGAAAAAGAACATATAAATTATCAAATGTGAAAAATCATGTGCTGAAAATAGAGACAGTTAATTCATTAATCCGCAACAGTTAGTGTTATAGAATTGTGCTTAGGAGTAAGTTAAGCATTACTATAAACAAGGGACTCCATAATGGAAGAATAAAGTCAGTTTTCTTTTTACAACTCAACCCTTAAAATTAGCAGCTAAATGCATCACAAAGACACAACAGTGACAAGAAAAAAGAACCAACTCAATTCACGACATAGATAATTAGGTATGTAAACAGTGTTTGAATTGTAGAAAATAGCACTTTACTCTAATTGCGGAACAATTTGTTAAAATTTCGCTATGTTGTAGCTGCTATTTAACAACACTAGTGGAAACAAAACAGCATCTACCAGTCCAGAAACTGAAAATTCGTGTTATTATCACTTTTATACATACCATGGTTTAAAAGAAATATAGTAAAATTGAAAGAGAGCTTCCTTAATGATTTATCTGTGGGAGCAATCTAACATCATATCTGACTCACCTGTTCACTGTGACCTTGTGGAAAGTAGACCACACGGCTTCCAACAGCTGGCAAAGAAACAAGAGGACCAGCACAAGCATGCCAAAGTTCTGAATCTAGCACCCGTTTCTCTCCTAAAATAAAATAAAATCATCCTTAATGTCATCAATATGGAAAAACAGAAAGTTTCACAACTGCCACCTTAAACCCCTCAAAGGGTCAAACAATTTTGGCATGTTCTTAGCAAAGTCAAGATCTTAAAACAGCAAAGCAGAAAGAATAGAAATTGTACCCTCCAACAAGTAATATTTTGATTATTTTCACATACACAACTCAAAGAATGTATGCAAAAACATGTTAGGACCACCACCATATTAGGCAAACAAATTTAAATCCTCAGTTCGCAGCAATCATGTTTCTTCTAAATCTAAAAGATGAAAATTCATTCTAATCCCAAAAATGGAGAAATTTTCTTACCGAAAGAGATTGGAGAATAGAAGAGAGATGAAATGGAAGAAAAATATACAAAGAGATAAATTCACCTACCTTCAGGAGGTGGAGGACTAAAACCAGCTGAAGAGAATTTCATTTCAGCAATTTTGAAACCTTCTAAAAGTTAAAACCAAACCCAACAAAATCAATGATTTTCAAGTACACAAATTTCCACAAGATGAACCCCAAACCAAAAACAAATCCTTTTGGTTTCTTCTTTCCAACTCCAGAATATCATTCTTCTTATCTCTATCACCCCTTTCACCAACCAAAACTCAAACACCCAGATACTGAATTACCTCAAAAATCAACTAAGAGCCTCAGAAGAGAATGAAAATTTTCACCCTTTTTAATCCTCAACCAAAATCCGTTTGACTAAAGAAGAAAATCGTTTTACTAATACCCTTCATTCGTTCTTCAACCCCCACAACCTCCCCCACCTCAAGTTCCAGTCTTTAACCATAATAGCATACAACGTTTTCAACACAGAGAGTAAGCTTTGGTTATTTACCTTCACACCCAAATTTGGCAACAAGCTCAAAAACCAAACAGATCTCAGTCAAAGAAGCAACGAATCCCAAAGAGCAACGGATCTCGAGAAGAAAAAAAAGAGCAGAATGAAGCTGGGAATGAGCTCAGAGTAGAGTCAGAAAGTGAAGCCAACGTTGTAACAGAAAACGACCAAGAATAGAAACGCAAACACTTGTTCTCTTTTATTTTTCAAGACAGGGAACCAGAAAACAGTGTGCTTATTAAAAAAGAAATCGGGTCGGGTTTTTTCTTCAGTAAATGATGGCGGCGGCGACTGTAGGCTTGTTGCTACTTACTACTATTGATTTAACCGTTTTTCTCACTATGTTTCTGAGTTACTATACTATAATTCTTAGTTGAGTTAGTTATTGAAGAGAGAACGCAACCGCCATTGTTTTTAAGGAAGGGGAAGAAAAAGAAGAGAGTGTTTGTGTGTGTGCGCCTGTGTCAGTCAGATCGGGTGGTCTTTTTTTCTTCTACTAATGAGAGAGAGAGAGAGAGAGAGAGAGAGTGATTCAGTTCACTCACCGTCATTTTGCTTTTCTTTATTACAGTTATATTGCTTTTTTTTTATTGTAATAATGAGCGTAGAGAAAATGTAACTTTTTTTCGTGCCCACTATTTCAGACAACTAACGAGGAAAAAACACACAAAAATTCTTAATTAATAATTATTAATTAAAATCTTTTCACACCTCCAACATCCATTATGTACTTCTCTGTTTCGAAAACTTTAAAATTACACTTAAAAATTATGGTTAGACAAAAGGCTATACATGGAGTTTATAAAAAAAATAAGGTGAGATGTTTTTAAATTTATGGTGGCTGTAGGCAAATGACAAATTAAATATAAAAATATTTTCTATTTTGATGTCCAAATGGATTTCATCATATATATTACTTATTTATAGTAATAGATTTTTTAATATTAATATTTAATAATTTCTACAAAATTTTGACTAAACATCTTAAAATAATTATTAAACAAGTTCCGTTAATAAATCATAAACCCTAAATCCTAAGTAGTGAAATTTTATCTCAAGTTTTATTAAACAGGTTCATAAAAAGTGAGGAGCAGAATTGCTTGTTGAGCTCCTCTCTCTAATTGGTGGTGCTTCCTAGGCAAAACAACTATCATTGATGATACTCTAAGTACTTGCAGAATAGATTTATTCACCTTATGGTCCTCCACCACAAGTTAAATGTTGTTTAGCCAATGTTTGCTTACATATTGTTCACTATCCATTTTATATTCAAAGACATGTAAATTTAAGAAGCTTTGAATTATCACTTTATTTGAAATATCATTTTATGAAAATAAAGATGAACAAAGTTTGAAAATATAAAAGTGTGGGGAAGATAACGGAGATAACATAGATTTAACAAAAATCGTCTAAATAATATATTGCATAAAAACTAAAATAGATATTATGAATAGAGTATAAGAAAATGCAAACAATATCATATATTCCTTCATATATTTTTATATGTTTTTTACCAATTTTAATTCATTAAGTAATATTATTAATAAATTTGTAATATTTTAATTATTTATTCTATTAATTTATATTTTTTAATATTTAATTATTTAAATAAAAAACAAGAATAAATTGTCACATCGTAGGATATGACCATCCTAACCACACAGTAGAACCATAATAAAAGATGAGAGTATTTCGATATTTTGGTGTTTAATTTAAAAAAGTAGAATATTGTATAAGTTTTTTAAAAAAATGATGTTTAAAAACAGTTGTTTTCTTCTTTATAGAGGCAATTTCGATATGATAAAGGGGGTGAAAGTGGTGGAGACCACGGCCCCAAGAGCGTTTGAATTTAACATGCATGGAAGGATACGGGAGTAGCATGTTCGAGATTGTGTAGCATCATTGCAAGTGCAACTTATGCAAGAAGCACTCATACAAAGGTAGAGCTGGCCTAGCAATAGCATGCCTATGCTACTATCCACTCATCGTGAAAATACAAGGATCGCATTTATATTTTGGACCTAGCGAGAGCAAAGTGCTATAGTAAAAACTAGCTAAGTATCAATCCTATATAGATTTCTTTAATTCTAAAATAAATTTCGTTTTAAAATTAAAAGGGAGTAAATAGACAAATTATTTGTTGAAATATTATAAATTGGTAAATATATTATTAAAATTATAAAATATCAATCAAAATAATTTATATTTAAATTTTTATTGTTAGAGATTATATTTTGACATCTTAATTGAATATTTGACTTTTACACGTTAATCTCATATTAATATCATCACAACATGAACAATTTTCCTATGAAATTTAAACATTTCATAGATTAATTTTTTTCATAATTAGTCAATACACAATTACAATTAGTCACAAATTTCATCGTTAAATTTATCATTGAGAATATGACATTGATGTGAGATCAATGTGGATAAACTACATATTCAATTACACTGTCACATCAAAATATTTAATATTAAAAGTTTGTGGAGAGACTATTTTAATTGATATTTTATCAATTTGTGAATTTATTTTTCAATTTACATAGAAAAAGTTTCACGCTATTTTAAAATTGAGGTTAAGGGTGGTTTATAAACACTTGCATTCCTCAATCTATCGACGTGCATTTTCTCAAACGATAAAATTGTGATGACTCACACAAAATCTAAAGCAGACAATACTTCGGAAACGTAGAATTGCGAACTTGAGGTCAAATGTTGGCATTGTCTTTCTAAATCAAAACCACGAGGGTCTCTGGCACACATGAGGGTTGACAGACACTTTAATCCCTTAGCCTCAGTTAGCAGGGCTACTATCGCGTTACATAAAAAATTATCACATTGCTTGGGAATTAAAGCTAGTGTTAGTTTATAAACACTCATATTCCTTAACTTAATTACTGAGGCGCATTTTCACAAAAGATAATTTGTAAGGGTACCCTTGATTTTGAATGGAGGCTACAAGTCTCGTACACCGAAAAATCTCACATTGTATCAAAATTGGTATTGAAGGTAATTTATAAACATTTACACTCCTCAATCCACCGAAACGATTTTTCACAAAGAATAAAACCACGACAACACCCGCATGACACAAAAAGCAAATAATAACTTGAAAATATGGTATTGTAGACTTAAAGACAAAATAACACCATTACTCAACATGTTTAATTTTTGAATAAGTTTAGCTATAAGATAAATGAAATTATTAGAATTTTTGTATTATTAAATATAAATACTAATATTTTAGGGCTTGTTTGTTATAGTTACGTAACAAATAGCTTTTGAAAATTTTCATATGTTTGTTACAATTTTTTTAATAAAAACGACAATATAAAAATCATTTCAAATGAGAAACCATTTTTAGTAGTTTTTTTAGGAAAGTCATATTTTATATAAGACATTAAAAAATGATTTTTATTATAACAGACAAATATAAAACAATTTCAATTTTTCTTGAAAATTTCAAAAAAAATCTTTAAATTATTGAATATCAATTTTTTTTAGAATATGAAAAAATGGGCCTATAAGTGTTCACCTTATTAATCTTTATGTTTTCGTTATTGTGAACAAATAATTATTTAAGTCAAAATTATTAAATGGTTAAGAACATGGAATGTCATCCTCAAAAGTTAAGGATGGGAGTGTCTAAACACATATACATTCAATAGTTCGAGAATTTTGACAATATAAAAACTTTGTTATGATCGTGTGTTGTACAATGTAACAGCTGGGAAGAGTACTAGATATTGTAGCGTGCAACTATGATGAAAGATTCAAGTTCACGAACTCTCTTGTGTCTGTCTATCAACTTTTCTATTATATAACGTACAATAATTTTTATATAATTTTAATTTTGATTTAAAATAAAATGAGTGAAGATATACATTAATTTGATTCTATATTTTTTTTATTAAGTGTGAAATACATGCACACAAAATGGATTGTTGAAACTCAAAAAGTAAATTACACTACACCAAAAAGATGTATTGTATTGTTGTTAAGTTTTATGTCAACTATTAAACGTCGATATTGTTAGATTAGATATATATTTTAAGTTCGAACTAAAAATACTATAATCATATGAATTTCTAAAAGTAATTATATTTAAAAAAAAAAAAACAATATGTATTGCATTTATTATAAGATAACATGCAAGTGGAATTGGTAGGCGAGATTTACATCTTTGACGTAGAGCCACACAAGTATAGCACACAAGTATAGCAAGTGCTTTTAAAACACGCACGTACACACACTTACAGAGTTGAAATCGTACTTATTTGGAAGCAAACAAGGAATTAGGAACTTCAAAAGAGAGATGTACTGTTAATAGTAAGGAGGATGTGTTTGATGAGATATTTTGTAAATGATTGAATAATAGTTTGCTTGGTACTCTTTCAATTCCGATTAGGTCCACCCAATCCGCGTTTGAAGTGCTTAGGATGACTCTACTAGTAGTAGCTAGAGATGGAGATTAGATATGAAGCCAAACAGTCTGGTATTTTAGTTTCTCATCTTACATATATAGAGTTAGTACATTACCTAGTCCTTTAAACATGAAATCATAATTCAATTTTATTAAATAAATATTCATATTTCCAATCATTAATCTCTCATTTTCTATTAGACAAATCTTGAACGACTAAAAAATTTAAAAATAACTAAATAAATAATTTATGTATATTAAAATAAGTAAATAAATAAATAAAACTACCTACGACAGTTTGAATAATAATTTATTGAAAAATAAAATTCAAAAAAGATTAATGTAAGAAAGAAGAGAACCTACATCATTGATGTATAAAATTAATGTTTAAAGATAAATTAGTAATTATTTTTAAATTGCAATTATAAAATAGGTCTATGGAACAACACAATGATTTTTTTTTTTATTAAATGTTGGTGTAAAATTAATTTACATAAACAATAAAATTTTATTGTAAATAAATAATTCCATAGTTTAACCTTATTTGAATTTGTATTTCTTAAAAAAAACTAATTTGAATTTTTATTCTATGTATTTTTTTTTCAAATAAAAATTTGCGAATAATCAATATAATTTAGTATTTGGTAAAAATACATTCCTTTTATATTTTATTATACATTTTTTTTTACCAAGATTTTACTATACATTCTTACCGTTAATGAGAGGAAATATAAGGACTGAAGGTTGAGTTAGTAAAAGCACGTAAAGGCAAGTGCACATTAATTTTTTGATTTTAAATATTTGGTTATTGAGAAAATACAATTGGACTAATTTAGAGGTGAGACCTCCAAGGAAAGTAAATTTTGATTCAAACTCCAAATCTTTTATAAAATATTCTTAACTAAAATTTACTAACCACTTTAATTTAATAATTTCGTCAAAGACAAACACTTAAATAGTAAAAAAAATTAAAATATAATAAAATTTAGATCTAATAGTAACATTATAAAAGTTTTGAAAAAATTATCTTAAAAAGTGACCCGATTTAAAAACTAATTACTTATTTTTACTATAAAATATTTTTTTTTGCATTGATCTATAGATAAAATGGTAAAAAAATTTGCACATAATTGTAAAATTTTGCATTCGAATGCGAAACATAGTGTACAACATATTAATATCAATATTTACTAATTAAATAAATTTTATATATAAATAAAAAATTATATTTTTCTAATCACAGTTATTGCTTTAGTTCAGACCTTTTGACTAAACAAAGGTATCTAAGTGTGTGAAACTAATGATTAACATGTCATAATCTTGATTTAGTCTTTAATGATGATTAGCGTGACATGCTAATCCAAAACTAAGACTATGTTTGGTTAAAAGTTTGTCCATATTTAAATTTTCCATTTTAAGACAGAAAAGCACTTGTTGTGTCGAATTTGAAAAAATTGAAGTAGTGTGAAGGAAACGCAATGACGTAAACATGGGAATGGTAGTGATCCTACGGACAAAAAATCAAAGTGCAGAGTACGACAACAAAAGATGAATTCCTCCATCGATTCCATTGGGTGAGCCAGTGAGGAAAAGGTTGGAGTTGGTCCCATTAACGAAAGGAGTCCCTTTGAATTGATGGGACTTGGCACCACTTTTTTTTATATTGCTCGCTCTCCGTGTCGTACCATAGGAAAACGACATCAGGATGCCCCGCGTTTTATTGCTCCGACCCTGAATACTGAACAGTTTGTTGGTGGCATTTATGTAAATTTCTTATACTACTTGACAACGACACATGCTTACACGAACGGAGTTGGAGATACGCATTTGCTTTTTCTTTTCAGCGTTTTCTTTATTAATTCTCTAAAACATTTTTCTATACACGTGTCTAATCAAATTACCACCGATTTTCCTAATTATAAACAATTCATTTTAATTTATTACATGTATTTTTTAAAAAATATTTCATTATTAACATTATTAATTTGTTTTATAATATAAAAATTAAGTTTAATATATTCAATAAACAAGGAACATATGTATGTGTATTTTTTTATAAATCAAATGTAGTTCTATATTTCTCACATTTATTGAAAATGCAACACATGTGCGAACAAACTCCTTAATATAAGTTTTATACGTGTTATTTTATTTGATGGGATTTTTTCGCTGCCATATATTTAGAATGACTTTTACCACAACTTTTATTATATTCCCTTTTACTGTTTTCACTAATTGCCCATTAGGTTGCTGTATGATTTATTGCAACAATTTTTTTTTCCTCTAACTTGGTTTTATCCCTTGGGATTTTTTAGTTAGGTTTTTATTGAGACAATGTTGTTCATCCTTGTTTCTTTAGATTTTAGTCTAGTCCTCAAAATTTTTACTTTTTTATATAATAAATTTATTAGGGTGTTGTAAATGATAGTTGATAGTTTTGAGATATCAATATAGCTGAGATATCAATTCTACCATGTGATACTTTGACACTCTAATTTATGCTTAAAAAATGGACTAATGTATCATAGTACCACTTTTTTAAATTAGTTTTTAAAATATCCATGTAAAAACCTACATAAAGTGATTTAATTTGACACATTTGTATACAAAAAATAATTATAAATCAATGTATACAAATTAAATCCATGTTTAAAACTTCGACTACCACATACATTGTATTTTTTCTCTAGAAGTAGACGTTTATAGTCATACTTATTTACACGATTGATATGGTGATTTAAATGATACTATTTCAATAAAAATAAAAAAATAAAAATATATATCTCGTTTTGAATCAATGTCAATTAAATCACTTTCTTATCTAAAAAGACGAGAAGAATTATAAATTATTACTGCTAAAGAATATAGTCGATCATTGTTTTTTTCTTTATCATTTTTAATATTGTTCCATGTTGAACTATTGTGTAAAGGTGATCAATAATAAAACTAACATTTGTTTTAGTAGTTGTT
>JBBPBP010009779.1:9276856-9288968 GCA_037974735.1 Cicer chorassanicum | reverse complement strand
TTCATTTAAATAATAGAATCTTAAAAGTTACGTACTTTTTTTTTACAAATGATATCTAAAAAATCTTCAAAACTTTTCTTATAATTTGGGATGGATGTAGTATTAAACTTTGCGCAATTATATGTAAAATTTGACTTCATTAAAATAACAAAGATATGATTTTTTGGGCATAGACCCGTTGTGTTTAAAAAAAATAGATATAGTCCGAATTATTAGTAAATTACCCTTAAAAAAAATGTTAGTAGAGTAATCTTAATCTTATCTTAATATGATGTTGGCACATCACCGTTAAAAACTATTATTTCTTTGCCAATTATGTGACATCTTACATTTTCTTCTCAACCTTGAATATATTTTATTATTCTTTCAAGTATCCCTCCTTCCTTCCCTTCCTTGAGGATTTTTGAATGTATATTCCGTTTTTGATTTTTTATTTTCAAAATGTCACACTCTGAAAAATATATACCAGAATATCCTTTTTTATTTTTAAAGAAGGAGGTCACTTCCCCAGGGAACGACCAACTGAAGGAAATTTTTTCAACATTTAATACAAAGTCGCTTCCCCACCTCCAACTAACGTGTTTTTTTTTTTTTTTTAATTTTTTATTTACATTTGTTGTTATTAATTTAATTATTTAAAAAATAAAAATATTAATAATAAATAAAAATAAAATACCTTAATAAATTATAAATAAATTATATATTTTAATTATTATTATTATTACAATAAATAATAATTATAATTATAATTATAATTAAAAATTATTATAATTAAAATTATTAAATTAAAATGATTAAATTATATTATAAATTAAAAAAAATACATTAAAATAAAAAAATGATATTAATAACATGAAAATATAAATTTCAAATAAAATACATTAAAATAAAAATACATCAAATTTGAGCAAATGTGCCAACAACATTTGGACAATGTTTTGTACTATGACTAGAGACCCGACATAATCCGCATTTTCTTGGTACTCTGTAGTGTCCATTTCTGTTTCCACCTTGTACACATCAGGTATAAGGCTCCATCGTAGACTTTGATTCGATGTATAATCCTCAGTCCGAAAATTTAATGGAAGCAGGTGGCAATGGTTCTAACCCACCTACAACTTAAATCGAGGAAAATGTTCAAAATCAGGATGAACCGGAAGAACCGCAACTCGTTCAGAGAGCTAGACGAGTTCGACGACATCCTAGATGTGGGACTGGGGTCATTTAAGTGGACATAATTGATATAAATTTGATGTTTTTTTTTCTTCTCAAATATGATGTATTTATATCGTTAATTTAATGTATTTCGTTTCAATCTCATGGTTATTAATATAAATTTCTTTTTATTTAATTGTTATTATTATTTTTTGCAAGAATTTTTATGTAATTTTTTTATTTTAATGTTTTTTTTATAATATAATTTAATCATTTTAATTTAATTATTTTAATTATAATAATTTTTAATTATAATAATTTTTAATTATAATTATAATTATAATTATAATTATTATTATTATTTATTGTAATAATAATAATAATAATTAAAATATATAATTTATTAAGGTATTTTATTTTTATTTATTATTAATATTTTTATTTTTTAAATAATTAAATTAATAACAACAAATGTTAAAAAAAAAAAAACACGTCAGTTGGAGGTCGTTCTCTGGGGAAGCGACTTCCTATTACATGTTGAAAATTTTTCCTTCAGCTGGTCGTTCCTTGGGGAAGCGACCTCCTTCTTTAAAAAAAAAAAAGATATTCTGGTATATATTTTTCAGAGTGTGGCATTTTGGAAATAAAAAGATCAAAAACGGGATATACATATCAAAAATCCCCCATTTTTAACTAGAAAAATGTGTTCAGATGATGTTATTCAATTACTTAAGTAATAAGTTGCTTCTTTAAAATCTTTTGCAGTTTAGGAAAATGATCTTGCATCATGAGACTATCATCCAGTGAGACCGAAGAAAATAAGCACAATTTTCAGATATTTCATTAACCTACTTACTTTTTTGTTTTGCCATTATGTTGCTATTTTAAAATAAAAGTTTCATAGAAATGCAATTGTTAAGCTAACAAAATTTCATCTTAGTGTATCACATGGTTCTCTTGTTGCTTTATTAGCAATTAAGGTAATGCTTATCTTCTATTTATTCTTCTTCTATTTTATTGTTTTATTACTATTATTTATAATGTGTTTGTTAGTTGTCTCTTAATTTATTTTGATAATGTATAATTTTTGTATGTTTTCTTTAAAGTGATATGTTATAATAACAAGTATTGAATAGATAAAGTTAGAACAATGTGGTTCATAGGCAGCATGAGTTAACATTCTATATTGATACAATGCAATGTAAAAAGTGTTGTGGTTTAGTTAATGATGTATTGATGCTACATGCCACATTTTGGATTTTGATTTCTTCTTTTGTGGCTTAGTTAATGCTATGGTGCATTGTTAATAGCTTCGGAAATGCAAAGCAGTGGAATGCTATCTAGAGAACAACTTTTCAATCTTTTTTATCGTTTCACTTTCCTTACATTACAGGTTGATGTGAGGAAAAGGATTGCAAATGCTATTTTAGAGAAACATCAAGCTGTTGCTGTGACCACTACTACAATACAGGAACAACAACTAGAATATATCTTTTGTAGTTTTTTCAAGAAATCTAACATACTAAGAAAAACCAATGGCATTAAGGGAAGACAAATTAATAATCCATCACCTTTTCCTCTTTTGAAGTCTCCTGCAGCTCTTTAGAGAGCTTAATTGGTTCTATATTATAAGGATCAAAACCCATTCTATTGTAAGACTGTAACAATATGAGCTATTCTTTGCATTTGAATACAAGCAACTTATTTCAAAACTTCTTTACTTTTCACCCATTAACAACACCAACAAACATGTTTTCAGGTGAATTAGTTTTCTAGTTTTAGTTTATGCCATTTATTGTTTATAGGGCCCAATGAATTTTCATGTACATCTTTTATTTGATTATTTTAACTCTATTATTAGTACTACTATGTCGTAGGAATCGTTATAACATGATAACCTTCAATAATAGAACTCATGGTTATTAATAACTAAGAGGACTCATGATATAAAGAAACAAGAAGTTGCAGTTACAATCACAATCTTAAAATCAGTAGAATAATACAATTGCACATTTTTTAAGTCAAAATTATTATCATGTAATGTCACAGGACAATAATGTAGTAATTATTTCATAGAATTGTTGGTTGAGAACTATACCAAACATAATTGAATACAGCTCCTTTTGTGCTGCTTACACAAAAGAACACTTCCAAGACAAATTTTGACAAGTGCCCATATCCATAACTTTATGAAAAAATTAATATCTTTTTACTCATTAATATATTTATGATATTTAGATAGATAACTCGAGAAATATTTTCTAACCATTTGAATTTTATTAATTTAATTCTGTGATACGTTTTTCACGTACATTATTATTAAATGAATTTTAGACATTCTATATTGTCTAAAATTAATATATAAATATTAGTTTATAACAAAGTTACATGAACCAATTCAACAGGGTGTGGACCATGTTGTACGGACAAAAAACCAAGACTCCCTTTAGAGCTACTAGTTTGGCTGAGTATGATGTAAGAAATAATTTGTGGACATCAGATTGTGATTTCCGACACCGTATTATTATAATAATACGGTTTTCAATTGTTTACTCTGTCTTTAGTTTGTTTCTCAAGTTGTGCACATATTCATTCTGCTTGTATTTTATACGTTGTCGGCATACAATGTCCAAATAACACAGCTTGTTTACAAAGGCAGGCTGAATTCCTATGATTGCAAGGTAGCTTAAATTCGTCGTTTCTGGAGATATCTTGATTTCACTACAATTTTGACATGGTTTCAAACATGCTAAATCACTATCAGCATACACATTGATCCCTCTATTCACACACCGATCCCGAAACATCAATTGGGACTTGTTAAGAGATCATGAGGAAAACAAAAAAAAGAACCTCAAGATTTTAAATGTGCCAAAATAGTGTTTAGTATCAGCTTCTGAATTGACATCGTACATTCTCAAAATCAAATAAAAAAACTAAATTCTAATTCTGCCTCATTGTCTAGTATTTAATCGCTTGGAAACAGAAGGATCATAGCTTGTCTCAGCCCTCCTTTTCTGAAGAAAAAAATTGAATGAACCAAAATTTGGATGTTAGTGCAATTTATTTTTGCACATAAATATTAAATATCATTTACTACTTCAACACATGAAAGTATGTAAAATATTAGCGTGATTTTTTCTTGTGTCATTTTTATGTATATCTCTCCTCAATGTAAGACACAATGCATAACAATGGGGAGAAGGACTAAGAGCAAACCTTGTCTTGTTCATTCTTCAATTGTGATTGCAAGGGATGAGAACCATTGTGTCTAACTGTGTTATTAGCTACACAACTTCCATTTTTAATTCGAAGTGATTTGTGCTTCCTATATATTTCACTCTTTCTGTTCTTCCTTTCGTTCTCTCTAGATTGGTTTGCCGAATTTGGCACTGCATTTGGGAGCCCCTTCTTGGCCTGTGTAGAACATATCGACGTGGCATATTAGTTTATAGCATTCAAACGAATTGTTCAGATTTCTTTCGTGTGAAGATTGAAGAAATGTTTAAATGTGCAGCCCGACAATAAAAGTTTAAAAAATCTTACAGAAGAAACGGAATTTGGATCCATTTCTCTCATATGGAAAGCTTCACTTAGTACATTCAAGTCAAATGGAAATAAGCAAGGTTTTTTCTCGCTTGTATAGGTGTTCTTACACAGCTGATCCAGTTCCATTCCTTCTCCTTTTTTGATTTTTGTGTCACCTACCACATTGCGAAGATAATGTGTCTCTGAAATTGACAGTGGAAGTGATTTCTTGCAGAAGAATTCGTAGAACGGCCAAAGTTTATATTGACTTACAAGATCATGGGCACCTCCAAGCTCTCTATTGCCTGCTTCCAAGAAAGTAACCTTACTAAACTAGACACTGAAAAAAATGATACCATGCATTGATTACACAAAAGAAAAGAAAGAGCTCAAAAGCCATCTTATTCGATTTTCCAAAAGGAACTAATCAGCAGCACAAATTAACAGGGAATGAAATGTGACAATTTGAGATGTAAATCAGATCAAAATACTCAAACTGAGCATCTCAATAATCTCAATTCTCTCAGAGGGATATAGAGAAGAAAAGCTCTTCACCTTGGTAAGAGCTCCCCAAGTTCAAGACATGGAAAATGCCAATGATCAAAGTATAAAGAAATCAAAACTTTAATCATGGGAAAAGACATCCAAACTTTAATGATGACAACTAATTGAACCATATCCGAGTTTTTTCTACAAAACAAAGAATAACCCATATTATTGGCTTTTACGCATTCACACATATAAACAAAAAAGAGGGAACAAGAGCACTAGTTTATCAAATAATTGACCGAGGATAAGTTGACCTACATGATAAATAGAACATGAAAACTAGTTCATATAGTCATTAGTGATCTAATGTCAAAAGAAAGGAGGGAAATTTACACTTTTAAATGTAGGAATGTAGGAGCAAGCCTTCAACAGGATTTTTATGAATGATCAACTTATGATCACAAAAGGTCCCTTAAGCTCCATTTGATATATCACTGAGTTTAAACCTCACGATATTCTACGAACGTGAAGCTCTAATATAACAGCGAATCAATTAAAAGACAAAGCTCTGCGGTAAAGAAAGCTCTGCCAATACTTAATGTTTAGTTTTTAAAAATCTGTTGATTTAGTAGGAAATGAAATGGGGTATGCAATCTATGATTCATTCTACTATCAAACATACTCCATGGTAAAACAAATGCTTCCACAATGTTCCTGCTAAACTATTCCAACAAAGTGATAACAAGAACAAGAAGAAAACCCTTGTCTAAGATACATAGTTATATGGCAGATTAGCATTGTATCAATGAAATAGAAAATCACACAATAAATAGGTCACATTTGAAGTTCTTACCCCTCCCAAATCTAGTACCTTCAAGATCCATCTTTTAGATAACCTCGCAAAATGCTTCTCCAATGCAATTATATTTAAACCTGGAAATTATGGAAAATGAGGAAGTTTCAAACCAATGAAGTTCTACATTTCACAGAATCATAATTTCTCAAAAACATGAATGCATCAAACTAACTCTCACAAAGAAAGTGAAAAAGAAGGGGGGAAACCCACCCAAATACACAAATACATGATTATATCTAATAAGTTGAAAACTTTAATGTTGGGTGTGAATTAAATCAACTGAAGTAAATCCAATTAAATAACCTTGGCTTTTACAAAACCCTAAAAGCGAATAAGAAGGGTTATGTCTGAGAACGAAGCACTGCAAGGGATTGAGACGATGTTAGGTTATTGTTTGTAAATTTTGAATCTAGACTAAAGTTTTTCACTTTGTATAATTTTTATTTCTTTTTCCTTTTTTAAAGGAAAAACACATTGGGCTTAGCTGAAGAAGCTTGAGTCGTAATGGCCCGGTTGAAAAAGTTAATGTTATTATCAAGATAAGGAGGTAATTGATAATCTACCTCTCATGTTTATTCAAAATGTATAACAAAAATTATTGGATTGGAGTTTCTGATAAAATTATTAATCACATTTTTTTTTATTATCGGATAAAAAATTTTCACTATCAGATTGTCAAGTTTGGTAAAAAGTTGAGAAATTTTGGGCTTAAAGAACATCAACACGTAATTTTATGTGTTTAATTTTTATATAAAACAGAGTTTAAGTAAGTTGAAACTACCACTAGAGACATAAAAATGGACTAATTTAAACGAATCGGCACAAAAAAATTCTAAAAAAGTATAGGATTTGAGCATCAACTTTTGAGTCTAAATTGTAAGAATTTTTTTTAATTTAAACCTGTATAAGACATAATCAGAAACAGACTAGTTCGATTGGACTCGAGTAGCCCGCATAAGTCTGTGTTAATAATATATTTATTAGTATTTCATCATTTTTATTAATAATTGATATTAGTAAATAATATTAACGAAAAACAATTAATGTATCAAAAACTATATATATATATATATATATATATATATATACACACACACATGTTTGTACATGTTAATTTTATTTATTAAAATTTCTTTTATAATTAACAATTAAATATTTATTGAGAAAGTCTAATACCCGGTTGGGCAAGCCTGATACGGGTCGGGCAGTCCAGTTTGAAATTTCTGTTTTGAATATTTTAAAAACTGGTTTATTTATGGGCCTGTATCTACTGCAATTTGAAATGGGTTCCTGTAATTTTGTATTCGACTGATGTAAGTTTCTTTCATGTGCTCCCTCTTAACCTTATGTGTTATCATCCTATACTTTCCTCCCATACTTTCTTCATATTTTCTATGGGTTATATAAAAATGGGGATTTGAAAGTTTGTGAACATCTGAATGAATAAATTGTTTGTAGTATTGGTGGCCCCACCAATTTTAAATTTTCGTTTAAGGAATTGTATTAGATCAATTTCTAACCATTTTCTTCAGTGTTGGTAGATTAGACCAATTTTAAATTTTACTTTACGGAGTTGAATTAGAAGATGAAGTTTTTAATCCAGCATTACTATTTGCTATTTTCACATTTTTGTAAAAGATTTTACCTTAAAAAATTTGTTGTTTTATCTTATGAATTTATTTCACTTATGATTGTCATTGAAAATGCTTTTGTATAGCATTTTAATGCATTTTGTTATTGCAAATGTCTGGTGTAGGTTGAAAGTTTTATTTTTTTCTTCATGTTTTATGCTTCCTTCTCTCTTTGTAGCTGGTGATTCTGTTTTTAGATGCATATTATTTCTATTTTTTTATGGTTGTTTTTGTGGCATCGACAATTGTTTATGGTACCATCATAACTATTTGGAAAACTCTTTAGTAGAGAGCATATTGATAAAAAGTTCATCAAGCATGACGCAAAATCTGTGTCTGATTAATGTTGCACGTTCTTGCAAGTGATAATGTTAATTATACTGATATTTTCTATTATTTTTAATTCGATTATAGTTAAATAAATGATAAAAAATCAAATTTGAAGATTAGATAAATCATCAATATATATATATATATATATATATATATATATATTCTGTTACTTTTAATTCAATTAATTCTTCATAGATATGTAAAAAACTATTTTTTGAAATTACTTGAATTTAATATATATAGATCATGTTAACCCATTAGCTCACATTCCTCGTGTATTAAATATGAATTTTGTAGTAATGTATGTCATGCGAGAATGAATATATGAGAATGAATATTAAATATGTTAGAAATATAAAGTAATTATAAATTTTAACCCTATTATATTTATGTATTAGGTATCTGTTATATATTATATAAATAATTTTTTTTAAATAATCACATAAATTTTGTAACTTTCTATTATTTTTGTTGACAGATTATAAATTCAATCATTTATCTTTAGACTGAGAACCTCATCAACATTAAATATTTATTTGGTTTCACATTTCTCTTCAACTATTTTTTTTTCTTCGTATTTTCCTCTTTTTCCGTTCTCTCTTCTTTCTGTACACATACGTGAAAAAGAAAAATTGGTGCCCCTTAATTTTTTTACATGCTATTAAAAAAACTAGTATCAGTCTAAGTATCTAAACATATTTTTCATATTACTTACAAAATTAATATCTTTTAATTATAGGGCATTGGAAATTGCCCTTTTCTCAAATTCTTATTAAAATATGTTATGACAAAACTCATTCAAATAAAGAGAATTGATGTATCAATGATAATATTTACTCGAGATAAATACATCAACTATATCTAGATAAAGTTAACTTATCTGTAGCATAGTATTATTTTAATTTATCTATCATATTTTTTGATTCGTTGATTGCTTTAGATCAAGTTTTACATAGTTTTTATGACATATTAGTCAAGTAAAAATCATAATAGATTAACATTTGGAAGTTTATTATTTGATCTATCAAAAAAAAAATATGGTCTTTAAAATTTTGAAAGAAGAATATTTTCATTTTTATACAACATATCAGAACTCCATCGATGATAAGGACATAATGTCCACACAAGATAGATGAATAGTTATTTAATGACTTCCTGATAAAGTATTAGTTTATAGTCTCAATCACTTCTATGATTTTAGGGCATTTTTTATTTTTTATAATATATTGTTTATTAATTTTCAAAAAATTAAAATATAAAAAACTAAATGATTTTTACTATAGTAATTTTAAAAACTGAATTGTGTTTTTATTTTTGAAGACTAAAGTGAAATATGTTTACGTAATCAAACAAACTTAGCATTTACATTCTCTCCTAATTTTTTTTACTAACTTTTCACTTTTGTATGAACTAAGTTAACAACATAATTATTGAATTCTAATATTCCCCTAGCTATCTAGGATGAATTGTTTTTTTGTTGTTGACAGAAGGATGGATGGTGTTATGTGCCTGCATAGCAGGTGTTTGATGAAATATGGATTTGATTTACAAATTTTTATTGTCATTTTATTTACAGTGGCCTTTTTAATTTCAATGGAGTTTAGTATATAGTACTGTAAAATCTATATTAAAATATTTGGATGTCAAATTGTTTCTATGAATTGGGATAGGTCTAAAAATCTAAAGATACTAGCTATAATTTTTTTTTCTTCTACTTCACGCTATATATAATTTTAAGCAGATATTGTGTATCAACTATATTTACACCGTGCGTATATATAATTTTAGCACTTTGCTAATTAGTTTGCAATTTGATTTAAGAAGGAAATCTTAAAAAATATACTATTATATGCTTAAATACAGAATCCTGTTGAGATTTTTTATCTCTTTTATAAGTCTCTACTTGAATTTTTATCTGTATTAATTATTTTTTATTGATATGATCTTAATTATTTAATATATTCTTTCTGTCATCAATAATAAATACTCTCATGAAAACATAATCTATTTTAAAGGACAAATTTGTGAAACAATATTAATTATCAATAAACTTAATACTATTAATAACATTCTTAATTTATGCAATTTAATCAACAATTCTTATATTTAAGAACAAATGTATTATTAAGGAATAGTAAAGCCTTTCATGAAAAATATCATAAATTGATAATGCAAATAAAGGATTACAATCATATAAAGGGAATGGAAACAATTAACTCTATGTGAAGAAAAAAAGAAACATCTGAAGAACAAAAAAACTATAAAACTTAGACAAAATCCATAGAAAATAATAAGAAACTTTTTGTAAAATTATATTCAATGTTGTATAATTTTTAATATAGGCTTAAATTCATTTTTGATCTCTATTAACTAATTCTTAAGATTTTTTTGGTCTCACTATTTTTTATTATTATTATGTGTCATTCTCATTAATGATATAACACTTATGTAGCATTTATAACTTCGATAAAATAATTTTTACGTCATTATTGTTGTAATTGATTTTAGTATTTATTTTATTTATATTTTAAAATATAAAAATTAAATAATCAATCTAAATATTTTTTAATTTTAAAGGCTAAATTACTATTTTGATTCCTTATTTTATTTTCTGATTTTAATTTGGTCCCATAATTATTTTTCATTCCATTTTGGCTCTTAACTATAATTCCATTACTCATTTTGTCCCATTAATCGGTTTAGTCTTTTCCATCAGTTATGAGTAGGTGGGACGAATTTTGCTTCCCCTATCGCCGCATCCGATTAATCAGAAAAAACTGCACCCACATCTATTTTTTGACATATGTGAAATTTAGGCTCTATTTCCGTCTGCAACGGAATTTGAATTTCCCCGTTCACACTTAAACCCATTTATATATATAAAATTATAAATTTAAAAAATTATATATATATTATAATTAATATAATAAAATGATTATTATTATTAGACAATAATAAAATTAAAAAATATTTTCTATAGAGATGAGATTATAATTTTTAATATCTAAAAATATATTAAGTATATTCAATATATATATGTATATAAAATTTAAAAGTTACAATAATATTCTTAGCGGGTTCAGGTGTGAGGTAGATATCAACACTCCAAATCCGTCTCTGCGTCGAATTTTAATTTTGGGAAAAACCCACACACACGGGCTTTTTCCGCTCAAATCAAGACGGATGCGGGTTGATACTCTTGAGTGGAAGTTATGTTGTGATTCCTAATTATGAGCTCAAAATTATAATTTTTAAAGTTTCAAGTGTAAATATCCTCCTCCTCTTGTCACAACAAAAAACACAAATAGGTCCAGAACTAAAAAGCATGCCAAAAAAATTAAATAGATATAGAATGAGTCAAGAAATGAATAACAGAGAATCAATAAAAATATCTCATTATTTCTTCAAATATTCAAGAAACAGAAACTCCAAATCCAATCTGAACAGAGGGTTTTCCCTAAGTCAAAGGATTGGGAAACCTACAGAGAGAGAAAGGGAGAGAGAGTTGCAACAACCATGAGTTTAGGTTCTGGGTTGAAAGGTTTTGTTTCTCCAACAAAGAGAGAGAGAGAGAGAATGAGTCTTGCAACAGCCATGAGTTTGGATTTTGTGTTTGAAAGGTCTTGTTTCTCCAACAACATTGCTTTAAAACAACACCACCTAAACTCTTTTTTTTGGTTCTTGATGAGTTTGAAAATTCTAGAGTTTATTTTTCAATTTGAAAATTTAAATTTTTTAATTTTGATTTTTTTTTCTTTCAGATTTTAAGAGGAAGATAACGAAGGTTGTTGAAGATGAGTTGTGTACATTAGTTTTTGAATAAAAAAACAATAAAATATAAAAAACTCTAAAATGAAGAACAAGATGAGAAAACTTTGAAAATTTTAATTTTGACTTTTATATGGAAGAGTCAATAAACTGATTTGACATATATGGATGACTTAACAATATGAGTTTAAAACTGAGGGAAAATACCAAACTGACTAAAGGAATGAAAAATAATTAGGAGTCTAAAATGAAATCAAAAAATAAATTAAGAGGCCCAAAAGAGTAATTTAGTCAATTTTAAATTATTGTTTGATAAAGTAAAAAAATTGAATTTTTTTATTTTAAATTTTGA
>JBBPBP010009779.1:9248842-9261672 GCA_037974735.1 Cicer chorassanicum | reverse complement strand
ACGACAAATATAAAATTCAATAAACGTCAAATCTTTTATTATGTAGAAACCTTGAATCCTAATTTATTACTTATTGAAAATTTTGAGACATAATTGTATTTTAAACATTTTATTTTTAGAAAAACTGAGAATTCCGATATAAACATATATTTTCAAAAAATAAATGTTTAAAACACAATTATGTATCTTTTTTTTTTAAAAGCGAATAATTTGGAATAATTTTTCTCATATCACACTCATTTTCACTTTAAAGCTTTTTAACAAAATAGAAGAAGCATTGTTTTGTAATTTGAGTAGGTTTGTAGGAATACAGAGACTAGTAGAAAGATTCCAATTAGATTATGCACCTTTCTTAATATACTCTCTATGTTTTCATAAATATCTTTCCCATTTTTTTTTAAATTTGTATCATGAATGTATAGAATATACACAGATTTCTAAGGATAACAAAGTTTATTTTGAATTTCACCCAACTGTTTGTGATGTCAAATCGCAAGAATCTGACAAAGTCTTGTTAAAAGGATTCATTGGAGCTAATGGACTTTATTCCTTTAAGAACTTGCAGATTTTTCAACCTACTTCTTCTCATAGTTCTATTTCTCAATTTCCTTCTACTTGTCATTCTGTTTTTCATAAACCTTGTAGTTACAATTCTGTTGTTGATTCACTTATAACTTGACATTCTAGACTAGGACATGTCAATATTAATGCAGTAAAATCTATTCTGCATCTTTGTAAGATACCTTTTTCAAATAAAAACACTTTCAATTTGTGTAATGCTTGTTGTTTAGGTAAAACACATAGATTGTTTGCTCCTCCATCTACCACATATTATACATCTCCTTTTGAGGTTATTCAAACTGACTTATGGGGACCAACACCAATATCCTCTTCAAATGGTTATAACTACTATATTTTATTTGTTGATAATTTTACTAAATTCACATGGATCTATTTTTTCAAGCACAAGTCTAATTCAATTATTGATTTTCATCAATTTTATAAGATGAGCCAAACACAGTTTTCTTATCAAATTAAACCTGTTCAAAGTGATTGGGGGTGGTGAATTTAGACATTTTACATCTTGCCCGACTGATTTGGGAATCATTCATAGATTAACATGCTCTCACATATTTCATCAAAATTGTCTTGTTGAAAGAAAACATCGTCGTATTGTTGATATAGGACTATCCTTACTTGCTCATGCATTTACGCCTCTCAACTTTTGAGATCACAGTTTTACAATTGTTGTCTTTCTTATTAATAGACTTCCTACATCAAACTTGAAACAATTTCCTTCCCCAGTCCATGCTTTATACAAGACATTGTATGATTATTTTTATTTTAAAACTTTTGGATGTTCTTGTTATCCTCTTTTAAGGCCTTACAATCAGCACAAACTACAATTCAGATCTATTGAATGTGTTTATCTTGGTCACTCTCTAATGCACAAGGGTTACAAATGTCTTGCTCCTTCAGGCAGGATTTACATATCTAAGGATGTCCGATTTAATAAGCAGAGATTTTCTTATACCACTATTTTACGAAAGCCACACCTATAATTTCACAACCTCCACCTTATCCTGCCACTATTCCCTTGATTCCTTCACCAAACCAATTTCCAGAAATTTGTCACAAACTCAAGGTGTTTGGCTTTAGTCAACCTCCTTGAGCTTGAGGGGAGAATATTAAAGTAATATATTTTGTAACCAATTCAGTTAACCGTTAGAAAAATTTGTTATTGATCATTAACTGATAACTGACTAAACTTGTAGAATGTATATAAACTTCTCTTCCTCTCATTGTAAACATTGAATCAAATATTATAAAATACACTAAGTGTATAACTATCGAAGAATAAGAAACTGAATTTTTGTCAACTTGTTCTATACAAATTTATATTCAACAAAGAGCAATCATATTCCCCATCTATATAAAGTCGCTCATTGCATTACTCGGCATATATATTTATATATAATATTCTCCCAATTACATGTAGAATGGAGCGAAATTTCAAAATGCATGACAAGTAAATGAATTCCAAAATAAAAGCAGAAGAATATACCGGTAAAGAGCAACCGTGGACGCATATCATATAAGAGAGAATAAGCTGGCATAACCATTTTCTTAACTTTGAATTAAACTAATGAAAAGCTATAGTCCACTTAACCGAAGTTGCATGAAGTTTATCCATTTTCTAACCTGTGAGTTGCCAATCATCCATGACCTCACCATCCTCTTTTTATGTAAATAAATAAATAATTATTTTCATAATTAATCACAAATAAATTCTTAGTGGGAATTTCCTTTTTAGGGTCATTCGATTTTTACTTACTACACTAGCTTCTTTTGCTTTTTCTAAAATCTCTTCCGTACATCCACTCCACAATCCACAAAAGCATACCTTTGGCCCTAATTAATTAAACTTGAAGTTGGGAAACCTCCGAAACAAACTTTTCTCCGCATAAAAAGAAAAGAAAAGGAGAACAATGGTTAATTTGCTTAAATTTTTGGGTAAAAATCAATATCCTCACCCACACTGCAAAACTAATTAATCTATTGAATCAGATAAAATCACATAATAAAAAAAATTATATTCCAAGAATTTTAACATTGGTACATTTTTTAAAATTTAAGCTAAAAAAAATTCGTTAAGCTCTAATTTTAGTAGTATTTTATTTGTTATTTTTTAAAATATATTTTAAGACATATTGCACTGTGACAAGTTCTCATTTATTTAATTTTTTTTATTTGTGTTCATTAAATAATTTATTTCTTGTGAAATCTGAAATTACTAATCACAATCAAGAATAATAATTGCAAAAAATTCAAATAAGTTATTTAAATAGGCTTTGACTAGGTCAGATTGTAAAAAATTCAAGGTTTGACCTATTTCTTTAAATAAATTAACGAGTTAATATTTCAATGAAATTAAATTATATTTTGATATTTAATATTATATTTTGAAGAATATGACTTTATAGACATCTTACTTCAATTCTATTTTATAATAATACATTTAAATATGTCAAAAACTAAATAAGGTTAATATGAATAAATTATTAAAAGTTAAATATATTACAAAATATCAAAATTTAATATAATAATTATAGTAGTAAAAATTATTATTTATATTTATTTAAATAAATCAATCGAAATAACTTATTATATGAATTGTAGCCTGATCTTTTTAACTAAATACACTTTTGTAGAAGTCTTGACCTTAGTTTGACATTTTTAACAAAAGAAAATCTGACATGAAACTAGGCCTTGAGTCTGAAGTAGATTAGGTCGTAAGTTGACAAAACTTATGAATTTAAACCTTTTTAATTAATCCACATGAAAGATAGCCCAATAACAAAGACACACTAGTTATCTATTTTTTTTTCAGTTTTCTTTTATTTGGTGTGGGTTCCCGCTTGAGGAGGGACCCACCCAATAATTTGTAAAAAAAAAAAAAGTGAAAGAATAAGTGGAGCAGAAGGAAGAAGAAGAAGCAAGAAGTGCGCATTGCATTTGCTCTAGTTGATGATGTTGGTTTGGGAACTTAATTAAGTGGTAATAATTGGTTCAAATAAATCATTGTTTAAGGTTGGTTAATTTAATTTAAAGAAGATGGCACCTTTTAGGCCTCTAATTATGCGTTGCAAATGTTCTATTGGTAGGGGGATCGTGGCCTCTATCAACGAACACGATTACATTGCTACGCAAAATCATTCTAATACTGTTTTTTTATACTCTCTTTTCTCTTTACAATAAAGTGGGTTACGAGTTTCATGTCATTGTGGAGCTCGTAACAATGTTGATTTATCGGAGTAAATAAATTGGATATTGCAACCAATTAAGTGCTGTTGGTGAACTAGAAGCAACTTCCCCATAAGTTGGGATTACTGGGAATAACTAAATTGCCTAAATCCTTACAATTTCAAAAAAATTAATGTTTAGATTTCTGGCTAGTTTTAATTTGAAATCCCCTCTCCATTTCGTCGTATTGACATAATATTCATATTGTAATGATTTTTTATTTTTTATTTATCTTATAAGAGATTATAAATTTCATCGTAATTAAATCAATTGATATGTGATTGTGATTGAATGGTTCTAAATTTGCACCAATATGGTGAGAAGTATAATTTTGAATATTGATCTCACGCTGAAGTTTTGTCCCACTACGTTTGTGTGTGTGTCGTCTTGGCTAGAATTAGAACGCCATTTTGTTTTTTGGGTCCATCATTTACGTGTTGGAAAGCAACATGATGGATTCCTAAACCACAAAGGTTGGATTTAAATATATATTTGTCGTATAAAATTGAACCATTAACGATAAAGTAAAGTTCCAATAAATACGTGTTCCATTTTCGAGCGCCCAAGACTTGCAGTTATGAAAAAAAAACACTAAACTTGGCATCAGACAATAAGTTTTATTTCAAAATGATGTGTAAAAGAAATTCCAAAATGGTGTGAAAATGATGGCATTCATCCTACTAGATTTTTTTTTCCATAGCAACTAACACAATTGCACAAAAGCTCTTTTATTTTCACACCATTTTAGAATTTCTTTTTGTCATCATTCCGAACATGGTAAAGTCTGTCCACTAGAAAAATAACTATTAACAAAAAACAATTTCACTTTTCAAAAGGAATATATACTCAGTGATGCTAAATTGCAAATCTTTACACCTTGAGAAAATGCATCTACAATATTACAACCGCAATAAAAGTTGTTGACCGCAATTTAAAACCACAGATATACTACTAATGTGCGCCAGTGTGAGACCGTTACTATATATTCGTAAGTAAGCTCATACACTCTCATACCTTGTTATTTTCCTTCATTTTAAAACCAAAACAAACCAAACACATTTTTGATCTTGAACTCAAACAAAGACCAACATGGTACACAGGTCTCTTCTTTCTGACAATATGGATAATGCTTGTTTTCCTTCTCCACACCTTGATGCTTTTCCAACTGGTCTTCGAGTTCTTGTTGTTGATGATGATCCAACATGGCTTAGGATCCTTGAAAAAATGCTCAAAAAGTGCTTTTACCGAGGTTTGTTTCTTTCTCTCACTCATCATCATTCTGCTACAATCCACATTTTTATTAGCTTCTAATTTCCAATACTCCCCTTTTTTTCAAAGTAAAAAAAGGTTTGTTACTTGTTCATATAAAGTCTCTTCTAGCTTAATCTCCATACTCGAGTTCGAATCCCACTTTCATCAACATTAAAGTTACTGAGGGAGAGTTTTGCAACTCTTGTGTCCTACTCAGTTCGAGAGATTAATCTTTGTAGTTACGTGGTGATACATTGATTTATACTAAAAAAAGTTATAAGCTAATTTTAGTTAAAATAGAAAAATTTGGAAGCAAGCTCATCTTATGTTTATATTCCAACACCTCTCTATCATGTGCTCTCAGTGACCACATGTTGTTTAGCAATAGAGGCTCTTAAGAAGCTTCGTGAAAGGAAAGATGGGTATGACATAGTGATCAGCGATGTAAACATGCCTGACATGAATGGTTTCAAGCTTCTTGAGCATGTTGGACTTGAGATGGATCTTCCTGTCATTAGTAAGTTCTTTTAATACTAAACTTTTTCTTCAAATGATATGTGTAAAATTCCTGTCACAGCTCTTTTCGCCCGACCAATTAGTACCTATGAGTAACATTCTTGGTCGAAAAAAAAGAGCTAGATGGTTAACGATGTTCAAAACTTCAGTTATTAGTTGTGTTTATAACACTACTCTACAATATATGTATATAATCTTTTAATCTCATTGACTGAAATTCCATGCTTTTACACTAGCTACACTTGATAATGCTGTGCAGTGATGTCTGTTGATGGAGAAACAAGCAGGGTGATGAAAGGTGTTCAACATGGAGCATGTGATTATTTGCTTAAGCCTATAAGGATGAAAGAACTGAGAAACATATGGCAACATGTCTTAAGAAAAAGAATACATGACTCAAGAGAGTTTGAAAGTCTTGAGGGAATTCACTTAATGAGAAATGGATCAGATCACACTTATGATGATGGTAACCACTTTGCTGTAGGAGAAATGAACTTAATGAAAAAAAGGAAATATTTTCTAGAGAATAAATATGATGACAAAGACTTTGGAGATCAAACTTCCACAAAGAAAGCTAGAGTTGTTTGGTCTGTGGATCTTCATCAGAAGTTTGTTAAAGCAGTTAATCAGATCGGATTCGATAGTAAGTTTCTTATCAACATTCTCTATTCGATAAGCACGCCAACAACCGGAAGTTTAATTCGTGTCTTGTTGATCATACTGTTCTTATTAATTTTATATATAAACTGAACCATCATTACTTTTGTGTAATAGATATAATTTTTGTTTGACAGAAGTTGGTCCCAAGAAAATTCTTGATTTGATGAATGTTCCATGGATAACTAGAGAAAATGTTGCTAGTCACTTGCAGGTATATGAATTGCTTAGATAGTACTACTGACAAATATGATAAGGAATACATGTTCCTAATGATAAAATTTTGCTTTGCAGAAATACAGGCTCTACCTGAGTAGGTTACAAAAGGAAAATGATCAGAAATGTTCCACAGGTGGAACAAAGCATTCAGATTTACCTTCAACTAGTGACATTCAAGAAGAACAAAAGATACTTGTTGAATTAAAGGGTACAAAGCAACACTTCCAAGTTGATCAATCACAAGAGATTGCTACATATTCTGATATGGAAATTTACCAAAGAAAGCTAATTTTGGATAGTGAGGTAGCATCAACACCTTTGGATGAGGACTTACATTTGTTTTTGTTACAAGGTGAATACTATAACATGAACTTTGGCATGCAGAATATAGAGTATTATGATCCAAGGCTTATTGCTGAAGTTCCTACCAATTTGTATGATTCAGAAGATTATTAACTAGTAGACCAATTTGTATGATTCAACTATGAAAAATTGGAGCAATATAAGAGCTGTAAAGGTCACTCTTTCTTCTGTTTGAGTTGACCTTAGTCCATAAGAGTAGTCAATTGGTGGGATTGAATGCGAATCAATCATGGCTTGAAGAGTCTTTTCTACATCCCTCCTTTAAGCTTTGTAGACTTTCATTTGATCCTTGAGTTTTGATTGTTTGCTCTTGGCCTAGCTTGACTCTTAACAACCAAGTCAGATTAACTAACAGTGGATTTGGCCTTCCTAATTCAAATGGAATTAAAGATGGTTTTACCCTATACTCCCCACATTTAATCTTCATCTTACAAATGTAACAAAATGACCTTTTTGCCCTCGTATAAATATTAAAATTTATAATTTTTCACCGTTCCATTATTTGACATTTCCGGTAAAAAGTTAATAATTTTTTTTTTTCCAATTTTACCAAAAAACTTTTTTTAAGTTTTTCAGTACACACCTTTTTACTCTTCTATATTGGAAAACTTTTTTAAAGTTTTTCAGAAAACCTTTATGTACAGAAAATCTTCCAAAATGTTTTCCAATAACTTCAGGCAAACTTTTACCAACCGATTTTTTTTTTTTGATTGGTCCGAAAATGTTAGAATGGCAAAAAAAATGAATTTGAGTTGATAAATAATAAAAAAAAAATCAAAGGTATATTTAACATTTTTAAAAATTTGTGGAGTATAAGTAAAAATGCAGGATATATGATGAAGCAATCAGAATTAAAAGAAGGCCCACTATTTGTCGAATATTTTTATTTCACCATTATGGGCTAGACAGAGATGCAACCCAAAGTCCACTTTGTTGGTGACTTTTATTTTATTTTATTTTTTAATGATATATTATTATTAAGACCTTAAAATATCACTAATTTAATAGTTAACTATTTAAATCTTTAATTATACATAAATTAATAAATATTAAATATGAGTTAATATTAAGGAGTTCAATTATTAAATTAATAATATTTAAAATTTTAACAATGACGTATCATAAAAAAAAATCAATTAGAATTTGTGATAAAAATTTTTGTTAAAAAAATTAGGAATAAAATTGGTAAGAAAAAATATTTATATGAGAGTTTGAAGGAAATTTAGTACACTGATAGAGACAGAAATTTTTTTAAATGTTTTTTTTAATAAAAGTTTTAGTCATTCTATTTTTACTATTTCATAAAATTAATTTCTTAATTTTAAAATTTAATAAATTTGGTTCATCGTTATGATCTTTTAACTAAAAAATGATGATGCGACATGTTTTGAATAATGTAACATATGATATAAAATGATTAACACTTATGAAATTGCAATAAAACTCTATACAAATTTAACTTTCAATATGAGAAACATACTATTTTTGTAATTGAAATAATAACATATGAATAATTAATGCATCTAAATCATTTTATATCATGAAATTTAAGGCTTCAATTTGGTTTGTGACACATCATATGCTTTTTCTTAGACTTGAGTTTTACATTATGAAAGTCAGGTACGGTGTTAGTCAAATTAAAAGTCTAATTTATTTTAACATTTTTAAATAAGTAATCAAATATATTTTATTATAGATTAGCAAACAAATAATTCAATAAAATTAAGTATTTTTTTAGATTTAATATTATATTATAAATAATTATTCTATTTTATTATTATATAATTAAATATATCAAAATTAATGATTCAAACAATAGTTAAGAATGATTGGCAATGAGATCACGAGCCTTTGCGAACATGAGCATATAAAAGTTGGTGACGAGAGGGAAGGGATGGTGGGTGGCGTTAGCCAACGACAGTTGGAGTTAGGGATGGTTGGTTATTTTTAAAAAAAAATAAAATCAAACCATATCCATTTAAAAATTATTATATGGACTAAGATTTATAACCAAATTCATTTTTTAGTTTAAAATTGGTTATAAAACCGATTATAAAATCGGTTATAGTTAAATAACTGATTTTAAAAAATCGGTTAAAACTCGATTATTTTTTAATTGATTTGTATACTTTTAATTGATTTGAAAATTTTGACGTTATACACGAGAGACTTGATATAACTTGTTAATTTCAAGAATATGATGCATTATGAAACTATGATGACAAAACCACGAGCAAGCTGGAACATATTTTTCTTTTCATTATCTTAAACAAATCCTCACCATATAATTCAATCAATAATTAGTGTATGTAAATTATAGACCGTATTACACCACAACCAGTAACACTTTTCAAATATGACATTCATCCTCAGATAAAATGGAAGACAAAAAAAGATAAGAAATCAATAAATGATTTACAACAAGGTGAAATATTTACAAAATATAATATATAACATTTATATAAATATGAAGAAAAAAAAAATGGTTAAACTTATACATGATGTCAAAAGGAAAACATAAAGGAAAAACCTAAGATGAACAAAAAGACTAATTTGTACAAAATGAAGAAATTAAAAACGAGTAATGTTTTTATGCATTATTTTAAACCTTAAGGTATGAACTTTAGTTTATAAAAAAAGGCAAATATGTGTTTTAGGAAATAGATTTTTTGTTGTGAAAAGATAAGAGTTTTTTAAGGTTGTGAAAATGGTGAAATTTCTACTGAAAACTCGTGTTATAGAAGGAATGATACAAAACTTAAAACTTGTAAAACTGGAGAAAAAAATGAAGTACTGTTAAGTTAGGAAGCGATTGAAATATAGAAAAGGAAGAGATAAATGGAAGAATAAAGTTGGAGTTCAAGAATGGTTATCTCGTTGTCGTCGTCGAAATCAAAGAAGAAGCAACAAATTTTTTTTTTGGTGCGTTAATGAGAGAAAGAGAAAATCTTACTAATTCAATTTAAATTATATGTAAATTACAATTTAGAGAAAGGAATTAGGATTCTAAGAAATAATTTATGGTTCAAATCCAAAAATAAAATATGAGTTGATAATAACGCAGATTTCTAGTAGTGTACTAAAACATTAATGGATATCCAACCGGTTGTAAATAAGTTAGATTATAATCATATGATTTTAACTAGATATTTAAAATAAATTTAGAAATGGTTATGAAATTGGACTTGATAACTGGATTTGTTGGACGGGCATAGTTGGAGTTGTAATAGTGCAATGGAGCGTTAGGCGACAATGTGTTAGTGTGGTTGCCCGTCTTAAAAATCCAAATCCTTGCAAAAGAAAATTTGACCCTGTATCCCCACAATTAACCCTATACCTCCAAAAAGCCAGTGAAAATACCATAATACCCTCGTAAATATTACATCAAAATTTTTCGTTTTTACCGGAAAACTTTTTTTAAGTTTTCCGGTACAGAACACCACTTCGGAAAACTTTTTTCAAGTTTTTCGGAAATAATGAACTACCGGAAAACTTGTTAGTGACTTTTCCGGAAATTACCAGAAAACTTCACCCCACAAGTTTTCCAGTAGTTTCAACTTTTTTTTATTATATTAGTATTTAATTAATTTATTTGATTTTAACTACATTTTTTTAGAGATACAGGGCAAAGCTTCATTACGACATAGAGTGACCACAGCCACCCCAAAATTTTCAATAATTTTTTAAGTGATGTAAAAAAATTAAAATTTTTAGAGATACAGGCTAAGCTTCATTACCACAACCACCCAAAATTTTCAATAATTTTTTAAGTGTTGTAAAAAAAATTAATAAAATTTAATTTTTTTTATTTAAAATAAGGGTGTGTACCGGAAATCTTGTTGATAAAGTTTTCCGGAAACATGTTCTGTACCGGAAAAGTTGAAGAATGTTTTTCGGTACACACATTAAAAAGTTTTCCGGTAAAACTCTGTGTACTGGAATTCTTGAAAATAGTTTTCCGGAAGTGAAAAGGATTTTGTAAAAATAAAATAAAAAAATTTGAGGATATTTTTGGCATTTTCAAAAAATTGTAAGGGTATAGAGATAAAAGTGGGAGTACAGGTCAAATTTTCCTTGCAAAAACATGGACGATAGTTACTAGGAATACTTGGAACGAGCTTTTGAGTTTGGAGGAGTAAGCTAATGGTATCAGCAATATTTTATTCAATTATTATTTTTTAAAACTAAATCGACTAAAACAATAGTTACTAATTAGATTTGGAATGATATATATATATATATATATATATATATATATATATATATATATATATATATATATATATATATATATATATATATATTTTGAAACTATATACTTTTTCGGTTTTAATAAAGACAACAACAATATCAATTGTCAATTTTTGTGGTATTAAATATAAATTCTTAACTAATCTTACTATATATATAATATATAATGCTAGGATTTTTAGCATACACTTTCATTAATTTAGATTATACTTTTTAATAACTCTTTTAATTTTATAGAACAAGTTCCCTTTAAAGGCAATTTAAAATACATATACTTTTTTCTTTACTATGAGAATATTAAATGAGATTAAATAATTTTCTCAAAGGTGTGAGGTAGTTTTATTTTGTTTATTTATATATAAAACTAGAGGGATATAGTTAAGATTAAATTAAAACATTGGATCTAAAATTCTCATTTAAACTACCAATTTACCATGGTTGTGCGATTACCCGAAAACTTTTTCACACCTTCTGATTCCCTCAATTTGTTGTCACGAAAGTATTGGTACAAGTTTTATGAAAGTCTTCTATACTGCCTATATCTCTTTTTGTGTAACTAAGAAGATATCGACATTGTTTCCGTCTCATATATATGTACAAACATTGTTGCCGCCACCAATTTATTTGTGCGTTCATTAGTTACTTACTCCTTGGTAGAGTATCAAATTTGTTGTCTTTTGTTCCATGGTTTTGTTACTTCCTTTTGCTCCCCTCCCACCTTAATTTCCAACAAGTAATATCCGTCTTGAGCCTTGCAACATCAAGTCTTTCCTTATCTTTTGTTATGTTGTCACAATCTAAAGCAACCTACATAACATTTTTTGTAATGAAATCGTCAACCTCTCATCTTTTAATCCAGACAATTTTCGATTTTACATAAATAAATTGTAAATTGTAAATAAATATGTGAATATAGATTAGCAAATCTATATATAAAAGTATCTCAACGTAGATATGCAAAGTTGAAAAAATAAAACCTTTCTTATGAAATTATAGTTCAATAGGTATATACATTTAGTTTAAATTAGTTTTATATTAACATTTAATAAAATAAAAGTAATCTATTTTGTCGGTTATATCATTAATTTTAAAATGAAATTACAAAGGTTGGGTATAAAAGTGATTTACACACATAGTACATATCCTCTGTATTAATTATTTCAGATTTCAAATATATGTAAATATAACTTACTTTCTCCCTACTTTGTTATAATTATGTCTTTCCTATCATACTCTTCGAGTAATATAAATTTTAATTTTCAATGACCGATTCATTCTCATGAAATAAATTCTCGTGAATGACACTTTTGAGGATACAATTATATTTGCTATGAATTAAAAAAAAATGTTAATTGCATTTGACTAAGTTTTTTTAATAGTTAATTAAGTTTTTCGTCCTTATTTATAAATATGTTGAATTTCATTTTTAATTTCTGGGAAATTTTCTTCGAACTTTCTTCCCTTAAATATTTTAAATTTTAGTTTATGTTTTTTTACACAAAAATTTCCAATGTCGAATGACTTGTTTTTAATGACATGTCATTGTTATGATCTAAAATATTACTGATTTAATAATTTAATATTTAAATCTTTAAAATTTAGAATTATAAGTAAATTAATAAAGATTAAATATAAATTTAAATTAAATGATTTAATTATTAAGCTAGTGATATTTAAGGTTTTAACAATGACACGTAATAAAAACATCAATTGAAACTAGTTACGTGGACTTTCTTTAAAATCTGGGGAATAAAATTGGTTTTAGAAAC
>JBBPBP010009779.1:9230415-9242809 GCA_037974735.1 Cicer chorassanicum | reverse complement strand
TGGTTTAATTTTGTTTAACAATTTTCATGATAGTGAGTTATTCTTCAATGTGATTTTATGAAAATCATAGCATTAGAAATCGAGAAATCACAATTTTTCTAAAATATATAAAATTACTTCATAAATTATTTACATTTTTATGATAGTGAGTCATTCTTCAATTGTGATGGATAGAGAAATCACAATATTTTCAAGTATATAAAATTACTTCATAAATTATTTACATTTTACATTTTTTTAGTATTTTTTATTTATTTATAAAAAAAATATATAAATCTTATTTTGAAAGAAAAAAAGCTAAATAGATTATAAAGATAAATTTGTCATTTTATCAAAACATGAATCATATCATTTGGTTATCTGTTGTGTATCTAGATAAATTAATCTTAACACGTTTGTTATCATGTGCATATCACATATGACATGATAACTCTTTATCCGGTCTCTATCTATTCCTTATCCTATTCGTCAGCGTTGAGGATATGAAATTTTAGTATTTATACTTGTTTGCTACGAGAGCACTTATATATATATATATATATATATATATATATATATATATATATATATATATATATATATATAATAAATTTAAAAAATTATATTAATTAGATTACTTTTACAAAATTATATCATTTTTATCACATTATTTATTTGGTGGATTATTTTTTTAAAACATTTAGTTATAATTACACTAAATTTAAAAATATTTAAAATATATATATTAAAAAAATTCAGCTAACAAGTTTTTCCATTTTCTCATCTATAAAGTAATTTTTGAAAAGAGGGTTGCCAAACTTGTTTTTATTTTATTTTCTTCTCAAAAACAATTTTTAAAAATTAATTTATAAAAGAGTTTTTAAATACTAAAAACCAAAACATAATCAAACAGTTTTTATCTTTACTTTCACGATTAATAAAACCAAACCGATACATCCTTTTGATGTTGCATAATAACTTGATAAAATCAGCAACATTTTATTCGAACAAAACATTATTTCTTTCCGACCAAATAGAAGTCAATCAGTTTAAAGGTGAATTCTTTTTGCAATTTTTCTTTCACGGCGAGTTGAGAATTGAAAGTGAATAAATTCTCGATCACTACATTATCCCAATACATTGGGTTGATAATTTAAGATAAGCTTAAAATAACACGTCTTCAATCGCATAACTTTAACGGATATGTTCTCATTTTTGTAGTTTTGTATTCACCTTTCTCTTTCCTCTATTTTTCCTATTCACATTTCTCTCTCTTTTCTTTATTTTTCCCTCTTTGTTGATATTTGCCCTACTTTCCTTTGATTTTTTTGTGTTGATGAAATAATTTTCTGACTTTAGGATTGTTTTTTGCTGTTGATATTGAATTAATTTTATTCTATAACAGTATACACAAATTGATGGAAAATAATAATTATTTTTCTAGTCATCTATGTTTTGTGTTATGATGTATTGATATTCTATTTTGTGTTGATGGATAACAATAATAATAATAATAATATTTTTATATATAGGTAAATATGAATTCACATGAAAAAAAATTATGTGATGCTATATCTAATGTTAGAGCAAATATTTTTAGAGATGGTTGAACTTTGTTTAACAATTTTCATGATAGTAAGTCATTATTCAATGTGATTTTGAGTTTGATCAATCGAGACGATGTTATGATAGTACGTCATTCTTTAAATGTGATGGATAGAGAAATTACAATTTTTTCAAATATATAAAATTAATTCAAATCACAATTTTTATAATAGTGAGTCATTATTCAATTGTGATGGATAGATAAATCGCAATTTTTTCAAGTATATAAAATTATTTCATAAATTATTAATATTTTTAACATTTTTTATTTATTTATTAAAAATATATGATTCTTATTTTGAAAGAAAAAAGTTAAATAGATTATAAGGACAAATTTGTCATTTTATCAAAATACAACTCATATCATTTGGTTATCTGTGGTGTATGTATGATAAATTAATCTTACCACATTTGTTTTCATGTGCATATCACACATGACATGATAAGTCTTTATCTTGTACATATTATATCCGGTCTCCGCAGCCTGCATCTTATATGGAGGATATGAAATTTTAGTATTTATACTAGTTTGCGACGAGGTTCCGGTTTCTTTGCCTACCAGTTATTCATATATATAAAATAATAAATTTAAAAATCATATTAATTATAATTAATATAATAAAATAATTATTATTATACAATAAAAATTTTAAAATGTTAAAATTATATTTTCTATAGAGAAAATTATAATTTTTAATATTTAAAAAAATATTAAATATGTACATATATATATATAAAATTTAAAAATGACAATAATATTACTAGTGAGATGAGTTCAGGACATATTTAGATGGATACTAGCGGGGGCAGATTTTGTTGTCATCCCTATTATGATTATTACAATTTATTCGTTGAATCATATTTTTTTGTAATCTAAATTCGTTGAATCAAATGCTATTAAGCACTAGTTTTTCCATTTTAAAAATCACCATATTAAATGATGATTATATTTGACTAATTTATGATAATAACTTATCCATATTCATAATACTATATAATTGTATAGTTTATATTTATAAAAAAGAAGTCGATGTTTTTCATAAAAAAATTGATATTTATAGAAAAAATATGCATTAAAATGAATCTGTCTTAAATAAAATTCTAACCTTTAAAATTTTTTTAAAGCTATTTCTTTTTCAGGTTTATATTTCTTTTCATTGTACTCATTTTTAAAGCTTGTTCTAATCCAATCCAACAAATAGATAATATCAGTTTCTTTGTTATTAGTTGTTTAAAGAAAATGAGCAAGACATTAGAATTCTTTGAGTTGAATACAGGGGCCAAGATCCCTTCACTTGGGTTTGGCACCTGGATTACTGATCCTCATGTCAATATTGCAAAAACTCTCACCACTGCGATTCAGGTACATATAACACAAATTCAATTCAAGCTTTTTTTTTTTTAATCTTTTTATTTTGGAGTTTAATAGATTTCCAACCCACTTTTAGGTGATTTTTATTTTTATGATTATTTTACAAATTCACTGAGCATTTAGAACTTGTTCGAATTTTGTTTTCAAAATTCAGGTTGGATACAGGCATTTTGATTGCGCAACCAGGTATTACAATCAAGCAGAGGTAATTATATTATTATTCATTACAACGATGTATTCATTTTGCGATTTTGTTATTGAGTAATATTATTTATTGATAATTAAATAAATTGATGATATTATGAGCATATGTATTACTCTGTATTATTATAAATTTATAATATTAACCATTAATTTACTGTATTTATCAATTTTTCATTTTAAAATAATCAAATTTCATAATTTGATAGTACGGATTACATTATTTTCATAATTTTACATTAGAAATCTTCGACCAAAATACTAGTGCTATTTTTATTGCAAAATTATATTTGTAGTCTTTTATTTTCGATTTAGTTATAACACATAAATTATTATTTTTCTCATAATGTTAACAAGTTGATCATTTTTTAAATTTTTATTAAAAATTGTTGAAGAGGCAACATCAATATTTTTATGTTTTTTATTGATTTTTTTTCTTTCATTTCTGTTAAAAAGAATTTAAGAAACCTATGCATTTGCTCTTAATCGTCATCCTTAAACCCAGAAAAAATAATACAAAATCAAAACTCTAAAATTAAAAACATCATCATCATCATCATCTTTAAACCCAAAAAAAAAGTATACAACATCAAAACTCTAAATAAAAAATCTCTAATTCAAAAATAAAAACAAGATTTACAAAAAATCAAAACTTAAAACCCCAATTCACTGGGTTGAAAATTAATGAAAGGCAATGATATAAGGTTTAATTTTTATTTTAGGGTTTTGATTTTAGATTTTTTTCACGATGAAGATGGTGAAGATGACGATAAAAATGATAATTGGTAGTAAAAATTGAAACTTATATCCTAACCTTATATTTGACAATAATTTTATTTTTATATAGATTGGTCATGCTCTCAAGAAGATTTTTGATGATGGATTGGTAAAGCGTGAAGACCTATGGATCACATCCAAATTATGGTTTGTTATATTCACATAATATTTCTATCATCTTTGTGAATGTTTGAAAATATGTTTGCATTTTTCAGCATTAAAAAAATGTTTGCTTTTTAATTAACAATATTGTTCAGGTGCTCAGATCACGCTCCTGAAGATGTGCCAGAAGCAATGGATAGAACTTTACAGGAATTGCAACTTGACTACGTAGATCTCTATTTGGTATGTTTCATCTCAACAAATTTTAACATAAATTACACTTTTCTCTTCTAACATACGTTTGAATCACAAATTTGTTCACTCTTGTTATATCCCATAAATGTTTTTTTTTTATAATTAAAATTTTATTGATTAGAGTATAAGGCGTATTTTAAACTCATTGCTTCAACTATAAATGTTAACTATAGAAAACTTTATTTAGTAGAAAAACTTTATTTATTTTTATTTTATGATTATAGAAATAAAATAAGCATCATAAGGTAAATTTATTCTAAAATGAACTAAAATATATTATATATTTCCTTTTCAAGGAAGGGAAATAGTATACTTTAGTTTTGTCTAAGAGAAAATGTACAATTCAAGTATGTGGAAAATATAAAAATAGAATTCAAATAATTAAAAAGAGTATTGAAAAGAATTCAAATAATCAAGGGGTTACTCATTAATCTTCTTTAACATATTGAATTGATGAAATCTATAGATACACCTTCCATTCAGCATGAAGAAGGGATCAATTGGAATAAAGCCTGAAAATTTTACAATACCAAATTTACCCAACACATGGAGAGCAATGGAGGCATTATATGATTCTGGAAAGGCTAGAGCAATAGGAGTGAGCAATTTCTCTTCAAAGAAGCTTCTAGATCTATTGGACATAGCAAGAGTCACTCCTGCTGTTCACCAAGTGGAATTGCACCCTGGATGGCAACAACCCAACTTGCATGCATTATGTCAATCTAAAGGAATTCATCTATCTGTAAGTTTACTTAGCAAAATTTATACTTCTATATATTTTGTTTTTTGGAAATAATGTAGACTAACAAAGTACAAATTAATAACGAAAGCATACAAAATTATAGAAACAACTTTTATTCTTTCACTCTACCATATTTTCCGCTAAATATGATAATAATTCTTTGACCAATAAACTGACAAGTCATCGTTATTGTATTTTTTTAAAAAATGGTTTCGTACTAAATAACATCATTCATTTTTATTTATTTAATTTATGTATATTGTTAGGGTAAAAAAATTAGGATCGTCGGTCGATATAATTCTTATATTATTGAAAATGTATAAATTCAATCATAATTATTTTTAAAATCATATATATAACTGATTTTGATTTGTCGACAGTGTAAAAAATTTTAAATTGTGGTATATAATTACATCATAATTCTAATTAGCATACAAAAAGTAGCTTGCATTTTGTTAAATCACAAAAAATTAATTGTATATCATTGTAGTATGATGATTTCTTATTAGATGACAATATAAAATTACTTTACACTTTCAATACATACATGTTGAACTCATAATAAAGACCTATAAATAAAGACAATTGTTCACTTTAAAAATCTTTTATATCTTTATTAACAAAAACAAAATAAATATAAATTTAAAAAATAAAAACAAAAAAATATTTTCATTTTATTCACACAGTAAACATCCTCTTAATTTCCATAAACAATTCTTCTAGTTAGTTAATATTTGTAACTATCAATGTCTATGATAAATTTTTTCTCTGTAGGGATACGCACCGATTGGTTCACCAGCATTTTGCAAAAGTGACATACTCAAGAATTCAGTTATCGAAAGGGTTTCTAAAAAATTGGGGAAGACTCCAGCACAAGTGTCTCTTAGGTGGGGCTTGCAAATGGGGCATAGTGTGATTCCAAAGAGCACTAATGATATCAGGATCAAGGAAAATTTTGATATCTTTGATTGGTCTATACCTCAAGACCTAATACCCCTGTTCTCTCAAATTAAACAGGCAAGTATAGTTAATTTAATATTCCAATTTTTTAATTACAACTTTTAATTGGAAATGTCACCTATAGTTATCACGTATTGATAATAATTGTCCATTGTGGATGATGTAATTTAATTATTGTCCATTGTCCTTTGAAAAGTTGTTTTATGTTATTTAAATTTTAGATATATATCAATTTTTTATAAAAAAAAAATAATTTTTTTATTTATATTTCATTTAAAAAAGAGTATTATATGGCACAGCAATAATTATTTTGCTTGCAATTTTTTACTTGTATAGGAAAGGTTACATACGGCATCTACACTTATTCATGAGACCTTTGGTCCCTATAAGACCGTAGAAGAATTTTGGGATGGTGAAATGTGAGAAAGACAATGGATTGAGAGACCTACAAGTTGTATGGGTGTTGATGCAGTGGAGTAATTTTTTTTTAAGAGATTGGACTATGATTTCCTTTTACCGAATTTAATGTACTGTGTTATAGAACATATATAGAAGTGGCAATTTCTAGCTTCCAACTGCATGATTATTTATCTGTTGCTATTAGATGGTGTGTTAGGTCTGTTGGTACTTCGTCTAAGTTTCAAATTATTAAGATTTATTTTCTTTAGAGTGTCATTACAACATCTTTAATTTACAACTGCACCAACAAATTGTTGTGTTACATAGAAAAACCGTTGTTTTTTTAGTGCACAAGATCAATTTTTAAATTGCGGTAATTCAAGGTATTTTCTATTCTTTAGATAATATTTTTTTGGCTAAATACCATCCGTACTCCCTTAACTTAATTTCAGTTAACGATTTATTCTTTTATTTTTTTTCGATTTCATTCTTTATGTTTTTAAATAATTTCAGCATTATCATTTTTTTCACAAAATCGTTGCCACTAGAAATTACAATAATCTCAATAAGTAAATTATGGGGCACGAATAACATTGTTTTGACGCGTTCAACAGCAAAATAAAATAAATAGCATATGTTAATATTTGTCTACACTAAATTATATGTTCTAATTACTATTCTGCTCATTGTTTTAAAAAATGTGGATTGTATCTATACGAATAGTCAAATCCCAATATCTTACTTTTAAACTCACAAGTAACACATTAATTATAAAGAAATGAATGATCTCACATCTTTCCAGCATACTTGATGTATATGAGCTGTAGTAGCTTAGTTTTTATCACAAGCTTTTTGCGACAATGAATTAACAATTAATACACTCTCTCCTCGTTTGATTATTTTTCATCATAAGCTCCCTTTTTTGAGCGTACGTTGAGTGATACTAAGTGTCTGTTTGTTTGTGCGTTGGCAGCACGTGATTAATTTATTTGTTTAATTTATCAAAAGCAAACATATTTTGGATCTCAATGTTGACACCTAATTTTGTCCGTTTATTATTTTTTCGTACGTTGAGTGATCCGCATGTCGAAGTCGGAAAAACGACTCGCACCTAAAGCCGAGAAAACGACCCACATGTTGAAATCGGGAAAATGACTCGCACCCGAAGCCGAAAAAATGACCCGCATGTTGAAGCCGGGAAAACGACTCACACCCGAAGCCGAGAAAATGACTCGCATGTTGAAGCCGGGAAAACGACTCGCACCTAAAGCCGAGAAAACGACCCACATGTTGAAGCCGGGAAAACGACTCGCACCTAAAGCTGAGAATACGACCCGCATGTTGAAACCGGGAAAACGACTCGCACTTAAAGCCGAGAAAACGACTCGCATGATGAAGCCGGGAAAACGACTCGCACTTAGTTTTTGTATTGCATCCTTTTAAAAAATGTTCTTTTTTTTCTTTCTCTTGTTCTATTTATACAAAAAAAATAAACTCATGTGTTAAGCTTTCATTTTTCTAAGGTTGTTTGTTCTTACATTTTTTTTCTTTGCAACACAAAATGCTAGAAAAATATAACTAATTGATGCTTATAAACCAATCACCAAGAAAAGAAATTTCACCATATCGTAATATTGAATGTATAGCTCATATCACGTATTTATCAAAATAACAAAAAGATCATAACAACAAATAAATTGTTTTCCCTTAGGATTAGAATTAATAGTCGTTACCGCCGGATAAAATTCATCCTTGCTCGCCGCGCCACATCTCACCTCTTTTTTTTTTTTGTTATTATTATATTTTCGTTACGTTGTTTATTTAACAAAAAATTAATTTTTCTTTAAAACAAAAATAAAAAGATACAATCAGTGAACAAACATCTCACATCTTTTTTTCGTTATTATTATTATTATTATTATTATTATTATTATTATTATTATTATTATCACTATTACCATTATTACTATTATTATTATTATCACTATTATGTTGTTAATTTATTTTGATATGTATATATATAAAGTAAAATTAATAATAAAATCAATCAACACATAAATATTTTCTACCAAAGAACTACGTGTGTTTTGATTTCCCCATTGCACCTGGGGTTACATAGGAGCAAGGTTTTTTCCTTGTCAAATCAAATTAATAAAAAATATTTTTCCTTCTTTTATTACTGTAAATAATTTATTTATTTTTTTTAGTCTTCTTTTTGGGGTAAAATTAAATGAATAAATAAATAAATAAATAAATAGTTTATATACAATTAATTATAGGGTAACCGTTTTAACGGACGTTGTAGGGTGGTAATACTTTCACTATCCCGAATCTAAATTTTTGGTTCAAAAATTATTATTTTAGGTTTTATCCAATTTTTCCTTTGAATAAAATAAAATTAGTGGCGACTCCTTTTTCGCGGACAAACCGGACGCGATACTCAAGACTCCGAATTCTAATTCGAAAGATTAATTAATATTATACGTATCACTTTTAATTTATTATTTTTCAATTTTACATTTATGATGATTGAAATAAACTTATAGTTTATAAGGATAGTTTGGTAAAATTATTCTTCTCCATTTTCTATTTATCATTTTTCTTAATTTATGTGAAATGGTCGACATGCATCAAGTGATTTAGTTTTATGATATATCATTGATAAAACTATAAAATATTATTATTTTAATATTTTAACTATTTAATCTTAAATTTTTATTAATTTATCTATAACTTCAAAATAAACATTAAATTGTTAAATTAAAGTCGTGATAATTGAAAATTTAGAATGATCAAAGTTAGAAGGAATATTTTACAAAACTTAAAATAAAAGTTGGTATATTTAGAAGAATTAAAAACATATTTAACTCTAATAATAATAATAACTTATTGGAAAATGAATCATCGATATGTGATATTCTCGCATTATAGTTTATCATTACATGTTCTTATATAAACAAAAGTGAATCAAAGAAAATTGATGTATTTGGTATAAAAATTGAACTAAATTTAGACTAGATATATCAATTTTCGTTGACACACTTTTATTTATAAATAAGAATAAATGAAGTATCATACTATACTATTTACTTTATTATAAAATCTTCTGTAAATATTTATTACAACAATGATTAAATTCTAAATTTTCACTCAGTTATTTAATACCTTATTTTCAGTCTATCTCACTTTTTCTATCATATTACTATCTCTATTTCTTTCTTTCTCACCTAATCGATTCTTTCTGTGTCACCTAATCGATTGGACTAATTATTTCCCTATTTACTATATAAACACTTGTGCTATAGTCATGGCAATGCATTCACAATAGCATTAAAACACTAGTGAGGATACTAGCTGAAGCATACTTCAGTTGGAGAGGCAATTACTTAACCATGGAAATTGAATTAGTTTCTAGAGAAACCATAAAACCTTCATCACCAACTCCTTCTCATCTCACATTATACCCACTTTCTTTTATAGATAACATTTTTTACCGCAAGTACGTGCCAGTTGTTTTCTTTTACAACTCAACCGAGGATAGTAACCAAATTCTCAAAATATCACAACTCCGAAAATCATTATCTCAAGTTTTATCCAAATACTACCCTTTTGCTGGCAGATTGAAAGATAAAACTAGTATTGAGTGTAATGACCAAGGTGTGTCATTTCTCGTGACAAAAGTTAAAAACAAATTATCAGAGATCCTCAAAAACCCTACAGAAAAAATGTTGAACCCTTTGTTCCCTGAAGAATTACAATGGAAAGACATGGATTGGAATGGAACTTTAATAGTCATTCAAATTAATTGTTTTGCATGTGGAGGAATGGCCATAAGTATTTGCATGACTCACAAAGTTGGTGATGGTACCACCCTTTTCAACTTCATGAATGATTGGGCTATCATCAATCAAAAAGTAGAACTAGAAGAAGAAGAGATATTATTATTACCCCTTCCTTTACTTGATAATGGAGCTTTAATGTTCCCCCAAAGGAAGTTACCTATTTTTCCAGAACTTAAGCTTGTGAAAGGAAACAATGTGGTGTACAAAAGGTTTGTGTTTCAAGCCTCGGCGATTAAGTCTCTCAAGGTAATGCTAACTAACTCCACGAATTCTCCCTCACGTGTGCAAGTTGTAACTGCATTGATTTACATGCGTGCGGTTTCAACAATGGGATTAAATTTCACTACGGCACCATTCAGTACAGTGGTGGACATTCGCAGAAGAATGATTCCTCCATTGTCTGAAAGGTGTGTAGGGAACATAATTTGGTTCTTATCTATGTACGTAGATAAGAATGAAATGGAGTTGCAGGATGTGGTATGCAAAATAAAAGAAGGACTACATGAGTTTTGTGATGTTTATCCGAAAAAATTTAGAGGAAAAGAGAAAGATGATTTGTCATTTATATTTGAGTGTTTAAAACATCTTAATGATCCTTATTCTGAGGATCAAACTATGTTTACTTTTAGTAGTTGGTGTGGATTTCCAATCTATGAAGTAGATTTTGGTTGGGGAAAACCTATATGGGTCACTAGTTTTGGTTGTTTTTTGAGAAATCTAATATTTATGATGGATACAAGAGATGGGAAAGGGATTGAAGCACTTGTGAATATGGAAGAGGATGATATGGCTAAATTTGAACAAGATGTGGAGCTTCTTCGATATGCCTCTCTTAATCCAAGCAATGATGAACACGAGGACTATGTTGTCTCATCTAATTAAGTTCTCTTAATTCCTTCTTAAGATATTTCTAACACGTAGATCTATATCTATAATAATGTGTTAGTTTTTGAATTTCGAAAAACCTGCACCGTAGAAAGGTTAAGGTTACTCGTAATATGTTAAATAATTTTATCTGTGATATCCTTTTCATATAGGATTTCTTAAATGTTTTTAATTCACACTACACTAGTTCTGTTGTTCCAAGATCATTTCCAACACTTTTGTTGGCCACAATCAAATATTCTTAATAAGTATTGAACTTTGAATGTGTTGAAAAAAGATTTGTAAGATATTTGGATCCCTTCTTGCACCTTATAAACCCAAGGCCCTACACCTGATAAGGCAATTTCAATCCCTTAGCATTTGGCAAATACAAGCAATCAATGAACAAAAAGATTAAAAATGCAAAGCCTAAAAGCTGATGAAAACATTTTGTATCTTGAAAACCAAACGCCGCTGAAATTAATTCTAAAGAGACTTGCACGTACATGACAGCAACAAATTCAATAGTTAAATGATTTGTATTCCTTTTGAAACTTGTTTTGGTAATAAAAATAAACATAAGGTTATAGTCATTCAAGCGACTCACATTTTACTGATATACATCCCACATGTGCGTTGCCTCAAAACAGAAAATAGAGTAATTGTGTTCAATTCAATTTCCTATACCAATTTCACATGACAACAACTATTTAATATTACTATTCATACACCAATTTAACATGACAACAAGTATTTAATATTACGATTCATCTAACTCGCACTGAATGATTCAATTGACAATTTCATATAAATTTTGAAATATATATATATATATAAACGAGAGATAAAATAATATATTTTAGTAAATTATTTATATCAACTATTATGGTATTCACAGTTACCATTTATACAAAGGGTAAGACAGTGAATTGAAAGCGATACATATATAGCATTAATTACATGGTATAATTAGAAGAAGAAAAAAAGTAAATAAAATTACATTGAAATTTAAATTGTCATTTATTTTAAACTTTTTTTACAAATTAATCACTCCTCATTGAAGAGATGATGTAAAGGTTTAAATATTTTTTATCCAAACAACTATATTATTTTTTTATTTTTAGTCGCTGCAAATTTTTTTAAAATTTTTAATCTTTATAAATATACTTTAAGTCCTACAAAATTTATTCGCATTAGAATTTATTCTTTTAATATGGATAATATTTAATTTTAGTATTTGCGATATTCATTTTGATCTCTATTTGTAGAGATAAAATTAAATGGTTTACCTATTAC
>JBBPBP010009779.1:9214341-9225055 GCA_037974735.1 Cicer chorassanicum | reverse complement strand
ATAATATAATATAATATAATATAATATAATATAATATAATATAATATAATCTTAGATTATAATTATAATTCTTTATAAAAATATGTAACAATGCATGTAATTGTCAAAAATATTAAATAGGTTACTCCTAAAAATTAGTTCATATATCTATCTGTCCAAGAATTATGACGACGTTGTATTCTAATACAATTTCAATATATTATATGTTTAATTGTAACCATTCTTAATTAGAATATTAAGAATTCGATACTATGTTAAATAAGTTTAGATTATTAAATTGATTTTAATCTTGCTCTAAAAAACTAACTCAAATGATAAGGGAGTTCAAAACATTAACAAGACTCTAACATTCAAAATCTCAAAAATATTGACAATATAAAACTCTAACACAACTTTAATATTCACACTTACACCTAACATGGATCTTGAATCATATTATATTGTTATCTCTAACTTGACTATAAGATTATATTAAATGAACTTGAATCTTATTTCAAAAATAAATTTAAATTTGAGTTTTCTAAAATATATAAATTTTTCATAACACGTTTAAAATCTCGTGAAATAAAAGAGTTTTTTGTTTTTTAAACAAAATTAAGAACAAATCTGAATTTTTTTAGAAGATGTGGAGTTATAAGGTAAAATTTTCAAAGTCTAGAGCAATTGGGGTCCGAAGATGCCAATGAGTCCAGTGAAGTAAAGCCCAAACACATTCAGAGGAGCCCATTTTGAAGTTCAATTATAATTAGCTCTTTCCTGTAAAACGACGGCGATAAAGTTCTGCCGGGAACAACGACGGCGATACAATTCTGCCGGATCAACGTCACCGATACAGCCGCGGAGTAGATCGGAGAACCAAACCCAGCTTGCTTCGGCTGAAACCTAATGGCTCCGAAGCCCAAAACAACGCCGTCCCAGCCTCCTGCTCCACCTCCACTCGAAGATCTGTTCACCACTCTCAACAAGCACATCCAATCTTCCGCTTTCTCAAATGCCGTCAAACTCACTGATCAGAGTCCGTCAATTCTTAATCGCCTTTCATTTCAATGAATTATATATATCCTCGTGTTAACAGCTTGTTTTTCCCATCGCAGTTCTCGCAATTGCGCCTGGTGACGAAGACGCACTCAGATGCAAGGTCGTCGCGTTAATCAAAGATGATCGATTCGATGATGCAATCTCCGCCATTCAATCTTCTCGTACTCCTCCCGATGATTTTCATTTCCTTAAGGTACGTCACTTAAATCTGAGTTTCCTTCTTCTTCATTTTTTGCCGGATTGTTTTCTGATTTATTAATTGGTGAAATCCAGAACAAGAATTTAGGATAGGGTTGTCGTCTCAGATTGTAGATTTCATTATTAGGGATTGAATTATGAAATGGAAGCATGATGGGAACTGTTAGTGTTCTCTAGTAGTAGGTATTAGGTCTATGAGTCAATTTTGTGTGTGTGTGTGTGTGTGTCTATATGCACTGAAACAGGCACACATTTCATAGAAAACTTTGTTGGAGTTCATTGGGAAAGTGATTGGATTGTGACCAGGACATGCTTGGATTGACTTATTTGATTATCTATTGACATAAGCACCTATGAGACTGTATGGGAGAGCATATGTAAACAGCTTACGACTTGATCATTACAGGATAGCTTATGACTTGTTCGTTACAGGATATCTTATGACTTGTTCATAACATGCTAGCTTATGAAAACAACTTATATGAAAACATTTCGTTTTATTTTCTGTTATAGAAATTGCATATGCATAAGCACTTAAACAGTTAAACGTAATTAAGTTGTTTATCCAAATAAGACCCTGATGGCTTTTTAAATGCTCACTGTTGTTTTTTTTTTTTTAACTCTTTGTTGGTTCTGAATAGGCATATTGCTTATACAAACAAAACAAGTTGGATGAAGCTTTGGAGTCTTTGCAAAAACATGAGAGAAATGATGAAACTATGCTTTTGGAATCTCAAATTTTGTATCGTCTTGGAAAAATGGATGCTTGCTTAGATATCTACCAGAAGCTTCAAAAGTCCAAGATTGATATGATGGAAATAAATTCTGTTGCTGCCTTAGTTATGGCTGGGAGATCATCTGAAGTTCAAGGATGGCTGGATTCATTTCGGGTTAAAGCAACAAGCAGCTTTGAATTGGCATACAATACTGCTTGTTCTTTAATTGAAAGGAATAAGTACACAGATGCTGAACAACTCTTGTTGTCTGCACGAAGGTGATGTGCTATTTTGATTTGTGGGAATCATGATATAGAGCTAATGACTTTAATATTTCATGGGTAACATTTAACATTATAGTCCAACAATTTTCAATTTTATTATGTGTGATGTGTATATAGAGTATTACCATATATCGGCCTTATCAGTGGCTAGATGTGATATTTTTAACACACTTCATGATAATGTGCTTGTTAGTTCTAGAGCTTTGTTTGTAAATTATAAATTTTATGTACTTCTTTTGAGTCATGATAAAAACCCATTTTTACCTTTGACCATTAGTAATAGACTCTTCATGTTGGGAAGGCAAGTGTGTCATTGGTATGAGTAAAAGTCCCTCATTGGAAAACATTTACCTAGTTAATTGCTTTAATCAACTTTTGCTAATCAGTTTGTGGTCTTTACTTCAATAACTTACCTTTTAAGTCATGAACTTATTACCCGGGAAGGTATCCATGAAGTGGCATATACTTACGTTTGATTCATATTTTTTTTTATCAGAATTGGTCAAGAGAGTCTGATGGAAGATAACTGGCCTGATGATGATATAGAAAATGAATTGTCTCCTATTGCTGTACAATTGGCCTATGTCCAACAGGTAGAAGTTCTAAACTTCTGATTTCTCAAAAAATTATTTCTCTTTCAAGCAAATATTTCTTATTTTTTTAGTCAGAAATTTTAATCAATCATTGATGGACAGCTTCTTGGGCGTAAACAAGATGCTATTGAAGCTTACGTGGACATAATTAAACGAGATATGGCCGATGAATCATCTATCGCAGTGGCAGTCAACAATCTTGTTTCATTGAAAGGTCCAAAAGATGTTTCCGATAGCCTGAAGAAATTTGATCGGCTAAAAGAGAAAGAGACACAAAGCTTTCGCCTAGCTCATGGACTTGAATTGAAACTTTCAGCAAAAGAAAGGGAAGCAATATATGCAAATAGGGTTCTTTTGCTTCTTCACGCCAACAGACTTGATCAGGTTTTTCATCTCTGTCTTCCCGTCCTTAAATCAGCAAGCATGCATCATTAGTTTTTTTTTTAAATACTTGGCTACGGAGAATGCTGCTAATGTTATTTTACGATCATAATTTGTAGGCTCGAGAACTTGTTTCTGCATTGTCAGACATGTTTCCAGAAAGTGTTGTACCAGTGTTGCTGCAAGCTGCCCTCTTGGTTAGAGAGAACAAAGCTGGAAGGGCTGAAGAAATACTGGCACAGTTTGCTGGTAAGTTTCCTGAGAAGTCTCAGGTTCTATACCTAGCCAGGGCTCAGGTGGCGGCAGCGGCTGGCCACCCACATATTGCAGCTGATTCTCTGACTAAGATACCAGATATCCAACACATGCCTGCTACTGTTGCCACCCTTGTGTCTTTAAAAGAGCGAGCCAGCGATGTTGAGGGTGCAGCTGCTGTTCTTGATTCTGCAACTAAATGGTGGTCTAATGCTATGACTGAGGACAATAAGCTTAATATTATAATGCAAGAGGCTGCCTCATTCAAGCTCAAGCATGGAAAGGAAGAGGATGCTGCTAAACTCTATGAGGAGCTCGTTAAAAGTCAGGGAAGTATTGAAGCACTAGTTGGGCTGATAACAACAGTTGCCCGTCTGGATGTTGTTAAGGCAGAACTATACGAAAAGCAACTGAAGGCCTTACCTGGATTAAAGGGAATTGATGTGGACAGCTTGGAGCGTACTTCTGGAGTTAAACGAGTTGAAGGTCCTTCTGATGTGGGTGTCATTGAAGCGTCTGAGGAAGGAAAGAATAAGACAAAAACTAAGAAAAAGAGAAAGAGAAAGCCAAGGTATCCTAAAGGGTTTAACCCTGCAAACCCAGGTCCTCCACCAGATCCAGAAAGGTGGCTTCCTAAGCGAGAGAGATCAACTTTTAGGCCCAAGAGGAAGGACAAAAGAGCTGCTCAGGTGAGAGGCTCACAGGGCGCTGTAGTTAGAGAAAAGCAAGATGCTGGTTCTTCGTCTAGTCATTCAAATCCAAAATCAAACCAGGCAACTACCTCCAAAGGTGCTACGCAGAGTGCAGTTTCTGAGCAAACCAAGCCTTCATCCAAGTCGAGAAAGAAGTCTAGGAATTAAATTAGCTGGGATTTTGATTTCTGATAAACATGTTGTATTTCAGACATTTTGTTATTGCTACTTTCGATGACTAAACCGAGGGTCCATATACATTATACACTGTGTTAGTTCAATCTCCAAACCATCAGTTTTGGTTCAAGCAAATGAGTATATGTGTAAGTTTTGGTTCAAGCAAATGGGTATATTTGTCTATTGGATGCAAGTGTCAATGTGCGACTTTGACATACTTTGTTTTTTGGCGTTCATGGAAATTGATATATCATCGCTATGTATATGAATATTCGTTTTGCTTTGGCCACTTCATGTAATGGTGGGTCAAGTATATTACCGTGAATCCCAGATTATAGAATGATAGATTATAGATGATAGTGTATCAATAGATTATAAAAATTTGCTCGTGATTCCTTGATCCCGATGATAGATGAAGATATCATTTGACTGAGAGAGCTAATTTATGTCCCTTCATTGATTTGTCCTGCTCTATGAATTTCAATTGACGCTTCCAATTTCAAAAGCATTTTCATTCACACGTTCCCGTTTTTCTTCATTGATTAAATATTTATTAGTTTTTATTTATATTTTGCTTTTGCCTTTGACTTCTACATCACAGCTGTGGCAGCTTTTGAAATTTAAAAAATTATATCATATCATTCTCGATCTATATTTCATTTGTGAAAACGCCTCGAGTGATTGATCTCTTCTTCATTTGATTTATTTGGATTTCAACTTTCTCACACAATCTCTGACAAGTCTCTCTCGTTTATGCCAGATCGTTTGCATTTAGTTAGACTTCAACACATTTAGGTGTAAGCGCTGGTCTCTTTATGTGAGACCTTGTGATTATGGTTTTGCTTCAAAAATTGCTGAGGCATTTCATTTGGTTATCCTATTCAATTGGCGGATTCGTGGAATGGGTAAAACTGTCTCTGTGAATTTTGGGAAGCAGAGTTTTGCTTCTCCTTGATATGGTAGTAGGGAAGCAGAGTTTTGCTTCTCCTTGATATGGTAGTATCACCATTTTTTTAAAAGACTGTATCACCAAATTGTATGCCATTTTTTTCATTTTCTTAGTTTCAATTGTATGGCGGTGAAATTGGTGCACATTAAGTGCAAAAAGAAGAAATATTATGAATTTGAACTCATACTTTAATATATCAAATTTCTACGGTTTTTTATCATTAGAGTTGTATTTACAAAATTTTGTATGTCTATTTTTAATTAACTTGAAAATAAATTTTTTGGTCGCCTTTTAATATCTTATCTTACTAATTTATAATCCATACCCTACTATTTAAGAGACACAAAATAGCATAAGTTGATGGATAAAAATGTAAATCGTGAACCGCACTTTAAAGTAAGTTTGAACTTGACTTACGAAATAAATGAGTGGTAAGTAAAAAGTTGGACTTTTGTTAATAAATAGTAGAACTTGAGTAAAGTTAATTATAACACAATCAAATATGAATAAAGTTTTACATTTTTTATAATAACTAAATATATATATATATATATATATATATATATATATATATATTATAAATAACAAAGGCTAGTGCTATTAAAGGTTGGTCTTAGTGGAAAATGTCAGACTTCTACATAAATCCATGGAAAAAATAACAAAGGTTAATAAAATTTTCAAACGTACTTTATTACTACAATTGAAACAATAATTTTCTTCATAATACTATTCACCTTACTAGTATATATAGTATTATTATTAAAATGTGTTTTTGGTAATAAAGAAATTTAAATAGAAATTATCTCGTCAAAATAACAAAAACTTAAATAGAAATAGATTTCTATTTAAGTTATGTATTTGATTTTCTTTTATAGAAAAGATAATAAATATTATTATAAAATTATAAATAACTGTAACATTGTGGGTTTGAATTTGAAATAAGACGTTCAATATAGTAATATCAATATTTGTGAGTTGAGTTAGTATTTAAAGAGAGTTTTCTATTTTATTTTAAATAAGATTAATATATAAAGATTGGATTTAATATTTATTGTGGTTGGTACATGCTATTGAATCTTATATTCACATTCCTTGTGACTTGCGTTTGGATCTTATATTCACATTCATAGTGTTGAACCAATAAGAAACATACTGGTTTAATTACATTAATGAGTTTTAATTTGTTTTGTTTACTGATCATAAGCATAAATAAAGCACAGATCATTTGTCCCATAAGGACAACTCATGGTAAATAGGTTATGATGCATGTTTAAACCCTTCCACATTTAGTGTCTGAAAATCGTAACTGGACACTTTATAATTAGGTTTGACAATATTTTCCTCGTTTTCTTCGTAAGACCGGTCAATTTAACACAACAAATTTAATACTACATCTAGTCCCGTTATTAAAAAAAAATAAAAACATCAAAATTAATATACTCATTAATTATTTTTTCTTATTTTTACATTTATACCCTTATTAAAAACTGTGAAATATTAAAAATCTATTAATAATATTAAAAAGACAAATATCTTAAATAATGATATAAGTATAATTTAAAAAATAAATAAAATCAATTCTCTTACATTGGACACGAGTGAGTAGCTACTACTATTTCTCATCAGTTTTGGATTATTAAACATCACAATGGTGACCAATAAAGGAATGCGTTGTTATAATTTTGGGTTTACCTTTTCTGTATGGTTAAATCGTAAATTTTTTTAAAGTTGGGAGTAAGTGACAAGTAGTTAGATTGAAGGTTCCTTTCTCTTTAAGTGTTATTTCCTCTCAATGGCAGATTGAAGGTTCGTGAATTGTTGTCGTGGGAAAAAAAACTCACCAAACTGCACCATACTGAAACTTATCTTTGACAATTAGATCTATCCTCTTTTACATTTGGTTTTCAGTTTGAGAGTTTTTATTGGAAAATATGAATGGCTAGGGTGCATAAAAACTTGAGGTTGGAATTAAATGGATACTATAACATTGTTGTTTACAAGCTTATGCTTGACAATGTGTTAGCAGAAATCTATCAAGTTAGAAATTTTAAGAATACGTTATACATTAATCTATTTACAATATGTATTGTCTCAATGGCATAAACTAAAATAATTGGAGTCTTTGTTTTAGATCTAATTGATTAGATGATGATGGAAATAATTCATTCTTCAAATATTGAAATGTGCTAGTTTTTTATATTGAATTTAATTCATTTTCTCAAAATCAGTTTGTAACGTGAAAGAGAAATGTTATTTTTTATAAAGTCTTCTTAATATGCTTATATATACTTCGGTGGGTGATCCGACTAATTGACTTTGATATTACCCTTGCAAAATCAATTTAATATAAAGTTGTCATTCTTTATAAAATTTTATAGAACTATTTCTCTTATCAATTTGGGAGTGTTTTATTTGCTTATGAGATATTTATGCAAATGGGGAGGAGATGCCACTTGTTTCACTTGTTTCATTGCTTAAAGGGATCGACCAAAAAATAAATAAAAGATTACTATTTTCTACACATAACCTAAAATTATTGTTAATTATTGTTGAACTACTAGTACTTCCTTTATTAATTGTTAGTAGTTTGCTATACTGTACCAAATTCTATGAGGTACGTATTTATCAAGTATGCGCAAAAAAGGAGCTTATATGTCTTGCTCCTTTGTAATACATCTGTTAGTTATTTTTTTTTTTTTTTGACAAATATGTTTGTCATGTCTTGCTCTTGTTTTTCTTTTAAATATTAATTCACTTAAATTGGTAGGATATATTAAATATAAACATAAATTTAATATTATTAAAAACAAAAATGATAAATCTATTAAAGTACTCATAATATTTAATTTAATAACATAAAACAACTCAATATTTATAAATAATGTGATAAAATCAAAGTGATTGAAATGTTCGTATTTTTAAATTTGTAACGTTGACGAACTAGTTATTTGTTAAATTAGCAAATTGATCGAAGTTAATTTGTTAATCTGACTTAAACAAACATTATAATAAGACGGAAAATTAAACAAACATTACCTATCAAACAATGTCGATTTGAGAAGTCAAAATCATTAACTTAAAATAAAGGGAAAAAAAATCAGAATTATTAACTTAAAATAAAGGGAAAAAATCAGAATTACAGGAAGAGTTTGTTTACGGTCGAAAGAAGTGGATAGATAAATAGTTATGGTTAAAAAAAATTAATCCCACTAGAAATTTTTTATAACTACTTCGGGAATAAATAATTATTCTACTTCAAACAAACACCTCCATACAATTTTGATTGATAACTGCATTTTTAGTTGTACAATTTTTCCATACATCACATAGCACATTCATTCAAAATCTCATTTGATTTCAAATAGAGTTAGTTTATAAATAATATGTTTGATATCAATTACGGTTAACACAAATAGTTAAAAAAATTGTTCACACCCGTTGTTATTTGAATATCAGTTTAGAATTAGGCTTTTCATGGATTGTGATTTATAAATTTTGTTGCAAATATTCAAAAAAATTAGTGGCTTTCCATGAGCTTGCAAGGAGATAGCTCTCACCATCTAAATTTCCAGAAAAAATAATGTGTTTGATTATTATATGTCCTACTTATAGATTAGTTTATTACTTTATTTATTTATATCTTCCAATAGAGGTTGGAACCGTGTTTCACATGTTTTGTGGGCTAACCAACAACTCCAGTGTTAAATTGGAATCCGTATTCCTTCTAGTATTGTTTTCAAACTCGGTTCTGGTATTGACCAGGCAAGACTATAGAGTAAGTGGATTATTGGTTGAACCATAAAAATATTGATCAAAATGCATAATTAAATCAAATGTTTACTTGCATTTTTGGTCTCCTATTTTAGGTGAATCGCAAAAGTAGTCCTCCATTTTATTTTCTTCAGTTTTGGTGCCCCAAACATAATTTGAGTCCAAGGGAGTTGTTATTTTCTAATGACGTGTCAAAAAAATAGTGACGTGGCAGACATCTACGTGGATTAAAAGTCATTACTATATTATTTCAAATTAAAAAAAAATACAATTTATGTTTTTAAAAGTTATTATTATATTGTTCCAAATTTTAAAAGAAAAGCTAAAATTAAAATAAAAAATCTGATGTGAACACATCAGATGTTCAATACAAAAATTAGCAAGGCATGTGAACCCTAAAATCAAAAATCGACCACTTGTTCATCATCATCAGATTTGATCTTCTTCTTCATCTTCGTTTTTCTCCTTCATCATCTGTATTCTTCATCTGGGTTCTTCTTCTTCATCATTTTCATCAAGAAACATTTTCAACCCACCCACAACCAAAAGACAATAAAGAGTTTGAATAAAGAGTTTGGGTATTTGCATATCCTGCAATTTTTATATTGCTAATTTGCTATAATGACGTCCATTTATTGCGAAATAATTTTCTTGTACATGGTGTAGATCTAAGATGAAGGAGCAGATGCAATATTGTGTTGATCACCCAGAGGAGATTACCAAGCTTGCTAAAGTGAAAGCTCAGGTTTCAGAAGTCAAAGGAGTTATGATTGAAAATATTGAGAAGGTAAAACACTTAATTCCTATCATGTTCTCTCCTATGCTGCCAGGAAATTATGCAAATTTATTGTCTTTTGGTTGTGGGTGGGTTGAAAACGTTTCTTGATGGAAATATCCAGATGAAGAATACGGACGATGAAGAAGAAAAACGAAGATTTTTTATTTTAGAGTTCACATGCTTTGCTAATTTTTGCGATGCTTCTGATGCGTTGAATTGGGGTTGATGCCTTGCTGATTTCCACATAGACGTCTGCCACATCACCATTTTTTTGACACGTCGTTAAAAAAATGACAACTCATCATGATTTAGACTCAAATTCTATTTGGGACCAAAACTGGGGACAAATAAAATGAGGGACTACTTTCGCGATTCACCTAAAATAGGAGGATCAAAAGTACAATTAAGTCTAAATCAAATGAAATCTAAGACTCAGTTGTATAATTCGGATTCATGAGACTTATAAACGTAAAAAACATATAAGACTAATCGAATAATTTTAAATCATATTTTAACTATTCTTTAGAGGAATATATTTTAAATCATAATATATGAATATGAAAGTTATAAATTTTATTAAGTTTTTATATATTTATTACAACATTATCATAACTAGCTACTTGTCATAGTGGCAAAGCATTAGGCTGAAATATTTGTATTGTCATTTTTTAAAAATTAAGAACACTTCAACATTTTACGACTAAATATATTTTTATTCTTTATAAAAAAAATATTTTTTAAATATATTTATTATCTTTTAACTTTAAAAATTTTAAATGATTTTTTTAAATAATGTTTATAACATTATAAAAAAGATATTTCACAAAAATTTATAATTTTTAAGCCAAAGTTAATTAAAATATTGATCACTATTATAAGTAA
>JBBPBP010009779.1:9163203-9181909 GCA_037974735.1 Cicer chorassanicum | reverse complement strand
ATATTATATATATATATATATATTGTTTTTGTTTATAAGATTAAATCAATTTAGATAATCATGCTTTTTAAAATATAATAATTTTAGTGTTTTATTATAATTTTTTAATTAAAAAAAGACGAAAGAATATGTTTTAAATAACGTAACATATGATACAATAATTAAAATGATTAAAATTCATAAAATCACAATAAATAATTTCTAAAATCTTAACTTTTATCTTTTTTTTCTTTCTAATTTATTTTATTATATATTAATAATTAATACATCTAGATGATTATATATTATGACATCGTATGATATATTATTAAAAAATGTCAAATAATTTTTTTTTAGTTTAAAAATTTAATAAAAAGACCAAAACTATTAATTTTTAAAATAAAGAGACTAAATACAAAAATTATTAAAAAATAGAACGACCAAAACTACAATTAAACTACTTAAAACATTTTCATCAATTTTTATTTATTTATAAAACCCGGTAACACTTAAATTGTAATGTAACCTTTAATGTAGAGAAATACGTCTCGTCACCATAAATCAAAGACAAAATTAACCTACACAAACAACTTGTCAAAAAAGAAACATACACCGAGAAACATAAACGTTGAATTTTGAAAACATCAATCCCAAAAGTAAAAGAAGTAAAACTAGGGTTATAGTTTGCGAGATTGTTTTTTGTAATGCTGATCTTCGGATATGTTTAGAAGAATGATTTTAGAAAATTTTGGATAGCTAAATTTATATGTTAGTTGAAAATTAGTCTTAAAAAAAAGAAAAATGTATTAGTATTTTTAATTTTTTAATTAATAATTATATTATTTTTTTCTCATATCAGCATCTATTTATATATTTAGTAGACTAAATTAGTTGTACCAGTAAATTATCTTTTGCTATATTTATTTTGAACATTGCTGAATTTAATGATAGTCTCAATAAATTGATTAATTAAAATACAACATTTATAAAACAAATTATTCTTAAACATTTCAACAAACAATCAAACTACAAATTTAAAACAAACTAAAATTAACAATAACACACAAATAAAGAAAGATAACTAGGAAAACATAAAACACCAACACAAGTATATTAAATATCAAACAGATGGAGTGACCAAAACACAGTTGTTATGACGGCTTTTTGGAGGGCCTTGTAAATTGTAATGCTAGGACATTGCTCGATAAAACGCCAACCATAGGATTTATTCTTCCTCTTCTCTATTGTCATTGTTGTCAATAATATGATAAAACAATGATTAAGCCATAAATCTCAGTTGCACTTTAAAAAAAAATTGGAAAGAAATAGATCTTACAAAAACCGAGAGAAGAAAACAAATGAGAGAAAACACTTGTAAAATTTTACGAGAAATAGAACTATATATGTGTATACAAAATAATATGTCTCGTTTAACTTTTCGTAAAAAAACTCAACAACTTGAATTAAAAAAAAAAATTAAGAAAAACTAAGAAATATATGATAGAATATGAGGAAAAAAATATATGATAAAATATAATTTATATGACCACAAAAATGTTAATTGGTCCATAACTCATTAATCAATTCGAAAATAGTTGTTATATTTTATTTATAAAAAAAATCAACTTACGCGGACCAGAAAAATGAACAAGAAAACATGGTCTTAACCGTGAGGACCACCGGTTACACAGATTGGTTCGTTGGTTCTAATCCATATACCCTGCTCTAGATAGAAGTAACAAAACTAAACAAACCACATAAAAAGGTTAGCTAGCTAGCCATGATTCTTATGATCTTGATTTACTGTTAAGATAATAATTCAACTCTATAATAATATATAAAAAATAAATATATTCCTTAAAATTCATCTCGTCCATCATTTTAGGCATAAAAACGAACTATTAACTTATAATTTCAAAGAATGTCTTAAGTGTAGTTATTAAATAATTTTGAATCACAGTCGACAGAATTTGGCAGTGCCGTGAGTTCACGATTCTCTTCTGTATCTTGACGACCGCCTCTGGCTTTCTGCCTTGGGGCAAGCTACTATGGCGCCACGACGTCGTAACAGTAAAAAGGCTGACTCACATAGATGCAAAGTGACTTTTAATGGAAACATTACAATTAGAAAATGCAATGAATTATATTAAAGGAGGCTGACTCACATAAATTTCCCCTTTAACCGAGAATTAGTCACGTGTGGCACATTACCTGCGATGTGTTTGGTACCACGTGGCTCCCACCAGTTGGATGTTACGAAACACGCGTCAATATCCAACAGACACGTTCTCATTCACTGTGCCAAAACTGTGCGACCAATTACAACGACAAATCCACACACCATCCTGACCTGGACCTTTCCTTTTTAGCTTTTGCATTTTTACTCCACCTAAATCTTAAATAAGATTTGGTGTTGTTTTTCATATGATGCATTGTTAACTAACAAACACACGAGCTAAAAATGGAGGATTTAGAGTATGATTAACCAAGAAAATTGCTGTACTATTAAGAAAATGTATGGATCAGCGTTTTTATGGTTGAGTTTGCGTACCAAAATCATGTAATATGAGAAGCCTGAATTTGTAGTAGTGAGACATACGTGACTTACAAGTTTTAGTCATGGAACTAAACATTTGTTAAATTTATCAAAAATTGATATTAAAATTAGTTAATGTTGATATTATAATATTTATTATTGTGTAGAAACATAAATTTAAATCAATTAAAGACATATTAATAATGAAATAATAAATAATATTTTTAAAATTTAATTCAACTTTTCAGTATTATTAAAATTCATAATTATATAAAAATTTCTTATGATAATTATATCATCTATAAACAAATAAGTAATGCAACTAAATTTTTTTAAAAAGATTCTTATAAAAAGGGACATAAAATTTATCAATATTTAAGCACAAATGTATTACTAGTACTAAATGTTTAAGTGGGAATCCGCTTCTAATTAAATCTATCTGCTTTGCCGAATTCACCAATGAAATAGCCAAAGTGACAAACTACCTTACCCAAGTGTAAGGGATTTGATTGGATACTAATAAAGACAATTATCCAACGTGTTTAATAAATCCATATATCAAGCCAAAAAAAGAAAAACACACATAAGAGTGTGGGATAAACACGATTGGACGCATCACACAGACACAAACCATGTGGCCTGTGGTACGTTGTGGATCTGAGAATCAGATTCAGTGTTCAGAATCGGTTACATAAAAGAAGAAAGAAAGAAAAATAAAATTGTCTTTTTCGTAATATGTTTATTAACTTTTCCTCAACAACTTACATTTACCTACCATATATACAATTAGACGTAATAAATAGATAAGGATTCCAAATCCAGGTTGGCAAGGGTGGGATACAAAACACTGGCAGAGTCACAACAAACAATGTATTGCGGTACGGTTCTACTTGGCACTTCATACTTACATGCTCGTGACTTTGTCTCTGCTCAATTTTTTTAATACATTCAGATAAATTTTTTTAATCATACTAAAGTTTAAATGGTTTATTTATTTAGCCTATAAAAAAATGGTTATTTTGAGTTGACAAATATTGACATCAAATCAGAAATTCATGTACCAGTATGACTAATTGAATAATTTGTGATATGATCTTTTTATTCGTGTAATTAATGTGTAATTAATGTATTTATAAAGTTTTACCATTTAAGTTATTTTATGTCTATCATTAAACTAATTAAGTAGCATTTATTATCTTTACTAATTTTAGTCTCTTTTTTATCAATTGATCGTGTTTAATTATGATGTAATTTTATTTCTCCTCCTTGATCTTATTAGTCAATATGAGTTTGATGATCTTTTATGGGAGTTTTAATTTTGTTTCTTATGACTTGACACATTTTTCTTCACACACAAAAATAGATAAACAATTTTTAGTCAATTACTATGGTTAAATATTTAAAAGTATTTGACTTTAATTATATCATCTTTTAAGTCAAATAAAAATTATATTTGTCTTTAATTCATTTGAAATGTAACTCGTGACTGTTTGATAATGTAAGAAGTTTTATCCTAATAATATAACAAAATCAATATCATTTTTTTTTAGTAGCATCTAATTATATTTCACAACAAAAATATTTGTACAGATATTTTTAGAAACTAATATAACAAATTGACAGATTGGTAATAAAATTTAACCTAAATTATATTATATTATATATATTAATTTATTTTAAAAAAAACATATATTATATGCCTATATAAAAGTTTAATGGTAAAAATAATATTAAGAATTGTGATTATAAATACATTTTAATTTTCATTGTATCTTTTGCAACTCTACTACCTTCCAAAGTGCGGTTGACCTAAAATACGAGAATAGGCAAATCTATTTTTGCTTGTACTAAAGAAAAAAAAAGGAAACTCTATTTTCGGTCCCCCTTTAGTAAGAAGTAATTCTACATTTATCTAAATTGTGGTCGTGTGAGGAGTGACGACATTCTGTCTCACGATAATTATGTATGAAAAATAAAAACCGACACACTTAATTACTCTATGATTCCGATTTCAATAGAATTTGATTCATTATGATTTTTAAAATTAATTTACAAAAGCTTGTTAAGTCAAATATGTTAAATTTAAATCAGTAATAAAAACAGAAGTATTGAAATGCATCAAGTTTTTTTATTTTTGACAAATAACGCATCAAGTTGATTTTCTAACAAATTATTTGAGTTTTGTCAAAAAAAAATTATTTGAATTTAAAATTATAATTTTTTTCAAGCCTTCTAAATTAAAACTCCTCAAACAATGGTCTCAATTAAACTCCACCACATTACGTAAGTTGTATTTACAAGTGGTCCAATATATTTATCAATTAAAAAGGTGGTCCATTGTATAATAATATTTAAAAGTTATAGAAATTTTTAATATAATTAGTGATATTTTCAAAAATGATTTACGATAATTTTTATTTTTATAAAAAAGTTATTAATAAAATTAATGTGGATTCAATACAGAAATTTATTTTTAAACATTTGCAAAAGAAAATGAAAATAAACGTTTGCAAATTTGTAAGTACTAAGCCATGATATACTGTGAATAACCCATATGAGAATTTCGCAACTGGTGAATTGTGCATAACATTGAACTCGTGTTGAATTATTAGTCAAACAGTGTTTTGTGGAAAATATGCGAAAGTATGATTCCAAATTATTATACATAAATAAATTCCCAAGAAAGAATGAATGTTCTAGTAAAATATAAACGTTAAAAATAAATATTTGAAGTTAACTAGTGTGCCACCGCAATCTGTATCCATCACCAATAGTATCAACACTTGCCGCTTATAAACTCACTAATCACTATCACTTCCTTCTATTTCATTCTAAGGTTTTTTTGTTTCTATTATGATCATTATTACATTACTTTATATTTATTTTTTTTATTTGTCACCTTTATATATGCTCTTTATTCTATACTTTATCCCTTTTTTAATGTCCATTTTCTTTATTCTATTCCAGGAACAATCAAGATCATTCATTCGCTGCATTAATTTTACCGATTTCTTCTTTCATTATATTGCAACATTACTCATTGACTCACCCAGCAAAGACAATGGCAATTTTAGATGTTCTCTTAGGAACAACAAATGTAACATTCTTCTATGTCATTTTGATATGGGTTTTATTTGATAGTTTAAGATTAACCAAACTTAACAATCTTCTACATTTTAAACACAAACCAACACTTTTTGCTTCAATCACTGTTCTTTTCAGTGCTATTATTTCCATTTTGAACGTAGTTTTTGTTTTCTATGATTACACTAACAGTGGAGTTATAGGATTTAACTCTGTTTCATTGGCTTTAACATGGGTTTTTGCAACTTTGGTTTCATTTTATTCAATGAAGAAAACACTTGGGGAGTGTAAAAGATTCCCTTTTGTTCTAATTCTTTGGTGGGTTTTTACCACTACTGTTAATATAATCTCACTTTCTTTAAAACTAGTCAAAAATTCAGATTTTTCTGTATTTTTGTTGGAGGAGAACATTGTTGATTCAGTTTCTTTACCTATGCTGTTACTTTTGTGTTTGAATGCACTTCCTAATGTGTGTGTAAAGGAACAAAGTGAAATACAACAAAGTTTACTTCACAAAGAGTATGAATCTTCTTCCACTTTGGTAGAGGAAGATGAAGAAGAGGCTTTAACAAAAGCTAGTATATGGAGCAAACTCACATTTAGGTGGTTGAATCCCATTTTCAAAATGGGCCGGGTTCAGAAACTTGAATATGTTAATGTTCCTTCTGTTCCTCAATCTGAAACTGCTTCTAGTGCTTCTTCTATGTTGGAAGAATCTATTCGGAAACAGAAACTTGAAGGTGGTTCCTTGACTAAAGCTATTATCCATTCTATTTGGAAATCCTTGGCCTTAAATGCAATTCTAGCAGGTATATTATATATTTATATATTATATATTCATATGCAACATTGAGTCATTCATATAATGATAACTAATCTGTTTATTTTATTTTTATATACTTTATAAGTTTGTTATATTATTATATGAAACATTGAGTCATTATCATTTACATTTGTTTATTTTATCGGTATATACTTTCAGGTGTTAATACTATTGCTTCTTATACTGGTCCATTGTTGATATCAAGCTTTGTGAATTTTTTATTGTCCAATGATAACAATTCAAGCATCCAGTATGGACTGATTCTTGCATTCATTTTCTTCCTCTCAAAGACTGTGGAGTCATTGAGTCAAAGACAATGGTACTTTGATGCTCAAAGAATCGGAATTCGCGTACGCGCAGCTCTTATGGCTCTAGTTTATAGCAAGTCTCTAATGATTAAGTGTGGTGGTGGACCAACACATGGTAAAATAATCAATTTGATTAATGTGGATGTTGAAAGAATTGGTGACTTTTGTTGGTATATTCATGGAGTTTGGTTGCTTCCATTTCAAATAATTTTGGCTTTGGTGATTTTGTACATAAATTTGGGTTGTATACCTTCCATTGCTGCACTTGGTGTCACAATTTTGGTCATGGTGTGTAACACACCTTTGGCTAACATGCAAGAAGGTTTGCACTCCAAGATAATGGAAGCTAAAGATTCAAGAATCAAAATGACTTCAGAGATTATGAAGAACATCAGAATACTAAAGTTGCATTCATGGGAATCTACATTTCTGCATAAACTCCTCCAACTTAGGGACACAGAGAGAAAGTGGCTGCAGAAATACCTCTTCACATGCTCAGCGATAGCCACTCTATTTTGGACATCTCCTACTTTGGTTTCTGTTTGCACTTTTGGAGCTTGTATATTGGTGAAAACTGAACTCACCGCAGCCACGGTCCTGTCAGCTCTCGCAACGTTTCGCATTTTACAAGAACCAATTTACAATTTGCCTGAGCTTATTTCCATGATAACTCAAACAAAAGTGTCTGTTGATCGAATCTACGAGTTCATAAAAGAGGAAGATCAAAACCAGTTCTTGAATAGGCATGCTCATGAAGCTTCGACAATCGCTATTGAAATCAAACCAGGTGAGTATGCATGGGAAGCAAATGATTATCAATCCCCCAAAAAACCAACAATTCATATTACTGAAAAATTAATAATAAAGAAAGGTCAGAAGGTGGCCGTTTGTGGACAAGTAGGATCTGGAAAATCAAGCTTGTTTTGCAGTATGCTTGGTGAGATTCCATTGATTTCCGGGGCTGCAACCAAAGTTTATGGAACCAGAAGTTATGTACCTCAAAGTCCATGGATTCAATCTGGAACTATAAGAGAAAATATATTGTTTGGGAAGCAAATGAATAAGGAGTTTTATGAAAATGTTGTAGATGGCTGTGCATTGTACCAAGATATCAACATATGGAGTGATGGAGATTTGACCCTTGTGGAGGAAAGGGGGATAAATTTAAGTGGAGGACAAAAACAAAGAATTCAATTGGCAAGAGCTGTTTACAATGACTCAGATATTTATTTCCTTGATGATCCTTTTAGTGCTGTTGATGCTCATACTGGAAGTCATTTGTTTAAGGTTAGTAGTAGTGCTCATGATTATTATTTGTTTTGTTCTTGCACTTTCTAACTTCGTTTTCATTCGATTCAAAGAACTTACCAAGAATTGAAAATGTTGTGCAGGAATGTCTTATGAAACGTTTATATGATAAAACTGTTGTTTATGCTACACATCAATTGGAATTCTTGGAAGCTGCAGATCTTATTTTAGTAAGCTATAATAAACACTTGTGATGAAATTACTATACCTATTTGATTGAACTCTGATCTCACCAATAATATACTTTTTTATCAGGTTATGAAAGATGGAAAAATTGTCGAGTCGGGAAGGTATAGAGATTTGATGGCATGTCCTTATAGTGAACTTGTCCAACAAATGGCTGCTCATGAAGAAACAGTTAACCAAATTTCATGCCAAGAAGATGATTCTGTTTGCTGTGGACCCTGCCAAAAAAATCCAAATGAAATTGCAGAAGAAAATATTCAAGACATCATCATGGATTGGAAGAGGACGAGAGAAGAGGAAGCAATGACCGGTCGAGTAAAATGGAGTGTTTACTCAACTTTTGTCACATCAGCTTATAAAGGAGCACTTGTTCCTGTTATTCTTCTTTGTCAAATTCTCTTTCAAGTTATGCAGATGGGTAGCAATTATTGGATATCTTGGGCTACTGAAGAAAAGGGCAGGGTCAACAACGGGCGCCTTATAGGAATATTCGCTCTTCTGTCTGGCGGTAGCTCCATATTCATATTGGGAAGGACTGTTTTAATGGCAATGGTTGCCGTCGAGACTGCTCAACGTCTTTTTCATGGAATGATCAAATCAGTTTTCAGGGCACCTGTTTCATTTTTCGATACCACGCCTTCGAGCCGAATTCTGAGTAGGGTAAGTTCGCTAGTATTCTCTTTATGATAAGATTATTGTTGTTAGTTTTATTCAAATTAAATTTTATTTTTTTTATGATTGTTACAGTCATCTAATGATCAAAGTACAATAGACACAGACATACCCTACAGATTAGCTGGACTGGTCTTTGCACTTATCCAGTTATTGAGTATCATTGCCCTGATGTCACAGGCTGCATGGCAAGTCATTCTTCTCTTTTTTGTGGTTCTTGCTATCTCCATCTGGTATCAGGTAAGAACTAATAGTCTTTACTAATGTACACAAATTGCATTATAGAACTTGTGCAGCGCACGTGGAGAAATTGGTTTAGTGATACACATGTTTCATATGATTTGTAATTTTTTTGTCAAGATTTTTACAATGCATAACTGAAAAGATCATAGTTTAGTTCATTTTACAACGAAGCCTCATTGTGTCATAAATGTTTGCATTGCATGTGCTCATTTTTGCATGAATCATCCTAGTATTATAATAACGAGGGAAATTATGAACTTTTTTTTGCAGGCTTATTACATCACGACGGCTAGGGAATTGGCCAGGATGGTGGGGATTCGAAAGGCGCCAATCTTGCATCACTTCTCAGAATCAATTGCTGGGGCTGCTACAATCCGTTGTTTCAATCAAGAGAAAATATTCTTGACCAAGGTTATGGCTCTAATTGATGATTATTCTCGGGTCGCCTTTCACAACTATGCCACCATGGAATGGCTGTCTGTTAGAATCAATTTTCTCTTCAATTTGGTCTTCTACTTTGTTCTCATCATCTTGGTTACTTTGCCAAGGTCTGCCATCAATCCAAGTAAGATTAGAATTCAGATTCAATAGTTTCTCTCAATAGAGATCTTTGATCTTGTTTTATATCGCTAACTATGAATTGTTTTCTCTGATTTTCAGGCTTGGCAGGTCTTGTAGCTACTTATGGTTTGAACTTGAATGTGCTTCAGGCTTGGGTGATATGGAACCTTTGCAATGTTGAGAACAAAATGATATCAGTAGAGAGAGTATTACAATTCTCTAGTATACCAAGCGAAGCGCCCTTAGTTATACAAGATTGTAGGCCTGAACAAGAGTGGCCTAGGGAAGGAAAAATTGAATTCCATAACCTTCACATACAGTATGATCCCGCTGCTCCAATGGTTCTCAAAGGCGTCACTTGCGTCTTCCCAGGGAAGAAGAAAATTGGAGTAGTAGGCCGGACTGGGAGCGGAAAATCTACTCTGGTGCAAGCTCTCTTTCGAGTGGTCGAGCCTTTGGAAGGATTGATAATTATTGATGGTGTACATATTTCCAAGATTGGTCTGCAAGATTTAAGATCTAAGCTTGGCATAATTCCTCAGGATCCGGTCTTGTTTTTAGGTAAGTACTAATAGACATACTAACTAGCTATTGTCCTTAACTTGTATAACTTACTAACTAACATGTCTAATAGGTACTGTAAGGACTAACTTGGATCCCTTGGAACAGCATACCGATCAAGAACTTTGGGAGGTTAGCATTATAACACTTTCTTGAAGATGCCATTATTGATATGATTACTACAAAAAATATAAAATAAAATAAACTATTCTTTTTTCAGGTTCTCAGCAAGTGCCATCTCGCTGAAATAGTACAGAAAGATCCAAGACTTCTCGATGCACTAGGTATATATATATATAAACAACTTTATCTTTCAGAGCACAACTGCAATAACCGCTTCTACTCCATAGTTTTGGTGAAGGTTTTATTTTTTTTCAATAAAAAAATTGTTAACTATATGACACATACTTTTGATTTGCACAAACACATTTTCAGTAGCTGAGAATGGAGAAAATTGGAGTGTTGGACAGAGACAACTAGTTTGCCTTGCTAGGGTGCTACTGAAGAAAAGAAGAATTTTAGTCCTAGACGAGGCAACAGCATCGATTGACACTGCAACTGATAATTTAATTCAGAGGACTATCAGGGAAGAGACAAGTGGATGCACAGTCCTTACAGTAGCACATAGAATTCCTACTGTCATTGATAATGATTTGGTTTTGGTCCTTAATGAAGGTACAAGAATGGACTCATTAGACAGTTTGTAGTTCGATATACATGATCATTATATAATGATAATGAAACCTAGGAAAGCTTAATTCTCAACAAATATAACAGAAAATTAAATATTAATGCCCCTCATTTTGTAAGCTTGGAACTTATAAACACTACTACTCTGATGTATACAGGGACAATTGTGGAATATGATCAACCAACTCAATTGCTACAGGATAGTTCTTCTTCTTTCTCAAAGTTGGTGTCTGAATTTTTGAGGAGATCATCCCAAAGTAATTGTCAAAAAAGATAAGAGAATAGCATAACAGTAGCAGATCACCATACAATTATTGTACATAGATAAAAATTTAGGCATATTGCTGAGCAGAATTAGTGATGACAATGGATAGCAGTTCAAGAAATGACTCATTACATTAACAACTTAAAGATGAAGTTCAATGTAGATTGAAGGCTCCTGATCAGTACGTCTTAATTGATATTCTGATTTCACAAGCTTAAATGAGTTTCTGTCTTATAATTAGTGATTGCTTTCATAGTTTTTATACTGGTTTCATTCGAAATTGTTGATGTTAGTGAAAAATCCACAAATACTAGTACCCCAAAGAAGGCCTCAAAAGACCTCTAGTTGTTCTATACCATTCTTTTGGAGGTTCAATCTCATATAGCATTCTATATTCAATGGATGAAGTTTTAATCAGTTTGTGCATTAGTTGGCAGTCTTAATGCTTATATATACTACCAATAAAACACTCGTTAACTAAATGTCAATCTCTGGGATATAATAGCAAGTAGCTTAGAATTTGTAAGTTGAACATCTTAATCTTTTATTTTTACCATGATTCATGAATGTTATGCTTCAGTTTTATAAATTTTAGCCTTGTTTTCATGCTTTGAAGAGAAGTGTCACCCTGGCAATTGTGAATACAGAAAAGAGCATTATATATTCAATTTTGACATTGATTTGATAAGTCCTAATAATTGTAAAAAAGATCAGTCCTTTTGTGCTCAACTCACAGTGGCATGGTCACACATTCAAAGGATAAGTGCTACAAATTGAATGGTTATTCATCAAGCTACAGGAAACAAAGGCCAGTTATGCATGCTACTGATGATTCGACTATTCAGCTAACAATTCAACAAAATCAGCAGTTACTTTCTCTGCTGCAGAACCTTTGTTGATTAATATCTTCTTCTGGTATGCTTGTTTACATATAATTAGTCCTTCCAATTTTTCGAAGTTCCAATAATCAGATTGTTGACTCTGGTGCAAGCTCTCACATTGCTTACTATCTAGACTCATTCATCTCATATTCATTTATAAACATATGATTTGTTTCTTTACCAATAAGATTAGAAAGGGTAATCTAATTGGATGATTATATCTTCTCAATTCAAATTCTGTTGCACCTAAAAAAAATTCCTTTTTTTTTCTTTTTCAATTTCCATATTCTTCTATACCTTGTGTTGAATGTCCTTTAGCTAATTTACAAAGATTATCCAATATTTCTAAATTCTAATAATAATTTGGCATTTTCTCCTTTTATAACCAATATATAATATTTGTACTTGTCTTCACTTCATTTATAGTCTTCTAGTAGCAAATGAAAGAAATTAGTCAATTCTATAAAATTTGGATTAAGCTTTGACCAAAACAACACACAGGCATTTGCTAGATGGACTAAAAGTTACACCTCTTCATTGCTTGCTCATTCACTCAATCCACAGTAAATTTCAATTTATTGTACGTTTTCCTTTTAAGTTTCAATGATCTAACCTCACACTTATAATTTATATTTTGAGAATTTGTTCATGAAGAAACAAATATCTAAAAAATTCCTCTGCAGATGCAACTGAAAGACTAGAGGCAACTAAAGAATTTGTTAAATTCTCGATTGATGAAGGAGAGTTCAGTCAATTTGATTCATTGCAAGATAGCTGAAACATGAAACCAAAGGAATGGTGAACCATTTATGGATCATCAATCCAGAAAAATTGGAGCACATATTTATTCTTCTACTGATAAAAGAAATAGGCTCACTCCCAAGAGTTGTAGATTTAGTTTTTGTTCACACAAATCTTTTCAATGAACCTTTTGCAAAAGCTATTGAAAATCACGACGACTCGTGATTCTAGCATGTACTTTTTTTTTATGAACCAAACATGGAGATTGTTCTTTCCACCGATGATTGGGCAAAGAAATAATAATATTGAAGTTTTTAGAGTGGTTTTTTTTTTTTTAATCATGCATAAATATTTCATGTTATACTTTTTTTTTTGATAAATAATCTATTGATATATTCAAACCTTGATTTTTTTTAATAAGATATATCTCGTTTTTTTACCTGGTAATGTACTCGTATAACCAGATGGTTTAGAGATAAGCAATATAATGATGTGAAGACATGCATTGTGCCATCACGTGAATAAATAAATTGGGAAAACAAATGATACTTGTTTCCAGTTCCATCATTTCTTCTTCTTTGTTGTGTGTGTCCTTGTTTGTGTATTTATATGCCATTCAGGACACATCTTGGTCATTTATTTATGAAATTATAGAACCCAAAGGGAAAATCAGCATCTTTATGCTTAGTCCCCTTTATCAACACAAAGTTAGGTTAAGATTTGACAACTACCAAAACGACAAAATTTTATACCAAACCCATAAGAAAAATAAATTAAAAATACCAAAACGATCAATTATTGATAAATTCAAATGTCATATTAAATTTTTTACATTGAGTCTAATTAGTTTATAAAATTGACTTATAAAGTGATGAATGATTCTCTTTATAAATTCTCATTTGAGATCTTATTTTTACTCTATATGTGATATAAGTTTTTTTCAATACTCTTTATCTTGGAATCTCTCCCTTTTTATTTATATTAATTTTATTTCTTCATTTCTTTGGTTATAACCTCCTTCATATTTACAAGTAGAAGTGTAAGAATTAAATCAATGGTCCGATAAATCTAAAGATCTAAGCCAAATTAATAAAATTGGTTTAATTTTTTATATAAAATTGAAATTAAATGAAATCAATCAAACTCGATTTCTATTGGTTTGATTATTATTTTCATGTTATTCAAAATCAATTGCCTAACACAAAAACTTATTTTTATTCTATATCGATTTGGTTTGATTTGAATTTTGTATGAACAAATCACAAACAACAATATTAAGCTACACCGACTAATTTTAATTGGTTTAGATATTTTCTTGCTAAAATCCAACCAAACCAAACCAAATATTTAGTTCTCTATTTATATGCTCTTTACTCCTTATTTTCACTCTACCAATTCCTCTCTCCATCCAAGTTTAGATCACTCCTCCTTCAATCTCTCTAAAGAAAGAGACCAACCTTAATTTAAAAGTATGCAACAAGCCTTTGAATCCACCTTCAGTTTTTGTAACTAAAACATCCTATAAAATCAAAATTCAATTTCTGAAATCCTCAGTACCAGTGATTACTTGCAACAACCCCAACAATTTCCCATTACCATCACACAAACCCATCTTCAAACATCTTTCTCCAACCATCCAAGATCATCCTCAAATTTGAACTAGGTTAGTCATATAGCACCTAAAATTATGGTTGGATCATGAGTAAATATACAAAACTTAGATCTTTAGCCATACCAATATTTTAGATGTAACTAAATATGGATGCATCAATCTAAAGGCTCTACAAGTCTAAAGAGGGTTTGCACCAGAGTAGATTTTTCGACATGAAAATTAGAATAGTAAACGTGACAAAGAAATTGGTAAATGAAAATTAGAATAGTAAACGTGACAAAGAAATTGAAAAATCTATTCTAGTGCAAATTATCTGTGTTGTGAAGTTTTTAGAATGATTCATGATAGAGTACATATTTTTTAGGCTGGCAGGAGGACTTATGACCTAAGCTAGGTACAATATCTCGTGACTAATTTATTTTTAAGTACATGACTAATTTGGATTCATAGAAGAACATACATATCAAAAACTTTGGAAGGTTAGAATTAACAATACATATTTGAAAGATGTCATTTTTTATCTCATTCTTACATTATAGAAAAAACAAACTCATATATGCAGCCTTTAAATTTAACCAATTTTTTGCATTGGTTCTTTAAATTGTTTTAAAAAATTGTCATTTAAATTTCAAAATGTGTAGATAGTAGTCATTTTTTATTTTCATTTTACTCTATGGCAGTTATAAAAATGGTGATGTGTCTATAACGATATTGAGGTAACAAATCTAAATAAACAAATTACATTTTTTTTTATTAAATTTTATTAAAAATTTAAATTATTAGAATAGATTTCTTTTTTTCTTTTTTTTTTAATTTTTATCATCTTCGTCTACCTAAAAATTGAAAACCAGAAAATCTTAATTAAAACACAAATTAAAAACAATTAAATCTCATAACCTCAACATTATTAACGCAACATCTTAACACTCACGCGAATTTTTTTAAGAAAACTTAAATAAAAGATTACCAGGTACACATTTTAAGACTTACAAGACTAAATTTATAAAGAAAAAAAGAAACTACAAGGACTAATCAACTAAATGAATCAAACATAAAACAATTAATTTTGCCAAAAAAAATTTATTTTAAGGCCATCTCGGTGAATCATTACGTAAAGATCCAACTTTGTTAAACCAACTTCCAAGAGTATAACAGCTTCTACTACACTGTTTTGGTTAAGGTTTTGTTTGGTTTTCAATAAAATTAAACTTTTAACAAGGTGGTTAATGAAGATTGACTAAGAAGGAGTGGGATCAAGAAAATTTGAATTCAAATTTCAGTTGAAAAAATCTTTGACCATATTTTTCTTAGTTTTTGGTCAAATTCTAAATTAATAGAATTTACTTATCTTAGATATTAAATAGTCAAAACGAAAAAAATAAATGATAAAACTTGAGTTTTTCTTATGTAACCAAGAACAAAAAGTATTGGACTATTTTATTACAACATTGAGAAAATAGTGAGAAGCATAAGAAAGTTGAAAAAGGGGACATCCCTGACATATCCTTGAACATCAAATTATTTCAAAATCCAGCAGTAAATATAATGAAAACTATTCAGCATAAGCAGAAAGGTTTTGATTCATTATACTTGAGGGTCTGCGAAGAAGTTGTTGACAGATGGCATAACCTGACGTGATCTATTGCGGAGGAACTTTCTGAATCTGTGTTCAGCATATGCTTCACCCTCAGCATGATTCTCAAGCACTCCAGCAATTCTGTTCTCTTTGTTTACCCTGAAAACAACCAAATCAATTTAATATACAAGTCACAACTCTCTTTTCATTCTTAATATTTTCTACAACTCAATAAACAATTTTTGGTCCTTAAAATTATAAATGTAGTCCTTAAATTTTGTAAATTATCAAATATTTCATTAAAATTGTAAATTGATTGTCAAAATTTATGTTGCACTGATACAATACGCCCATACATTGTTTCTCACAAAATATAGGATACTATTCGTTCAGGAGAAAATAAGGTAAAACTTAAGAAAAATAGGACTATCGATCAAATCATTTATATTGTGATTGGACCATTCTTTAGATTATTGAAATTTGAAACATGTCCTTGGAAAATAAAGTTAGATGAGTTGGGTAGATATGTTAATAATGTCAAGTCGCTGCTTCAACATGCAAGCGGTTGAAAATGTTTGCACTTATACAGAAATGCAAAAGAAAAACAAAAAAGAGGCGTATTAGAAAGTATTGGACACATATAGGGTGAGAAAACTGAAATATCCGTGTATTATATGTTAAAATAGTCTATATATAAACTTTAACTATTAGAGTTAACATGTTAATTAAATATATAGTTTCTTAATATTAATCTTATATCAAAATCATCTTACTATAGACCAATTTTCTTATAAAATTTAGTCGTCATATAAACAAATTTGTCAATAAATATAATTATACATCGACTAATTACTAATAATTATGTGCATAAAAGACCTAAAACTCACGGACTAATTCGAATATATGCTTGCAATTAAGCAATTCCAATGAAAAGTTTGCCCATTCACTCATCTTCTAGGGTTGTTAATCAAATATATTCACCAAAGAAAGACTCAAATATCAATTCACTTATTTCTAGCAACCTGGAAAATAGAGGGGTGCAACAACCAAAAATAAATCTAGGAACAGATTGAAAGAAAAATATTGTGTTGTTCAACAATTCTTGAAGGCTGAACTTTTTTATATCTTTGCAAATGAAACAATTGCAAATAAAATGGGCGATGCTCTTCCGCCCTCAAAATTATCAGTATTTTCTCATATTCTAAAATTCAGGAATGTAGACCTCTGATTTGATAGTAAAAAATGAGATGATTAATTTCATCAAAAAATTTATATATATATATATATATATATATATATATATATATATATATATATATATATATATATATATATATATATATATATATATATATATATATATATCATAAGTGTAAATAATTTTTATACTGTGAGTCAATCACAACAATTAAATCATTAAATATATTTGATTTTTATCAAGACTACATTAAACGTCATTCCTATTACCTATTAAAAATTATAATATATTGACGGTATAATATATTGACAATGTATAGCAATTAAAATCTTCAAATAAATATCCTAAGTGGACGAGCAAAACATCCCAAAACCTAGCCTTTTTTCCCATCCCATCCCCAATTTCAACTCTCAAATATGCATTAAAAAATACAAAAGTTTTGCGGTTCAGATATCCACTTTCAAAAGCATGGATAATTTTTAATTGTGAGGGCGTAAAGTAGGCACATAAAAAACATATAATCATGGTCTAATTCAAGTCCTTAAGAATTTGATAGATGTTGGAACTATACAAAACCTTCATGCTTTTATCATAACTGAAAAAAAATTATATGAAAGAAAAAGATTATTTTTTTGACGATGAAAGAAAAAAAAGATGTATACCTGACTTCAGGATTGGTACATATGTTCCTAACAAGTTGCATAGCACATATTCCAACAACAGCACCAACTGGAACCAATAGTGGGTATACCTATTCACATAACAAAAATTCATCAATAAAAAATTTGGTTCAATCCATTGTAAATATAATAAAAACATAAATATCGGCGATCTGTGTGTATTTTAACAAGTACTAATTCATAGTACCATAAAGTGAAAGAAAAAAAAAAGTGCTTTGATATGTTATTAACAAAAAAAAAATTGATCCAATACATACCAGAAATTACATTGCAACAGCATTATTTTCTGATTAATTATCAAACAGGGTGAGTTTTTTTTATTTTGGTAACGAAAAAGAAAGAAAGAAAGAAATACCTCGGGCCTTATCCATCTTGAACCAGCCATGAGTGGAGAATTTGCAAAGGGGGGAGAAATAAACAAAAACTGTGTGTAAGTGCACTCTACAATGAAAAATAAACCTAAAAAACTCGAAGGGCACTATACATTGTATGAAAAACTGAGAAATTGTATTGAAACGTGCAAGTTCATTAATGCTAAAATTCTATACCGATTTTCCATATTCTTTAAAATCTAAATAATTAAAAGTGTGCCTTTTTTTTTGTTTTCTTAGCACATTTAGTCAATTGTAATTTTAATTTTAAAATAATAAATTTCCAAAACAAAATAAATTTATTTAATACAACATATATTTAATTCTTAAATTGGCATGTGCATTTGTGTTTTTTTTTTCTTTAAACTTTCCTTTTAGATATATTATATTTTTAATTAGGATATAATTCTCTACAAATAATGTATGATATA
>JBBPBP010009779.1:9078075-9150732 GCA_037974735.1 Cicer chorassanicum | reverse complement strand
ATTATTAATTAATTTTTTTATATTTTATTCCGGAGAATATATATATATATAAGAGTGTGTTTGACTAAACAATTTTTTTAATTGAATAAACAATTTAATTAACTGTTTATTGTAATTAAAAAATACTTATGCATATAGCCTATTTTTACAATAAAAGAATGAATTAATGTGATTATACCATTTTTGTATAAATTGTAAGTTATTTTTATAAACTACCAAAAAAAATTGTGCTGAAAAATACTGTTTATTTACGTCTCATAAGTTACTTTTATAAATTCTTATTATAGTGCTTCTCATATGTAAGATAAGCTCAAATTACCAAATCGTAAATAATGTGTCAAAAAAATTGAACTTCTTCAAAAAGTTGTGTCAAAAATAAATCATAAATAAACTCTTTCAAATACATTCTTCTTAGATCTAGTTAGCTAGCCAAAGTGTGTGATAAAGTTGTCTCTTAAGCTTTGTTTGGATTGACGGTATATGGTGTGGAATTGAGTGATAACTAAAGAAGGTTTATTGTTTTATATTTAAAAATAGTGGAAGAGAGTGGAATATGATGAAATCTATATTATCTCATTCCATTATCTTTCTTCATTTTCTTTCTCTTCAATTTTGAATATATGAGACAGAATCTTACCTGTTATATTTTATTCGACTCCACTCTTTTATACTTCTCTTCATCCACTTCCATTTTAAATATCCAAATAGAAGATATTGTTGTGTCTCGATTGAATACTATATTAGTAATATTAGACTATTAGTTATTGTTATATATATATTGACATTTAATTTAGATTTTATAATTTGTTTGATGCTTTCTATTGCATTTTAGTTTTGTGGAGATGTGCATCGTTCAAAAAAAAAATAGCTTTAACGATCCATCTCTGGTTATGGGAGAGGTGATAAAACATCCAACTATTACACCATACTAAAATATTATTTTAATGCTGAATATAAAATAATTTAATGAAATAAATCTTAAATATCTGTCTCTTATTTATTCACTACAACAATAAAAATATTTTAAGTGTTATTTATTATATTTCTATAATATAAACATTAAATATGAAAGAGTAATAATTTATGAACAAAAGTGAAGATTTATTCTAACTTAATTACTATGTGAATATACATAAAAAATTATTGTGTGGAAAATCCATCCCACCCCTTCCTTCAAGGTAATAATGATCCCACAAACCAACTGAACTATTAAATTTTATTATTTTTCATTAACAATTTCATAATTTTATTTATATTATTTTTAATTATTTATTATCTAAAACTCTATTCGGAACGATTGTTAGATTTCTGTTCTGAAATTTTCAAAAATTAAAATCAATTTTAATTTTGAGTTTTCAATTTTAATTTCAACTCTTAATTTCAATTATGAATTGAGTTTCAATGTTTTATTTTAATTGAATTGAATCATTTTCTTTACTCTGTCTCATTATAAATTCACCAAATATAAAAAAGTATTACCATATAAAAATTAATAAAAAATATTAAGTTATTAATATAAAATTATATTAAAATACTAATAATTTTAAAATAATTCAAATATTATAAAGTTATAATTTCTTTTAATTATATTCTTTTAGTAGTAATGGCAGTTGTAGAATATGACTATTATATTAACATTCAATCGTTGAAGGTGGCAGTGGTCTAAGATGGTGGTCGAAGGTGGTGGTGGACTAAGATGATGGTGACAATGGTCAGAGGTGGGTGGTTGGAGATAGTGGCGGTGGTCGGTGATGGTGGCAGTGGTCTAAGATGGTGGCGGTCGTCGGAAGTTAATGGTAAGTGGTCGGAGGTGGATGATCGATGGTGGTTGGAGTGGTGTATTCGTCGATTGGTGGTGACATATTAATTTTAAAACAAATGGAGGAGACATGTTCATTTTAAAACAAAAATAAGAATTATTAAACCAAATTTTTTTTTTGAATTTTAAGGAAAATGATTTTGAAATTTGAGTAAAAAATTAATTCAAGCACATTTTATCCAAATATATTTTAATTTTGAATATACTTTCAAAATCAAAAACCAAAAACTCACAACAATTCCAAAGGGATGTTAAATTCATTATTTTACTTCTTAGGGTAATTTTGACAAAACAAAATTATGTGTTACTTTGAAATTCAAACAAAAGCTACACTTAAGAAGGAAAGGAGGAAATATTTAGTTTCCAACAAAAGCTAGCTAGGGTACAATTTGATAGAATCTATATTTTTGTTTTATGCATACAAACTCACTTCTATTAATTGAAATTAAACTATTTTCTAATCAAGTTTGCGTTAACGAGTTTTAGATTTACTTATCTTTAAATTCAATATTTGACGGAAGCAATTTTGATCGGACTTTATTTAACTCTATGTTAAAATCTAGATTATTAAAGCACCATTTCCCAAGTACTAGAGAGCTAAAACCAAAAAAAATAATAACTCTTTACTAATTGACAGGATATACAATACAGATACTCAACAATAGCTTGGGTGGCTTCCATTGAAAAGGGAGTTAAACCAGGTGTAGACTATAGCTATAAAGCTAATAGCACTGCTGATGGTGTACTGAACTTCATGTTGGCAATGGGAGAAGTAGCATTCTCTTATGCAGGTCACAATGTGGTTCTGGAAATTCAAGCAACAATACCTTCTTCTCCTGAGAACCCTTCCAAGATAGCAATGTGGAAAGGAGTGATTGTTGCATATATAGGTGTGGCCTTATGTTACCTCCCAGTTGCATTCATTGGATACTATGTCTTTGGAAACACCGTTGATGCTAACTTCACATCACATTGGAACGCCCCCCTTGGCTCATTGCTGCTGCTAACTTCTTTGTTATTGTCCATGTTATTGGTGGCTATCAGGTCTTTTTTTTTTTCTTCAAATTTTCGCTCATACCAATGCACATTTTTTCATTTGAAATATTTTAGGTACACTCACTTTTCTGTTCATCCGATTAATTGTGTGAAAAAATATAATTAATTCAATTAAGCAAGTGATTCACTTAAATCACGTATAAAATTGTTGTTAATTATTCAGTTGTATTAACTACATTTTTCTTCGTGATTTGAATTAAACCACAATTTACAATAAACCAGGTGTCGCGCAGGCGTGTAAAAAAAAGTTAGTGTGCATGTATCATTACTATATTTTCATCTCTAATGTGTTATATTTTGGGGAAAATAATAGGTATTCTCAATGCTGGTATTCGATATGGTTGAAACTTATTTGGTGAAGCAATTAAAATTACCTCCTTGTTTTCTACTTCGCTTAATTGCTCGCACTATATTTGTTGGTATGTGATTATTTATGGTTAATTATGATTGTAATTTGGTTTAATTGCTATATATATAGCTCAATTAATCAACCTTTATTTATCTTATATATCGTTTCAGCATTGACAACGTTCATTGGCATATGCATCCCATTCTTCGGTTCTCTTCTTGGATTTCTCGGGGGATTTGCCTTTGCACCAACATCATACTTTGTAAGAAAAATCAATTTTTTTATTTATTTAATTTTTGAAGCCAATGTGAATGCATGATTAGTCTTATAATATTATTCTAAATGCAGATTCCTTGTATAATATGGCTCAAACTCAATAAACCCAAGAGATTTGGCTTGTCTTGGACAATCAATTGGGTATGGTATTGTTAATTGACATTATAAAAGTTCCTTAGATTCACTCCTTCTATGTCTAGTAATTTATGGAGATTTTAACTATTACAGATATGCATCGTGCTTGGGGTGTTGTTGATGATACTATCCCCAATAGGTTCCTTGAGAAGCATCATTGTTCAATTCAAGCATTACGATTTCTTCTCATAAACTATATGTACAAGGATAACACCCTAACTGTCATGGGGGTGCCTATTTATTAGTTGATAGTTAGCCATAGATTGTAGTTCAAGCTCACTCGTTTTACAATATTACGTTAGATTAATTAAATTTAGGTTGCAAAAGCTTAGATTTTGTTTTCTTCACGTATAGTTTGTTGTGTAAATAAATTGTAGTCTTTTTTAGAACTATAATTCATTTATGTAAAATGACTTTCAAATTAAACAATTCTAACAACTTTTGTCGATGAATTATAAATTTTTTGGCTTGTTTTTCGTTTATTGAGATATTTTGTAATGAAATTTGACAGATTATGGATAGTTTCTATGAAAAAGAAATGAGATAATATGTTGAATTGAGACATTGATATATACAAGAACTATTTTTAAAAGTTTTATGATAAACTCTGATTAATCTATTTGCAAATGAAAATTGAAAACATTGGAGCAAACAAGTTGATGATACCAGCAAGATTTGAGAAGTTATTGACATCAAAAAAAAAAAAATAGAAGTTATGCATATTTTTTATTCAAGTTATGCATGTGATTATCATCAAAATTGGAGCAAACATGCGCAATATCTTTTATAATCATAGAAAATAAGTGGTAATCTATAATATAATTCTTTTAGGGTTGTGAAACGGACTCACTTAATTTTAGTTTCTGTAAAAAAAATTATTTTAAGTTAACTATGACCTAACATATATGATTAGGTATATTTTATTTTTTGACTCACTGTTCCCCATTATTAATCACTTATTAATTATTTCTTGAAAATATAAAATCTTTGTTTTAATTAGTCGGAAAGCTTTTCAATTTGTCACATTTGTTTGGGTTAGTTCCATGTATAAAAAAATCGTCGAGGTGTTGTAAATTAAGTTTAGTTTCATTTACGTGCTGGAGTCAATTTTAATATGGAGTAAAAAGTGTATAATTAATCGGCAATTGGTTTTCATAGATTTTTCCTTGCGATTTTTTATTTTGCGATGAACTTTTTTTTCATTTGTCGGAGGATGAGATTTGAACTATGAACGATGTCAGTGCTTTGTAGCGGAGTGCAGCGGGGTCGGTTATCGAAGCAACAAAAATGTTTGGTTGCAGGGGAACAAGAGCTAGAGACAGTGGTGTGCAGTAATGGCAGCTACACGATAATGTAATTGTTATTGCTGCCAAAAAGAAGTAAGAGGAATCAAATCAGTTATTGGAGGAAACAGGTAGACTTTTAAATTAGTGATTGGTCAAAGTTTTAAAAAGGAGATATTATTTTAGTTAAAAAAAATATTATACTAGTATGTTTAATATTAATTTGTGTAAAAACACGAGAATTGTTTTAGTTATGACTAAAATACATATCGTACTTAGGTGATGTTTTGACTAAAATTTTGAAAAATGATAGATTTTTTAGTGTCTATGAATGCTTGAATTAAGGGAGAATGTCGTGATTAATTCAAGTTTTATGAAAGGCAGTTAGTTTGTTTTGGTCGTTAACAATTCAGTTACTTAATTAGCAAAAAACACTTATATTAATAATTGATACAAGTTAATAAGAGAAATCATTTTTCTCCGTTCTCTATATTATCCTTTTCTATAATCTAATATGTTCTAACAAATTTCGGTAAATTGAGTTGTAGAGGATAATTAGAGACTAAAATTTTCAGTAATTATTCAACCTCAAATACGCAATTTATTTCTCAGAATAATTTCTTCACTTTTAAAATGAGAATGTGTTCATTATCACAGTTAATCTATGTTCATCGCCCACTATAATACTCATCGGTGGTCAACAATTTAACCCTTTTTTTATCATATAAATCAAATAAAATATTAAAAGGAAAAGAAGTGTTGAAAAGAAAAGTAAGCAAAAAAAGCATGGGAGCCTGGGTTGTTCATAGTTTAACAGTGAAAATGTATTCTGCTTTCAAATTTTCTGAAATAATTTTTACGAGGTCACATGACCTTTTTAATGAAAAGTTAAGCAGAGTCGTTCAGATTTAATCAATAGTTATAATTATTGATTATTGTTTCTCGCAATAAATTCTCACCACAGTCGTTTCTTATATATATGACCTAAATTTTAATTAACTATTGACTTGATAGTTAGATCAAAAGAGTTAAGAAGTGGAGCATTAAAGATATCACAATTACCTCCTCACCCTCAATAAAATATTAACAGCCTTACAAATCACCATTACTAAATTCTAACAATGATCTGCAAATTAAAGTTAGAGAAAAGAAGTGCATAATCATAAATTGGAAGAAAAGAAAAATACTGGTAGACACATTATTATCCGTGTGCTAATTCCATGAAAAAGGGATGTATTATTTATAATTTATAATAATTATAATAAAGAGTTGACTACTACCCTATGTAACTATAATGATTCTGTTCTCTTTGCTAACTCGTAAAAAACAATTAGCTTCGTCAATACATTCTCTGACATGTAACTACAATACATTCTCTGACATGTAAGGTGATATGCATCCCTGGACCTGAAAAGAAATCATTTTTTACATGAGAACATGCATTCATTAATTCATTATTATTATAAATAATAATAATAATAATAATAATAATAATAATAATAAAAACCTTACACACCACTCCGATAAAAAAAAATGAAATGAAATAGGAAAAGCAACATTACATAAAGCTTCAAAACATGGATGATTCTTTCGATTTCAAGACACTTGAACAAAATTGAGGTTAAAAAATATAGGTTTAGGGTTAGGGAAGAAGGAAATGAATGTGATCTGCTGTGTAACAAAATCTTAACACTAATAATGGTTGTACTAATAATTAGGTTGTGTGCCAGTACTACTAGAACTAGCACAAATATAAACCCAGTAGAAATAAGACTAAATTATACAAAAATAAATAAACCCGTCAAATAATATAACTAGTCCTACATAGCGTTTGGTTGAGCGAAAATGAAAGGAGAGAAGAACAAATTCCCTCCTCACTCAATTTTAACACCCCTCCAATATCGAGGGATTTGAAAAGGAGGAATCACGTGTTTAAAACATTTAAATACATTGACTAAAATATTATTCCTAAATCAACCCATAAAAGGTGATATAAAAAGTAATAGATGCTTCTAATATGGACCTTAAAAAAGGGTCCATAGGTGGATCCTTACCATTTTTAATAAAATGTTAGCTTTTATTTTATAACAATAATAATAATAAAGGGTATGAAAGAAAATTTGTTTTGACATTCCTCCCCTCCCCTTTGAACCAAACCGGAAGAAAGTTATTTTCCCTCATCCCTCTCCTCCTTTGCATCAAATATTCTCTAAGACTCCCCTTCGTTGTTACAAGTAATAAGCCAAGAGCAAAAGGAGAAGAAATTTGGTCTAACTTGCCAGATAACTCAGGCAACCTTCATCAGAATCTTAAGATAGAACATAGACCAATACTGAACTACCTAGGGACGGCTCCATCCAACCGGAGGTTTTTTTGCTCCACAAGCAAGCCTCTCACATAGCCAGCTGTTTCCTCCTAGCTCAAACGCAACATAATGCACAAAGGGTGTAGTGGTGGTCAGGGCTGTTCTAACATGGTCTTTGCATGGCTGTGAGGTTTCACATACCAACTCAAGAATTATAAGTTTAAGTTTTAGGTTTAGAGAAGAAGGAAACGAAGGCAACTCCAGGTAATCAACTGAATTTTTTAAAGATATTATGTGTTAATACAATGTGTTACAATACATCAATCTTATATATATACTAATAATCAAGTCAAATACCACTCCATCTAGTACAACCACACTATTATTAAGATCAAAACCTATGGAAATAAAGAAACAGATCAAAAAGATAGTCAAAGAATAACTTAAATATTCTCTAACACCAATGAATTCTCAAGCATTATGCAAGGCCAGGCAGCAGAGCTGGAGCACCCAGTCCCAGGCTCCAGCAACAGACCCATGACAGATTACATGAAACTATAGGTTCTTTTTCATGCGCACTCCCGCATGCACACACATAAACATCCTTTTCTAAAATTTGACAACACAGATTTAATGACAAATTATCTAAGTTGTAAGACAACAAAGTAAAGCAGTTTGGTAACACTTTTCTAACAAGGTATACTTTTGTTTCTACAAGTTAATGTTGAGAAGAAGGAACAAGTACGAAAAACAATTTCTTACCTGCAATAAACAAGTAGGAATTTGGATATAACCCTGTAGCAAGAGGTTGACTTTTTTCAGAGCATTAAATGGCACAGGTGTAATCACATAGAGCATGCCTTTGACTGTGTCAATACCCCTCACAATGCCTGAATCACAAGAAATAAAGATGTCTTTAACAGTAATTATGCTTAGGATAACCCAAATTCATAACAACTAGAAGATTGTATGGACTATGATCTGTGTGCTCGTCATTAAAAGATCAGAAGACCAGAGGAATATGACTTTTTTATTTTTATCTTTTGTATTTGTGGATATTTGATACCCTAAAAAGGTAGAGATCCCTTAAGATGTTATTGCAAAATTACGAAATTCCTTTCACTCGTTACAGCCAACAAACATATGAGATCTAACGAAGTCGGTCCACATATGTAAATTCCTTTCAGTGTTTCTGTTTGCCTCACTGCAACCAAAAGTTTAACGGATATTGTTCAAAATTTTAATTTATATTTTTCATTAGAATCCAAATGTCATTTTTTGTTTATGAGGCATTGGAAGCCTTCTAGACATGAAAACCACAAAATAGGGGGATTTCAACTAGTTCACAACACCACTGCCGTGGGATTAGTAAAATCATGTCAGAATGTTAGAATGTTTATTTTGCAACAGATACTGTAATTTGCATCTCAGTAAAATGATGGCAGACCGTTGAGAAATGAACCTCTATTTTAGAGCAAGATATAACAAGCCATTTTGAAATTTGGAAGTCAATCAAATTACCTACCAAGACCAAGGCACCAGGGTAAATTTTTAGGTCCTTCAGATTCAACTGCTAAGCCAACAATACTAGCATTCAGGCTGTAGAATATTTCAGAGCTTGGGACCTACAAAAACATTGATAGGTCATATAAAATGTTTTGTTTTCCTTTATACAAAAATAAATAAATAAATAGATAAATACAAGATATATTGTCAAAATTTATATATTCAATACTCAAATATATATTGAAAACCATAATATATTCAATATTTATTTAAATATATAATGAAAATATTTGAAATTCAAAGTGGTATTGGAATCAAATGGATGAAATGCATCAAAACCAAGCATATAAAGGACAGCTCAATCACAAGACTCCACTGTGGAGCTTAGGAAGCTGTTAGAATATTGTTAGACTTTGACACAACTTTTGAGTGAAGAGACTGTTTAGGCAGATACTGCTGCCATCATCAAGTCACAAGGCCTCAACTTTACTTTTACCCAGTGGCCCGGCACAATCAGAAGAGATAATAACTAACATTAGAACCAACCTCACGATGAACATGTCGAATCTTTATGCTTGCAATGGGAACTTGATAAGGACAGTGAGAGGTCAAGGAATGTGCAAGTTCCTTGATAGTTGAAATATCTGAATCATTAGGAAAGCACTGTCTGAAATAAGCCATTATTCGTAAATCACGCAGGAGATGAGAATCCTTCTGAACAAGCACCCTGGGGAAACAAATAGGGGTATTCTATAATACTTGATGAACAAAATTGAAAAGAAAAAAAAAAACAAGTGAACCAAAATAGCAGCTGAAAATGCTAACGTATCAGATTTGGGCTTACGATCTATTTAATGAGTCCTGACGAGCTGAATTTATCTCGATCAAGTTCATTGTTTCATCATGTTTCCCATCTAACCAGAATTTTCCAGCAGGTAAATTTTTGTTTTCGGTAGATATACCTATCTTAACTATATGTGTAGGACAAATATGTTTTAACATATCCACTAATACGTCATAACCAACACCTGAAATGCAAGACAAAACCCACTGAATGAGTACCATAATCATTGATGTATTGTTATTAGTCCAGGAAAGCAATAGTTCATGTGCAGTAAAAATATAAAATGAACGAATAAAAGGAATCAAATTAATAACTCAAAAGACATGAGCTTACCTTTAACCCAGCCTGGTGTATTCACTACAAGAGGAACCACAGTCCTAGAAGATTTTGCTCTCTTATCAACGGTGTAATACTCCTTTTGATAATAATCATATATAGAGAAGATGTAATTTAAGTATGTTGATGGATCTCTCTTAGAAGAAACATCACCAAAGAAAAGGCATCTGCTACGGAATAAATGTCAGAAAGTGAATCAAGCAACTGCATAACAAGTAAACATGTTCATTCAAATAAGACATGGCTTGACTGAGGCTAACAGAATTGAATATATCCTACAAACAGACAATAAAAAATTTCATCCACCTCACAGTCTATAGAATACTTCATAACAAAGAAATGGACTAGAACCTTTGAGTCTTACAACATCTTCAAAAAAGGGAACAACAATGAACAGAACAAGAACACGTGAAAAAGTCATAATATCTAAAACCCCCTTCGGAAAAAACCAAAGCCCCATTTTACCCGAGGAGGTTCTGGTTTTGAAATTGACTTACAAAACCAAAAACTCACAACCACACCGAACAGGCCCTAATATTGTTAACAATCAGTTATTTAATGTTTTGACAGGTCTATATTTAATCTGGAAAGCAAGTTTTTTCATAGACAATTTGTTATTGGGAGGAGGAATTGTTAGTAACAGGGACTGAGCCCTAAACCTCATACGCAATACTCCTTTGGTGTCCCAATTCATACCACTAACTACTCTTTTGGGGACTAATCCAGAAAGCATGTGATATACTCATATACCCCCAAGTAGTAACCAACCATCTTAACCAAATTAACAAGTAAAGAATACAACATGCCTAACATTATATGGCAATTACATGTAATTATAGAATAGTGATTATGTGCCATTAAATCTTCACAAGCAGCAGTCATGTTAATATTTCCAATTCAAAGCAACATAAATAAAAATAAAAAATATAAAAGACAGATTAAGTTCCCATATTATTGAGATGAGATAGCAATTCATACCTCTCTGGTGTTTTCAGGCACGGAATTGTCAAATCTAAAACAATAAAAAAAATAACAAGGTTCTAAGTCAATATCCAGTATGAAATACTTTTTTAGAAAATGAAGAAAGGTATTGATTACCATACATACCTGGAGTTATTTTATGAACAACGGTGAGAGACACAAAAGCAGGAGGAGTAAACTCAGGTTGGCCAACATCGGTATCGAGATAAGCTACTCTCTTAAATTTGGTCAATAGTACATTTAGGAGATAGCGGGAGAAGGTTGTCTTGCCACAGTTCTTTGCTCCACATATGAGTGTGATAGTAGGCGTTGAACTTGAAGCAATGGACTCAGCAGCCTGCGACCATTGCTCTGGGATGTAAATGTCTGGTGAAGGGGACGAACCCATAGCTCTCTCTCTCTCTGTCACTGTCAAATTCAAATTGCAAGGCATATACTTTTGATCAAAAAGCTCTCTATTGACTTAGTCGTGCAAATTTGTAAACATGTACTGTGTGTAGTAGTATACTCGGTGACTTTTACATTATAATTTTTGGATCAATTTGTTACTTCAAGAATTTTATTTATTTCTCATCAATAACAATAAATAGAATCTTATAAACATTTTAAGAAACAGAGTGAAATCACATTATTAAATTGATGCACGTCAGAATACCATTCTTGTCCCGTGTTCTTTCTATTTATTTTTCGTTCACTGTCAACATGACTAACTTGCCCTCTTCACCTTATGTTTCTTTCTAGTTTCTATCTCCACCACTTGAGATACACATAATTACTTTATGTCTGTTTTTAATTATCACTTCACTTTTGCATCCTTTTTATATTACATTACATTAGCTATTACACCTTTCTCTCTATTCCTTTAATCTTTTCCCACACCTCTTAATATATGGCATAGTTAAATTGCCTTCCTTTGTCATCTCGAATGGCAAAGCCGAAATAACTATTTTTAAGGCTAAAGGCCACTATCACTATATGCGCTCACATTGTCACACACACATCTGACAGCAAAGGATAAGGGACTAATTTTCACTTTTCAACGAGCTTGAAAAAAAAATTGGTGTTTTTATTTGTTGTATTGTGCATATTGAACTGTTCATGTATACTGAGCCACTGAAATTTGGGTTTGTTTACCAATTTTTCTGGGGAAACCGAAAGCATGACAGAACAAAACAAAGTCTACAATTTGTTTTCACCGTTTACTATATTTCTGAATTCGGGACAATATAGAATCTTACATAAACTATAAAAGAATTGGTCCCTGCATAGGAAAATTCAATCCAAAACCTACTAGGTGATTGACTCAGTTAGGGCTCAGGGTCACTGGTCGAACCACGTGATAGAACCAGAGTAAACTGGGTGGCTCGGTCGCGGTCTCTATCAATAATCTGCCTTTATATTGAGTCGGGTTGAACTAGATGACTCATCTCTAAAAGCAATTCATAAATGCAACTAAAATTCTCTAAAAACCAAAAACCAATGCAGAAAACCAAACAAGACTAAAATACTATAAACATTCTGCTATGAAAAATTAGTGGTGAACGACATCACAGCAACCAAAGCAGCGACATGTGAGTAAATCCCATTAACAACCGGTGCATATGGCAAGCAATACATACATGGAATAGAGAGATGAACATGATAAAGACTTAAAAGAGAAGTAGAAGAAGAAAACTCACTGAAATAAATAAAATAATCTGGGAAATCCAAACTCCAACGCGGCGGGGGTGATTTACGGCGCAGTGGTTGCCGGAGCGACAAACGGTTGCCGGAGCTGGGCCGTGGGGCCACCGAGAAGTGGAAGATAGTGGTGGGTTTGTTGAGAGAGAAAGAAAATAAAAATTCAGAGAGAAGAGAAGATAAACCCTAATAACTCATAATAAATAATAGGGTTTATTATGCTGCAAAATATTTTTTAAGAATTGATTTTCTTTACTTTTTTTAATCCTTTAATGAATTTTAGTCTTCCTAAAAGTTAACATAGCATTGACACATGTAAAAATTTGTGTCGTGAACGAATTATAATTTTTTACCATTTACTTATATTTTTATTAATATAAATTAAAAATAATTTTTAAAAATAAAATCTCAAGTAAATTAAAACAATTGATCTATTCGTGACGAAATGAAACTACACCTTTCTAAGCTAAGTTTAACCATCGATGTGATTCATATTAGTTATTACCAGAAAATAGGAAGTAGCAATCATCCTTTTTTTCTTGACATTTTTTTTATGACATTGAGGAAGATGAGTCAATGAAAGGGTTGGAAAAAATACTTTTATACTTCTCTTTGATTTTTTTTCAAAATAAATTTATTATTTTCTTTATTTTTTTTATTTTCAATATTATTTTTAATAAAAATTATTATTCCTTTTCGATAAAAATATTATTATTATTATTGCATGTCACTACAAGATTTTTCATGTGTCAATGTACATTACAAGGGCTAAAATAAGCGGTTTAACTATATCTCATTAAATTTACTCTAAATTTACTCTCCGTCAATGAATGAATCAAACTTTTTAAAATATATTTATTCGGTTAAAATTTTTATTTTTCAAAAATAAAAATGTACTTTTATAATTTATATTAATTCATTAATTAATTAAATAATATTTTGAACTAAAAAGTAAATTGTCATCAATAAAAGTGAACTATTATATACGAGATAAATTTTTATTGATAAAAAATTCAAAATAATTATTTATAAGTTGTAAGTGATGAAATTTATCATCATGAGACAAGAGACAGACTTTCATTCATAAGAAGTTCAAAATAATTATTTTACACGAGACAAGTTATAAGTGATATGATTTATTGGGACAACTTTTTATCTATCATTTACAAAATAAATTGATACTGATAAAATTGAACTATCATATACGAGATAATTTTCATCGTAAATAATTCAAAATAATCATCTTACACGAGATAAGTTGTAAGTGACTAGATTTTATTATTCATAGGACAATTTTTTATTGAACTATCATACACATAACAACTTTTAATTTATCATCTACAAAATAAATTGTCACTGATCAAATTGAATTATGATACACGATACAAGTTCTCATCGATAAAAAATTCAAAACGATTGTAAGTTATATGATTTGACTATCATACACGAGACACATTTTTACTGATAAAAATTTAAATGACTATCATACACGGGACAACTTTTAATTTATCATCTACAAAATAAGATGTTACTCATAAAATTAAACTATCATACACGAGACAAATTATCGTCGATAGAAAATTCAAAATAATTATCTTATAGGAGATAAGTTGCAAGTGACGAGATTTATCATTCACGTGACAACTTTTGATTGAATTATCACGATAAAAGTTTTAATTTATCATCTACAAAAATAAGTTGTCACTCGTAACATTGAACTACCATAAACGGGACAAGTTATCAAAAAATAAAAATAATTATCTTATAGAGATATGTTGTAAGTGATATGATTTAACTTTCATACACGATACAAGTTGTAACTGATATGATTTAACTTTCATACGCAAAACAAATTCTCACTGATAAAAAATTCAAAATAATTATCGTACATGAGATAATACTTCACTTACGAAATTGAAATATCATACACTAAACAAATTTTCTTTAGTAAAATTTTAACATAATTATCATATAGAGACAAGTTACTCATAAAAAAAATATGAGACAAGTTGTCTCTAATACAAATTATTAACATACATTTGACAAATTGACACTAATGAGAATGAGATATCATTCCCAAGGACAAATTTTAATGGACAATAATTTTTAACTACCTAGCATAAACTAGTCCATGTTTACACTTTTGTTGTTATACTATATTGTATATTTTAGTCAATAATGTCAAAGATGATTTGGCCTTGATAGTGTTTTCAAGTGGATATTAGCGATAAATTTGCGTAGGTTTATGCTTGTGCAAAATATTATGAAATCAATGCAGAGCTCATTTTTAATAATGTAGATTTTTTTAATGTACGAGAATTTCAAAACAAATTTGTCTATGCACATGTGTTTGTCGTAAAAATGTTTCTCCTTCACAAAAAGTAGCAATTGTTTTATTTTAAATATGGCATGGCGAAAAGGAGCAAGTTTATCTATATTATCCCCCTCTATCTCTTGATTTTAGTTAGAAACACATTACAATATATCAAAATTAACACGACGGTGTTAGAAATGCAAACAAACAAAACCAAATTATGAAACATCGACATGGATGCATATAGGACTTGTAAAAAAAGAAAATTTGAGCCGAGTTTGTGTTGTAAATCCAAATCGAAACGTACTGAGTAAACCACAATGTTTTTTCGAGTTCACGAATAGGACCGGCATTTCAAACATAGTTAACCAATGGAAATGGACCCAGACGGAACCTCAACTACAAGAGTCTAACTAAATGAACTATTTTGTCACATATTTTCATATTAGTTAACTCTAATCACAACAATTATATCAATCAAAAAACAACTCTCACTTGTATTTCAAATCTTAAAAAACTCTTAATTTTAAAAAATTATAAATATCAATAATCACATTTGGTGTTGCCTCCGTTGATGATTTCCTCAAATAATTTCAATGTCAAAACTGTTGCAAAATGCTTGAGCCATATATTTTCATAGCCACATATCATCCATCATGTTATTAAGTATATTATTAAGTGAAAACATTCTATTTGATCAAGCGGTCACGTTGTTGAACACTATGGTTTTCTATAAGATGATCAACTTTTCTAACTCCAAATTAAGACAGTTTGGTTCCTTGATCTGAACTATACTTTTGAGTTGGTTTAACTTGTATTTGGAGACCAATGTAAATGGGAACATGCCTAAATGCAGCGATTGAACAATTTTGTACGAGCATATTTTCATTTAAAATCTTGTGCTCATCTTTTGACTATCTGACAAGTTATTTTTACCAAAATTAAGTAAAAAGGGAAAAGATTAAAAAGCAATTGAAGAACTATTTTCAACAAAAAGAGGTATCAATCTTCGTAAATATTATTTTAGCAGGGCTAACTGCCCAGTGCAATGGTTACCCAAAGTATTATGCAAATGTAATTTGGTTAAAAAAATCAACATCACAAAGGATAAAAAATGTAATTTGACTAAGAGACTTGCAAATTCCACTTTATAGAAAGGTCTTATGTAATTACAATACATTAATTACCTAGATTTTTTAGCACAATTGTGTATCTAATGCAAGAAAAAATATTACACTATTTAATTTTAAAGGCCACTAGTGAGATGACACAATACGATTTCCTTTTTAATTCCCAACGGCACTGAAATTTTGAAAATAGAAAAAGTTGTGCATATTGTATGCAAAAATAAACCTAAATAAACATGTAGAATAACGTGCAAACAAGAATTTAAAACTAAAATTATGATTATGGAAGATTGGAAATCCAAATAGACTGGATGTGGAAAAAATTTAACTTACTCGAAAACAAGATATATGAGTCAGTTTCCCGTATCTCCATACCACTAAAAAAAAAATAAGCTAACCAATTTTGAGGACCGTGGGGTATGTTGTCGCACACCATACAATTTTCCATTATCACATATAGTCACCAAATCTCTCAAGAAAACAACCACATAATAAATTTAGAGAGAGAATGTAACAATCTAAACAAAATAGATTGTGAGGTTGTTTTAATTAATTATAAAATAGAATAGATTAATATATTCATATAATTTAAACTATTGATGAATAGTTAATGTTATTCATTTTATTGTATATATATATATATATTAATCTTGGGTTGAATTAGACGAGCTTGAGGAAGCCCAGTGCTCAAACCCGAAAAGCCAAAAATAAATAAATATTTGGCGGGAACGTGTTGTATGAACCACAGTTTTCCCTGTCTTCTTCTCCGACCCAACAACAAAAGATGGAGTCGAATTCAGATTCAGATTCCGACGGATCTCACGTCTCTACAACTCCTCCAAGACAACCAAATCCACCACCATTACCATTACCATTACCACCAAAACCACACCTTCCAATTTCCAACAAAAAATCAAAATCAAAATCCAAAACCAAACCCTCAAAATCCAATAAAAACCCTCCTAAAACCACCGAAACTGTCCCCCAACAAGACCCTTTCTCTTTCCCACTCCCTTCCTTCCCTTTCCATATCCGACGACCGTCCGACGCCGCTTCATCTTCATCTTCCCACTCAATCGAAACCCTCCCCGCTGGATTCTTCTCCAAATCAATTTCCTTCTCCAAAATTCGAAAACCCTTACTCAATCTAGAATCTTCCGACAACGAACCGGTTCTTAATTCCCCCCTACCCGCTAAATTCGCGAAGAAACACCCTAACTTGATAGGTTCCAGTGTTCCAATTCCGACGGTGAAGGTACTAAGAGGCACCGGCGAAGGTAATTTTGTGAAGTTGAATCTCAATGGTAAGAGGAAAAAGTTTTTGAACAAAGGGTGGAATAAAAGTGGAAGATTTGGCAGTGGTAAAAGGTTTAGAAGAAATAGTAATAATTATAGTAGTAGAAGTAAACGCACGAAATTGGAAGATGGAGGGGATGATAATGAGGAAGATGATTTAGCTTTAGAGAATGCAAAGCAACAAGAGAAGCAAAACGGTTGTGAAAATGACTGTAAAGTGTTGGAGGAGGCTGTGTTGGCAGCAAGAGATGAAGCTTCTGATGAGAATTTGGTGAAGTTGTTGAAATTGATTCATGGTTATGATTCTTTTCGAGAGGGGCAACTCGAGGCCATTAAGATGGTTCTTGCTGGGAAATCGACTATGCTTATTTTGCCGACTGGTGCTGGGAAGTCGTTGTGTTATCAGTTGAGTGCATTGATTTTGCCTGGGATTACACTTGTTGTTAGTCCATTGATAGCTTTGATGATTGATCAGCTTAGGCAATTGCCTCCTCTTATTAGTGGTGCTCTCCTTAGCAGTGCTCAGGTGTATTTTATAGTCTTTTTGATACTCTCTTGCTTGCAATTTAGTTTATCTAATAATATCTACAATGTTGTTGTTTCTAAATTCTTATCGTCAATCGAACAGTACTAAGATGAATTGTTGTTAATTATGTTTAATGATGGATGATTTAAATGCAAATCTTTCTTTCTTTTTGTTTTGTTTATCATATTAGACGCTTGATGAATCATCTGAAACGCTCAACCAGCTTCGACAAGGCACAATAAAGGTGCGAATTTTGATAACTACTTAGGCTCAGATTTGCTTTTGTAGAAATATGTCGCAATCTTGCCTGATTGATTGCATAAATGAGACTGATGATGATTGTATCGATGATGATAGTACTCTTACTTACTTGAAGCAAATGTTTGCAATTCTAATTCATACAGGTTCTTTTTGTTTCACCGGAGCGGTTCTTGAATGAAGAGTTTCTGTCTGTTATCTCTGCTGTGTCAGCCGTCTCACTCGTTGTTATTGACGAGGCGCATTGTATATCTGAATGGTGAGGGGATTGCAATGTTGTATTGGTGAAGCACATTCTTTCTGTTTGTTACTTTGGAGATCTCACTTTGTGTACTTCTGTTTCTGTTCCTTGTTGATTAGATTTTAAATTTTTTACAGGTCTCACAATTTCCGACCTTCATTCATGAGACTTAGAGCATCACTACTTCATAACAGTCTTAATGTAGGTTCCGTTCTTGCAATGACAGCTACTGCTACAGCCATGACTTTAGATGCCATCATGTCTGCTTTAGAAATTCCTCGCACAAATCTTATTCAGAATGCACACTTAAGGGACAATTTGCGTTTGTCGGTGTCTTTAGTAAAAAATAGGCAAGTTAGATGCTTCCACTTTACTGCTTCAGACTGTATTCCCTTTTTTTCTCTCTCCTAATCTGAGTTTTGTTAAACGTATTCATCAATGATAGAATGAAAGACCTACTGGTTCTGATAAAGTCTTCTCCTTTTGCGGAAGTTAAAAGCATCATAGTATACTGCAAATTTCAGGTGTGTATATGGACCTTTTTTTCTTCCAATTTTCAGGCACTGGGTCTCAGTGTTATGTGATTTCATATAGTCATCTGCATTATGTTCCATTGAATTCTCTTTTCTTGCCCACAATACTTGAAATGTATAATATCACTTGCACAGAAAAGTTATTAAATTCTTTGTCTCAGGTTTACTATATGGCTAATTACTTAAGTTTGCAAGGAATGCTGAATTCTGCAGTGTGGATATGTCATATATTTCTATATATGTGGAAATTGATTGTGTTTTCTTGTTTTTTTGTTTCAGTCCGAAACTGATCTAATTAGCAGATACTTGAATGATCACAGTATCTTAGCAAAGGTTAGCCTGACATTTCTCTTTTTGATGTTGCATGGCATTATGTGTAACCTTTGACACTGAATGTTAAATCTTACAATTGATGTGAATCGTCATTTAGAGTTATCATAGTGGTATTTCTGCAAAGGAACGTGGTAACGTACAAGAGTTGTTTGGTTCAAACAAGATCAGAGTGGTGAGATTTGTTTTATTGTTTTAATCTCTAATTTTTGAATTTTTTTATGCAAATATGCATTTTTGTATAATATTCTTCATCCTTATTCTCTTTGGCGCTTCTAATACAACATTGCTAGGCCAACTGATACCTTGCAGTTCTTTTATGAAGGTTGTTGCAACTGTGGCATTTGGCATGGGACTAGATAAAAGTGATGTTGGAGCAGTAAGGCTTATAACATGTTTTATTTTCTGCATTAATTTGCATGAACTGATTTCTGACAAAAGAAGTTCTCTAGGGTGGTATACTTAAAAGTGATTCACCGATTCTCATTGGGCTCTTGTTGCATGGTGACTCGGTTTTCCCTGTTCCTACGTTTTACACCTTTGTGACCGTGCTGTATCAGAAACAATTGACTTTTCTCAAAAGATTTTATTTATGGTTACAAATTTTAAATTGCAAAATGGGGTAAATGGTTCTGAAGTATTGAGTTATTTATGTGGTCTCTGTTCATGCAAATGTTCTGCTAGTTACATTTAACAGAAGGCTGTTTTTTGAGCACCACTCTGCAATCTGCACACACTTTTATCTTGTTTTTAACACTAATTTGTTTTGAAATATAAACGACCTTGAATGTTACAGTATATTGAAACTCCATTGTCATAACTGTGTTTAGGTAATTCATTACAGTTTACCCGAAAGTCTGGAAGAGTATGTACAGGTATATGATTTATTCTAAACTCTAGTAGTAGCATAGCATGATATTTTATCAAACAATTTGCTCATTAAACAGAATGGGCATCATTGTAGGAGATAGGACGTGCTGGAAGGGATGGGAGATTGTCCTATTGCCACCTATTTTATGATGATGAGATGTATTTCAAACTTCGTAGTCTAATGTACAGGTAACAATACGTTTTCTTTTGTTTTTCACTGTCAAAATGTTTTTCATTTAATGCAATTTTTTCATCCTCAGTGAAGGAGTAGATGAATATGCAGTGAATAAATTTCTGTCTGAAGTGTTTCCTACTGACAAAAACTCCTGTGGGAAAATCTGTTCGTTCGTCAAAGAATCTGCTTCACGCAGGTTTGATATGAAAGAAGAGGTCCTCTACTCAATACTATTATACATTTAAATATATGAACTTTGATAACTTAGATGAGTGATTTTCAGTTACAAAGTAGACGTCCATAAACATCATGTTCAAGAGTTAGCCATGCTGATATATTGATGGTCAAGGGGTAAAAGTGCAAATTTATGATGGCCATCTCAGGTGCTCCAAAGATTTTGCATATAGTTGCATGAAGAGAAAATTATTAGCATGGTTATGTGTGGAGCATGCATGCTTTGACTAAACGTCGTTTTTAGGCATGTTATGTTTGTACTTTGTAATTGATCCTTGTTTTGTTACAAAAATATGGTTTTTGGTTTATCTATCTTCTTTTTATGTTGAAACCCGAGAGATCAAGATTAACTTGAGACCAAATAAAGCTAAGATGCATTTTCTGAGAAATTATCGCAATTTTATTTTTTATGGACAACATTCTAGTTATTGGGCGGTCATTTAACCATTTATGTAACTAATAGATATGCACATGCTAGTTACAAAACTCGCTCTTGTGAGGAAATTCTAGATAATTATGTGTCATCTTTTTCAGACTAGGTCTACAAGTTAAAACTTTTCACCAATATTTCCTTTACTAGGTGATGCTCACAGTTTTGACACGCTTGGAGCTGGGTGATGTGCAGTACATACATTTACTTCCACAGACAAATGCTACTTGTGTTCTGAATTTTCATAAGGTGCGTGCAAATAGATCTTCAATTTCATGTAGAATATATCGTGCAAGACAAATTCAGTTACCTATCTATCAAACTATGTATTTAAACTACAGTATATATTACAGATTGAAGAGATTCAGATTGGACATTTCAATCTCATATTTGTTAAATTTTTACTGAAAGTTAGAAAGATAAATGCTGTTTGAGCAATTATTCAGTTGCTTATATTTTTAATTTTTGGCACTAATGCAGACTCCAGCTGTGTCCCTTGCCCAAAAGGTTTCTGCTATTGCTGTAATTCTGAAAAGGTAATAATAAACATATTTTTCTTGGCTTTTTGTTCAAACTTTTTCTCTGAAATCAAATGGATGGTCATTGTGTTATTAGTTATTTTAATGTTGTCAACCTCGAGATGGAATCTGATCCAAATTTTCAGTTTCTACAAAGGGAAGGCATACCGGCTGATATATTTATGATTTCCTTATTATAATCACAAGAATAGCAGTTCACTTTTACTTATGCATATACATCTCTCATTTAACTGAACCATTGTTGTGCATTTTCAGATCTGAAAATAAGCATGGTCAACATATTTTTGATATTCCAACTGTGGCAAATGACATGGGAGTCACACCAGTTGAACTAACAAATCAGTTGTATGAACTAAAGGTTTGGATTCGTGGATAACGGGATTTTTCTTCTTCTTGAGTTTGTATGTGGACATAACAAAATATGTCTTGAAAGTGCATGAGGCCTTTTTTTCTTCTGTGTTCAAAAGCAAATGAAGTGATAATATTGTAGCTCTACTTTAGAACTTTAGCCATAAATACTTGCTGCATGATTTATGTCTTTATTGTTGCAATTATCTTATAACACTTTTCTGCATTTCCTTGTCTTGAAATTTTTTGGCATCATCCGTATGAGTTTCATATAATCAAAACACTGAAGCTGTATGTTTTGTTTTAAACTGAAAATGTAGTATTTTGTGTCTGCATGCGTTGATTTAGAGCCTTGTGGTGGGTGAGGGTTTTTGAAATTTTTCATTTTGCACATAATTTATTTTCATAATAAATATTTCTATTTTAATTTTCTAGTTTGGGACCCTTGACTAATTTGGCCTAGCTCCGTCCTTGTGTGTGGTATTGGAAGCAATACAATTGTGGTCTGGTCTATGCAATCTAACCTTATTTATTATTTGTGAAAAATTCTCAGTTGAAGGGAGAAATAACTTATGAAATGAAGGACATGGCCTACTGTTACAGGATTCTTGAAGTCCCAACAGACTTTTTTTCTCTATCGGCAGATATTACCCAATGGTTATCTGAAGTTGAAAGTTGTAAGGTAAGTAATTTATGATAAACTTTTGGGATATTTGTTCATTATGGTATTTATATTTATTCAGGAACTGAGTGTATCCTATGTAAAACGCTTTCCTTTAACGGAATCCGAAGATTGAAATTTAGTTATTATGATACTGTCTCGCATTTCTCTCAATCATCATAACTGAGTCCCAACTCCCGAATTAGGAACTATTACTGGGCGGATAATTCATTTTAGATTATTTGTTGAGTTTTGTGCCCATTAAGTCAAAGTTTTTACTGATTGATTATTTTTCTCATTGTTCTGCTTTTTGTGTAGGTACGAAAAATGGATGCAATGTTTAACGCCGCATATTTTGCAGTAAATTTATGTGATAAGATGAACGGTTGCAGTAGTGCGGATCACACACCATGCCTACAAAGAATGGTATTGGATTACTTTGCTGGAGTTGATAATACTGATTTCTGCACGAAAATTGGTCACAGCAGGTCCGTACTAATTTCTGTAGCAAAGAACATATTTAACAATGACTTCTAAAATGGCTTTATGCTTTATAATCTTATAAATTCTTTTGGGTATTGAAAGTCGTAAAATAGAATTGTCTTTCTAGTTTATTCCCCAAAAAAGTTTTTGCAAGTATTTTGATGATAAGGATATACTTCTGCTATATGCTGCGATGATCTTGTACTAAACTTGCTTGTATTTACATATGCAGTCCTTTCCTGCGAGCAGATATAAAGGTAAGTTATCACACAGGCAGGCATTCTGAGAATCTTTTATAAACTTGATACATATCATGTTTGGAAGAGGAATTTTTTGAAAATTACCTGTTCTTTTTGGGATTATCAGGTCTTTCTACAGAGCAATACACATGCTCGATTTACACCACGAGCTGTTGCGAGGGTAATGCACGGAATTGCAAGCCCAGCCTACCCTTATGCAACATGGGGTAAAACCCATTTCTGGTACGTGGAAATCCTAAATTTTGATTTCATGACCTTAAATACTTGGTGTGAAATAAATTGGGTGACTTAGTATTACGGTTTTGTGCTTTAGCTTTGATAGAATTGTGTACCTTTGCCAGATTTGATATTTCATAAGATTTTGGTTTTGTTTGGGAAACAAAAGGAGGAAACTCTAGTGAGCAGTTTCCATTCCTTTCATTTTTTACTCCTCCTATTTTGTTTCTCAAACAAATGTTTAATGAACCTTATTGTGGATTGCAGGGGAAGGTATACCAAGATAAACTTTAAGGTGGTAATGGAAGCAGCAAAGGAAGAACTTAAAAATTTTATTGGAAAAGATATGCTCTAATAATTTATGGTTGATTTTACCATCAACCAAATTTGCACCGAGGCCCTTACTGGTGAAGATGTTTGTGCATTGAGTTGGGGAAGGAGGGTGCTCAATTTTCATGACCTGTGCAGTTGTTTCGCGCCATGTTTATCATTGTAAAAATTGTGGCGCCAGCACACGTCTGTCACCTTAGGCTGAGACAGAAGTGAAAGGAAAATTGAAGCTCTGCCTCACTATCTGTGCAACCTAGATGGAAGGAATCAAGGATTTACAATGTTTATGTCTGATTTTTTGTTGTTATCTCCTCGTCCTAGAGAGTAATCCCTCAGGTCAAAAGGAAAAAAGTTGATGAACCCAACTTTAAGGTTTTCCTCTTATTTTTCTCCTATGTAGAATAATGAATGATGCTATTTATTAACAGACTCACATGTATAGTGCATTAATATTTTTATCATATGCAAAACAGTTAGGATGAGGTGCATGGGTAAAATATATTTTTTACTTGTGTTGAAAGTGTTTGATTCTAAAGTTGAAAAAAATTAGTACTTATTATCCTGTCTTACTATCATTAAGTCTTTTGAATCTCCTCACTTGTTAGTTGTGTTTAACTCTCCTTTCTTGTTTATCATATAAAAGTATAGTATGAACAAAAGGCAACAAAAAATTGAAGCCTAGCAGTAGTAGCTTTATCTTAAGCAACATTATCTTTCTTTTTTTTCTTTTACAATTCTTAAGCAACATGATCATCTTCAACAACCTTCTCAACAAAATGCATGAGTAATATAAAGAACTAGCAGCAACTTATTCAGTTTCACATATAGAAAGAGTCACAATGGGCTGTTTATTTGAACTCCAAGTAAAATCAAAGCCATCCATGTAAAATATAATTACACCTAATTTCTTTTACCATTAATATCACCTCTAAATTATTTTTTTGAGTTCCCGATTTTAAGTTGTTTTATATTTGAGGAAAAATAATTTTCTTAGTGACTTAAAAATAAATGGTTTTTGTCAATGTGTGTGTACTTAGCTCTTAACGCTTTTATAAATTTACAAGGTCTTTCTAAATCTGAACACTTTTTTCTTCATGTCATTTCATGCATACTAAGAAGTTTAGACATATCCTATCAGGGATAAATCCATAATTATATTAGATGGAGGACCACAAAAAGTTTAATCCTTCGTAATAATTTTTAAATTAAAGAATAATTGTAACTTTTTAGACATAGAAAATAATAGTTACAGTTAAATATGTATTTAATTTTTATAAAATTTCGATTATTCAAGTTTAATTCTTAAAAGCAATTTACACTATTAATCTATAATTTTGAAAACTTTATAAAGATTGATACTTTTAGTACGTCAAAATAGTCCATATAAAAAGCGAAATAGGGACTAAAAATAAATAAAATTATTTAAGGAACTAATCATAAAATATCGTAATTTTAAAGCACTCAAAATATATTTAAACCTAGTAGTTATATATATATAATAACAATATTAATATTATTGTATAGTATTTATATTTAAGGGATGTGTGTATATAATATGAATTAAAATCATGGGAGGGAGGGCAAGTGTCCATGCTTTTCACCTCTCAATCCATCCTTGTCTCCTATATGCTTAGTAGAGTGTACAAAACACAAATTTGATGTGTTTTTTATTCGGTTATAACATTTACGGATTAATTTTTAGATCATAATTTATTTTTTAATCTGAACAAATTTGATGAATTGCGGGTTCAATAAGAACAAGACGTAATAAAGACAAGATCAGATTGGTCTAAAGACGAGTCGTTAAATATTAATACTTAAATTTTTTTTAAAAAAATAAAAAAAACAAACATAAAGTAACTCGTAGCAAGTTACTTATGGTTACTTATCAATCCATTCAACAATAGTAATTCATAACATTGTTTCACAAACCTAAGTTACTAAATTAGTGATCTTAATGGTAAATTTTTTAGACAAAGTGAATCGGTAATAACATAAAATAATCATTTTATCGTTTAAGGGACGAGACAAGTAACCAAATGGGTAGTTCGAATCCAATCATTTTTTTACCTTGTCTCTGTCTTTTCTTTATTTTTTTGGATCAGACAAAGACGGATTTGCGGGATAAATTGGTTCCTGCAAACTCCTAATGCTAAAACAAATATAGTTGTTGGACAAAGTGGCAGATTTTGATCAAAATGTTTGGATGTCAAATTTTAAAATTTTAATTAACAAATTAAATGTAATATTGTATATAAGTATTTTAATTTTAAAATTTACAATTTAAGCACAAAAAAAATTGCAAACACGATTATAGAGGGAGGAGAAATTAGACTGAGAAATTGCATAAATTTGGAAGTGATGAAACTATAAGTGTAGCATATTGGTTACATTCGTTTTTTTGAGGAAAAAAATTGAACCAACAAGAAAATCAATTTGGTTGAGCTTTTAAAATTTTCTAAGAACATTCAAACCAAAATGATGAAGAATATATTGATTTTGTATATTTTTGACAGATCAATACAACACATTTTTATACTCTTAATTTTTTAAGATAACACTTTTAAAAATACTAAATTTTTATACTATTAAAAAAAATTAAATATAACATTTTTTTTTAAGATAATACTACTTATATAATTTGAAATAAAATATAATAGTTTTGTTTAGATATCGATAATCGATTTTAAATTAAGTAAAATCATACCTAAATCAATAAAGGTTGAATTTATTTGGTTTGGTTTAGTTTAGTCTCAAACACGAAGAAAATTAAATTGAAATCAATGTAATTAATTTCGATTAAATTTTAGATTTATCAAATTATTAGTTTGATTTTTATATCTTTAAATTAAACTCACAAATTTTGCTTAAAAATGTGGGTATTTGTTCATTTACTTTTTTTATATGTTATTTTCAAATAAAAATTTTGTTTTAGAGACTTTGGGTTGGCTATGGCCACGGGACAAATCTCTGCCAATAATTGGTTATTAGCACTATTGTACATCTTAACTTAACTACAGTTAGTTTTCTATCCTAGATTGACAATTAGATTCACTTAGAAGTTAGTTACTTAGTTAATTCATATAAAGATGCTTGTACATAACCGGTTTTGTTCATCCAGGAATATTCAGAAAGTTCATTTTATTCACATTGAGTGAATCATCTCATGTTCTCATTGAGAAATATGCTCTGTATGGCCAATTTCATCTCCGTTTCTTGAGTTTCTTCACATTTCTCTTTAATGGAGGACGATTTCGATTCTGATTCTTCATTTGCTTCTTCCTCTCCGAGACACATATGGTAGTCTTTTAAGGATACTGAGTTAATATATATTCGATAAATCTTAATTGAATAGTTTGTCAATATGTGAGTTCATTAAATTTTTGGGCGATGAATTATCGATGTTTTAATGTTAGTTTCCATATTTTTAGTACACCCGTTAATTACATATTTTAGTTTCTTTAAATTGTTTTAGTTTTTACATTGTTTTTGTGAATTTTTAATTAATAATTAATTATTTTACATAAATATTTGGTGGGCCAATCGACCAACTTACCCTAAAATGAATGGTAGAATTTCAATAATTGGTGGGTTTGTTTTAGTTTAAATAAAAATAATTTTTGTTTTAAATAATTTAGAGATTAATTTTTAGAGATTTAAAAAAAAAAAATTTAACTTCCGTTTGTTTACTATTATAAAAATGATTTTTTTTAAAATGATTTTTAACTCGTTTGTATTCAATTTTGTAAAAACGATTATTTTTAAACTGCATACACATTTTAAAATTTTATAATGAGTACTTCTCAAAAATCAATAAATAAAACCACACAACAAAAAAAACAAGAAAAATCTAAAAAGAAAACAAAATTTATTGGATGAAAACAAGCTGCCATGGAAAGAGAAAAATAACAGTGTCGTGGGAAGAGAAAAAAAAATAGTCAATATTAAAAATGAACGGATGACAATTTGAGATTTTCAAAATAAGGTAAGAATCATTTACTATCTTAAGTTCCGCGTTTTTAAGTTCTATTTCATTTTTCTCTCTCATCTATCTCAATAAAAAAATAGAGAAGTTGCGCTTTTCATTTTTAGCTAAAAAATGATTTTTTTTAACAAAATGATTTTATAAAAATATGAAACAAACACTTTTTAAACCCTACAAAATCATTTTTGATTTAAAAAAATAGTTTTTTTCATGAAAAAATTTGAAACAAACGCACCCAATATATCTCTATTTGATCGATTCTTCTTTAAAAAGACTAATGATATAGCAGAACGAATTGATCTATTTTATAATTTTTAGAGATATATCAATATATTATTAGTGAATATTGGAAAAAAATATAATAGTAAATGACAAATTTATTATTTAACAATAAAATTATAAAGAATTAGGTTAAAAAAAAAAAAAAAAAAATTAGGATAAGAATAGCCATTTTACCTATTCTTTTTGAAGGATTTTATTTTATTTTTATATAAAAAAAGGGCAAAATAGGTCATGTATTATAAAGTAAGTCTAGTAGCACGAGGTATGCCAAGTAAGAAACATTCAAACAACTTTACCTAATTTTATCTTGTGAGTTTTTCTTTCTTTTTATGGGGGAATGGTGGTTGGGAGATAAATGGGGCAAAGGTAAAGAACAAACAAAGCCAACTTGTTTTTTCCCTTCTTTCACAAAATATTTGTTTGTCTCTTTGCCAATTTGTGTTTGTCCGTTGGCATTTGGCACACAATGGCATGGCAGATGACTAACTGAGTGATGGCCCCATGCAATTCTATGTCTTAAAAGTGACATTGTACCATGTGATTTATTTCAAACTTAACCCTCTTACACATTATTACCTACTTTCCGTCTTTGCTGTTAATCGATCTCTCATTTTTTTTAAAATGTCTATTTAAACTACACCAATTACTTGAAAACACACATTATAACGTGTAAAATTTTGAACCAAACAAAACGTGTAAAATTTAATTATTTTGTCGAGTATACTTCCGAAATCCGAACTCAGATAGGAATTAGTCTTACTATATGCTACCTAATTTCATTAAGGAAAATGTTTAGAACACTAGAAAAATAATTATAGTATATAAAAAATATCAATTGAGGAATTTAATATTTTTTTCTTCTTAAATTCTAAGTAAAAATTTTTAAATTATTGGATTCCTACAATTAAATATGTACAAAAGATGAATTTTTCTTTTAATCTTTGTACTAAAATTAGAATCTTAAAAAATAAAAAGAATGTCTTTTGTAATTTTTTACTCTTATTTCCTATTGTTTCTTTAAGTTTGTAACAAAAAACTAAAACAACAAATTCAAACTTCACATATAACATTTAAATTATCATAAATAATTCATTCTATATTACACATTTTTCTTATAAAATATTTGCAATTCACGCTTAACTTTTTGTTGATTAAAATTTATATAAATTCCACCAAATTTCCTTAAAAATCACACAATGATAATGTTTAATATATTGGGCCCTAAGAAAACAATAAAATAAATTTATGAAACTGTCCGTATCATATATCACAATTACCATGTATTTACTTTGATAGAAGCAGCATGGCCACGTGAAAAGGTCAGAAAAACCTCCCTTATCATCATATATACCTTCACCTCAGGAGTATCACATATCCTCTATGCTCTTATTAATCTTCCACCGTCCACGTGTCCATCTATCACTCCATTAAACAATATTTTGGTATTTGAACATGAAATTGTCATATAATTTTTAAAAATGTATTAAAATAATAACTATAAATATATACATCCCCAAATACATCTTCTACTAATAATTTTAACAACTAATTGATCAACCAAAAATTATATCGGAAAACTAAATTAAAATAACTAAAAAATAAGAGACATTTATTATATATCTCAAGAGTCACAACTTCTCACACATTTAAAACCAGAATATCAACATAGTTGGATCTATACTTCTATAACATGGTAAATTGGAATTTAAATTTCTACTAAAAGATATTTAAATATAATTTTTGACACGTTATAAAAAACCAAAATTGTTGTGTACCCTATGTTATTTATCTAATCTACTAGATCTAGTATAACCGTTAAAAGGACAACCATAAAATTTTAACCCCTTATATTTCTTCTCGTTGGAGACAGGGACAGTAGAATAGTACACTATAGTAGTAGTAGTAGTATTATTAACTAGTATTTTCCTACCTAGTGGACTTGTCTCTGACACATAATTCAATAAACCATTTCCACCATGATTCCTTTGCCAACTCTGGAGTTAATATCAACTCTAGATTCCAATTCCAACCCACATGCCACCTGCATTACTCACTACTAATAATTATACTAAAAATTCACCAATTTCCAAGGTAAATTTTATTCTATGTTTCCTCTATCTTTTTTTTATCTAAATGGTATGTAGTAGATGATAGATACTTTTTTTTTTTTTAACTATGCATAGGATATTTTGTTACTAGTATTATAAATTTATAATGTTGAATAGATCTGAAACTCGCCTCTTTCTCTGCAACTCTCACAATTTCATGGTTTTTTTGAAGTAACAAGGTATATCATTAAGCAATATATTCTATATACTCTTAATGTTTTTAATTGTGTGTTGCTTTCATCATTTGTATATTAAGATTTATTGAAATTCTTAGTTTAGCTTCCTTAAAAGCTTATCCATCATGATTTTTAACTCTTGACACTTGTGTATTTTACTAAGTTCAAGGAGTTCTCATTGTTGCAGCAAAAAGAGTTACAAAGAGTTACTAAGTTCAAGGAGTCCAAATTATATATGAGATTCCCTTCCCTTATTCTCTTGATTGTTCCTTCCTCCTTTGAAATATATATGAATCTATTTTGGTAGTTCTGTTTTGTTTCTCATATATGTAAAGAAACATAAACTATATAGTACATTACATGCAAGGATCTCAAATTGAACAATACTAGTTAGTTCCAAATTACTTCAATCTAGATAAGGCATGGTGATTTTCAAATATTTCAATATAAGTAGAGCATAGTGATTTTCAATAGATATATGGGATTTGGAGCAAAAATTGTAGACAGTGAGAACTAGTTTACTTTATGAAAATTTTCATTGTGCATAGAGATTGAACAAGTGAAAATGAAAACAGGAAACACCTGAAGTAAACGGACTCCAATAACTCGCTTCAACTATAGTGGTTTTTTCTCTTTTTCTAAATTTTGAGCTCAACTTTTGAGGATGAGATTCGTGGAAGACAAAGGATGCTATAGTAACCATGGATCAACAGCACAAAATACTCCAAATAGTAGTGCCATCATGTACTCAGAGTTTCACAAAGGAAAAGATGTTACTACTAGTACTACTACTGCTACTGCTACTACTCGTGTTTCGAATCACCATCGAATAAATATGGGAAAACCAACACCTTCTAAGTGGGACGATGCACAAAAATGGCTGGTTGGGTTATCGAAAGGCGGAGAAAAAAGCCAATCAAAAAGCAAACCAAGAAACTCAAATGCAGATGATTTGAGATTGATAGCACCTGTGCCACAAAAGGAGCAGGACTATTCAAGTAGTGAAAAAGAAGAAGAAGAACATTACGACGATGATCGATGCTGCGAATATGTAGCAGAAGAAACCAAAAAGGTAGAATGTGATGAATCAATTTGGAGAATGAATAACAACAATAATAATAATCATAAGGTTTTAGCTGAAAACAAAAACACAATCCATGTTCAATCAATATGTTTTAGAGACATGGGAACTGAGATGACACCTATTGCTAGTCAAGAGCCTTCAAGAACAGCAACACCTATTAGAAACACAACTCCTGCTACTAGAAGTCCTATTCATTCTGGAACTTCAACTCCAATGATGGGTCAAAATGGATTGTTGCAAATTGAAGCTGCATCAGGTAATGGAAGCAGCACAACAAGTAGACAATGTGGAGAAGGGTCAATTAGTCCTTGCAAAATGGTTGAAAAGAAGAAGAGTGATGATCAAGTTAGAAAATTGAGTCCTCTAGAATGTAGAGCTATGGCTTGGGATGAAGCAGAACGTGCCAAATATATGGCTAGGTAATTAATCTACTTGATACTTAATTTATGATTTTTTTACTTTTTAGTTTATTTCATCTTTAAACACTTTCTTAAGATGTACTCATGTGTTTTTGAAGTCATTTTTTTTTGTCTTAACCCTACAACATTAAGGGAAAAGAGAGGTAAAGAAAGTTTAATCAATAATTGTTTGATCAGAATTCAAATACAAATTATGCTGACTGTTTCGCCTTTCATTAACAGTTGTTAAATTTTAAAAGTCATTGAATAAATATAAATTGTTATTAAATTTGTTTGTTTGTTTGTTAAAACTATTTATTGTAGGTTTAAGCGTGAAGAGATGAAGATTCAAGCATGGGAAAATCATCAGATAAGAAAAGCTGAAATGGAAATGAAGAAAATGGAGGTACCATTGTGATTCTTTTAGTAACATAGTATAAGCATTCTGTGGTAGTTTTTGTTTGGCATTGTGGTGCAATTTTTACCCTTCAATTATTGCCAATGATATTAACCTTTTTCTAAGGCATTGGATGATGGCTCATCTTTTCATGTTCTGCTTTTCTGTTTCTTATAATACTATGGGATAGTTCATTAGTATAAAGTTGAAAGCCCTGTGAAACACACTGACAAAGAGAATTATTCCTGCAAAGAAAAAATACATGGCAGGGACCTTTTCCAATGCACTGCATAGAAAATGCTATTTATATTTGGAAAGTGCTTTAGTTGTCATTTCATTAATCCTAACAAATATTTAGACACAACTTGAGGACCTATTTGATAGTTCCAAAATAGTACATTACTGATGTATAGTAATATACTTAAAAGGGTATTTTAGTGTATACATAATTAAATAAAGTTCAAATAAGTTACATTTATGTTTGAAACAAAAAAATATGAGTATTTTTTGGTTATATTCGAAATCGAAATAATATGTGTATATAGAAAAGGTTGATCTTCTTAATAAATTTTGATACTTTAAGTGATTAGTCTTTGTCTTCAATTGAAATATATGAAGTTTTAAAAAAAATTACATAAAACAAAATGAATATATTTTGCGACTTAAGTTATGAAAGCTTTTTCAAATAAATGGATTTAATTTTATTATTACTACTAGGTGAAAGCTGAAAGAATGAAAGCTGTGGCACAAGAAAAGTTAACAAATAAACTGGCTGCAACAAGGAGGATAGCTGAAGAGAAAAGGGCAAATGCACAAGTGAAGATGAATGACAATGCTTTGAAGACAACTGAAAGGGTTGAGTATATAAGAAGGACAGGGCATGTACCTTCTTCATTCTCTTTCACTTTTAAGTTGCCTTCCATTTGCTGGTAACATGTAGCAATTCATAACATGGTGTAATATGTTGTATGAAATATAAAACCTTTTGAACAATATATTTATGCTACTTCTAAATAATTTTGCAAATTACATTATGCCTATATTTGATCCATTGGTATATGTCCTAACAAAAGCATTCATGTTTTCCATTAATAGTTTCAATATATAATTAATAGCCATTCTACTTTTAGCACTTGACTTGTAATCAAAAGTTGTGGTATGTGAGAAGAAAAAAAATCTAGCTTTGAGTTAAAGCAAGTTGAAGTGGGCAAAAGACATTTGTATTAAAAATGCCGGGCCGGCCCAAGGGGTTGCAGCTGTTTTAGACATCAAATTTGTACATTGATTCAATAAATATTATTAATTTTTTTAGTTTTTATAATATAAATTCTACTCTCTAATTTTGTACTAGTTAATTAAATTTTAAAAAATTACTCAATCGTGTCAATACATTTTATATATTTGTTTTATAAGTGGTTTAACATTGTATGAGTCAATTTTTTTAATATGGTAAAATTCGTGATTGTAATTTTACGAAATTCATCGGTGAATCATAAAATTTGTATCATATATTTTAGTGAATACATAATATTTTCTAGTTTATACTATTGACTGAGTAAAATATATGACACAAAATTTTCGGTAATAAGAAACATACTATGTTCATAGAGAAATCAATAAAAGTAAATCGTTTTTGATTGATGTTTTATAAATGATTGAATAACAAACATATTGTTACAATACTTGATAGATTTTTTAACGAAAATATACTTCTAATTAAATTTATTGTTGATGAAAGTGAAACAAATAACAAATAACAAATGATGCAAACAAAATATTATCAATTTTTAAGAAAATATATATTCAATAAAATGTCATTGAACAATGCAAAGTGTTACGTCAATTAATTCGACCCCTTTTTATATAAAAAAATTAATTTTTACACACTTTTAAAATAAAAACAATAAAACAATTTACACTACTATCAAATTACAATCACTCATTCATATATATATATATATATATAGTTTTTAAAATAGTTATATTTAAAGTTTAAAAGATCTTATAAAACAAGTTTCAACAATTTATATAAATTAAATCTATATGCAAAGGTATCAAATAGTTTTGAAGTATGGGTAATACTTTTGAAGTTAGGTGAATTTTTTAAAATTGTATCCCCAATAATATTTATTCTTTTTATTCATTCCCAATATAATAACTTTGTAGTTCTTTTAATTTTAATTTTTTAGAGTCCTCTAGTAAGTTTTAGAGGCCCATCTTTAATGATAGTGACGGAAATTGACGTTATGAAAATGCCAATATAATTAAAAAAATTATCGGGCTTTGTCTCTTTTTTTAAAAAGAAAAGTTTGGTTAAAGATATTTTTCGGTGAAATTGAGTTGAATACATTTTTTTTTGGAAGGAATTGATTTGAAGTTATAACAGTAAAATTTATATTTAATAGTGAATTATTATGCAAAATAAATCTGTGTAGAGATATACTGAAAGAATAATTTGATCCTTAATATATAAAAACGGAGAGGAGCGAAGTTATCGTATCGTATTTATGGAAGAGTAATAGTCACCTGTGTCCCGATATTTTTCGTTTTCTTTTCGCTGTTCTCTTTCTCCTCCAAGGTTCGCCATCTCTCTTTCGCTGTTGCATCGCATCGCATCGCATAGCTTATTCAATTCTCGCACTTTCCATTTCAATATCCAATTTTATCTTCGGTAAGCTTTTTCAATCCCCTCTATTCTTCTTTCCCTTCTCTCTCCATCTCCTTTTCCCCCTAAATTTTTAGGGTTTCAATTCAAATACCCTCTTTATTTTCTCTTGTTCTCTGCTCTCCAATTATCATCGAATCTCAATTTTCTTCTTCAATTTTGAAATTTGGGACCTTTTTTTCCTTCCTGTTTTGGGTTTAGGGTTCTAATAAGCAAAAACAAAATCAAAAAAAGTTTGTTGCGAATTGGGGATTAGGGTTTTCCCTTAGAATTCATCAATTTAGGCAGATATATGGCGGCTGGTAGACATGGCAGTTACCACGAAAGCGAGTTTAGGGATAACGGGTCCAATTTGGATGTTTCCAGGCGCGGTTATTCAAATTCAAAAGACTACGATTCGGTTAGGAATGGTGTGCACGATGATTTGAGGAGTGGGGGCAGAGATTCGAGAGATAGGATTAGGTTGAGGCAGAAGGGTGTTAGGGAGAGAGAAGATGTCATTAATGGCAGTTACCGTTCATCTTCTTCCAGCCGGAGTGACTCCGGTAGTAGTGGTGGCCTTGGTCCTCGCCGGTGTGGCTTTTCTGTGAAGGCAATCGATAGAGAGCCTGGCGAGCTTTCTAGTGAGAGTGGGTCTGATGGGGCTATTGAATCGGAGTCTGGGGTGAAAGATTGTGAGGTTGCTATGTTTGAAGGAAACAGGTCTCGGTCCCCTCCACCACAGGAGAGGAAAAGGAAATTTTCGCCGATAGTGTGGGATCACGATGACAAGGAAGTGAAGGAGTTTTCAAAAGTTAGGGTTTCCACCACAAAGGTGACTTCTCTTCCTCCTCTGCCTCGGCTGTCAAAATCTTCTGTTCTGTCGCCGAATACTTCTTATGGTGAAGTTCAAATACGTTCTGACAGGGGCAAAGAACCTGGCGATGTTGAGTTGGCCACAGCAGCTAAGGTTACTTCTCGTTCTCCGTCAGGATTGCAGTCCTTGTCACCAAAACAGACTTGGAGTAATGATCAGGAAGCTGAGCAGCCAGATGGTGAAGATTATGTTCCAACTCGAAATATATCATCTTCAAGATGGGCAGCCGGAGATGACTCTCCTGTTGATGAGGGTGAAATCCTCAATGATGAGGAAATGCCTAAAAGGAGGAGGAGGCTAACTCCTGAGTTGTTAGAGACTAGACTGAGGAACAAGCTATTGAGCCCCAACTATTCTAAAATAGAAGGTTTTGAACGAGCTAGAGCCAAATCATCCGATTCAGAAGAAAGAGGTGTTATCCATGGGAGAACATCTAGTGGGGATGGGCATCCTGGTCTTGATTCAGAAAAGGATGACTATATGGACATTGATGCTCGAGGTATGAAAAGCGACACCAGTATTAGTCACTCAGATACAGAGTCTGAAGATGATAGGGAGGAGACTCCAGAACCTCCAGCTCAACCTCAAAGAATGGTCAATATGCTTCAGGGTTGTAGAAGTGTTGATGAGTTTGAGAGACTTAACAAGATAGATGAAGGAACATATGGTGTGGTATATAGAGCTAAAGATAAGAAAACCGGCGAAATTGTAGCATTAAAGAAGGTCAAGATGGAGAAGGAAAAAGAAGGCTTCCCACTGACTTCTCTTAGGGAAATAAACATTCTTCTTTCTTTTCACCACCCATACATAGTTGATGTCAAGGAAGTAGTGGTCGGAAGTAGCCTTGATAGTATTTTCATGGTAATGGAATACATGGAACATGATCTTAAAGGATTGATGGAGTCAATGAAGCAACCATTTAGCCAAAGTGAAGTGAAGTGCTTAATGATCCAGCTTTTAGAAGGTGTGAAGTATCTTCATGACAACTGGGTGCTTCATAGGGATTTGAAGACTTCAAACCTGCTTCTAAATAACAGAGGTGAGCTAAAAATTTGTGATTTTGGGTTGGCTCGACAATATGGGAGTCCTTTGAAACCATATACTCACCTGGTGGTTACTCTTTGGTACAGGTAAGCTGTGTTTGCTTATTGCAATCTGTTTCTATTTATCCATGTATATATCCATTTCATATATTGGACTATTTGATATTACATCATTCTGAGTGTACTTTGATTGTTTATTATTTTTTTTGGAGGAAACTTTGATTGCTTAGTTGTTAATTTGAAAACTGTGGCCATGCCTGATGCATTGAACACAACTTATTCTTTCTTTGTAGCTATTCTGTAATAATAGTCAAGTATTAATGTTGCAAACTGGCTGCTAGATACCCTGTTCTTTGACAGTTAGCTCAATATTTATGTACTCTCCCTTCCTTTATATGTGTGACAATGTTTTCAATGAGTATACCTATATCTGCTCCTCTATTAGTTTCTCATTACACTGTGGTGAGGTTTAGTTAGTTGTATTTGCTTTCACTTATGTGTTTAACACATCTTTTTCTGCAGTATGTTGCAGAAATAAGAGATCATTTACCTGATGGTTGTCTATCTGTTTCTCAGGGCACCTGAACTTCTTCTGGGGGCAAAGCAGTACTCAACAGCTATTGATATGTGGTCTCTTGGTTGTATAATGGCTGAACTATTGTCTAAGGAACCCCTGTTCAATGGAAAAACGGAATTTGATCAACTTGACAAGGTACATGCCAAGTTCAATTATTTGGTAGAACGCATGCTCTCATTTTTATGTTTCTTTTAAGTTTTGGTGTCTTGAGTGCCGGACCTCTTCTTTATTAAAGAGGTTGCTTCTATATTAACATCTATTATTTTACTTGCAGATCTTCAGGATACTTGGCACTCCAAATGAAACAATTTGGCCTGGCTTCTCAAAATTACCTGGAGTCAAGGTCAATTTTGTCAAGCACCAGTAAGTACTCATGATATCCTTTATTTAAGAGATTGACAGTTTAATTACACTGTTCTTATTTTTCTGCCACTGTTTTCCCAGGCTTCCAACTTTGGGTGGTTTTGGTCTGACTATCTGGCCTCCCTTGGTGATTCAACTTACAAAACTTCTGTATTTTCTATTAACGACCAAAATGTTCCTTTCAGGTATAATCTTCTGCGTAAAAAGTTTCCTGCCACATCATTCACTGGATCTCCAGTTCTTTCTGATTCTGGATTTGATTTGTTGAACAAGCTTCTAACTTATGACCCTGAAAAGGTAAAGGTCGCTCTAGCCTAATGAATAATTTGCTAATATTTGTTTCTCTGTTAGGTATTAACTCTTAATAATAACACCTACTATTGGTTGCAGAGGATCACCGCTGAAGCTGCTCTCAATCATGAATGGTTTCGCGAAGTTCCTCTTCCCAAGAGCAAAGAATTCATGCCTACATTTCCTGCTCAACATGCTCAGGACAGGTATTCAATTTAATGGAAACTATTGGAGCTATCTGTTTAAGAAATTTTTTAAATAGCTTGTCCCTAGGGGAGATATAAAAGGAGCTGTGGCTGGCTGTTGGCAGCTGCTATATCTGTTGACAATGTTTGTTTAACAAGATTCATGATGTTAACAGGCGGATGCGGAGAATGTACAAGAGTCCAGACCCTTTAGAGGAGCAGCGACGGAAGGAGTTGCAGCAGGGTGAACTGGGGACTGGCGGAATTTTTGGTTAAGATTGGAGCTATTTAAACCTCTGTCTCAATAATCATTCTAACATGCCACACTAATAGTTTGCATTGTTGAGGTGAGGGTATGCACTGAACGGAAGTTGCAAGCTTTAATTGTTAGACGATCACTCGTGCTGTTTTTTAGCAGGAACTTATTGGTTTGAGCAGAGATGTATTCTTTTACCTCCTGGGAACCAGATTTCTTTCAGGTTAACATTCTTCATGTTTAGTCATTATATAGAAATACATCTGTGACACATTGCTGCTCAAGGTGTGGCATAACCTTCTGAAATTAGGAAGTCACTGTCTGGTGAAACTTGTGTATGTAACATATTTTCATTTCTTTGGCATATTGTAAACAAATTTTATTTGGTTGAGTATTAAAGCAATATGGATTTTCTAGCAGCTATCAGTTTTTTTCTTTCTTTCTCTCTCTCTCTCTCTCTCTCTCTCTCTTTTTTTTTTTTTTTTTTTTTTTTTTTTTTTAATATTCACGTTGTGTATGCAAGAGACCGTTGGTGTGAAGTGGAAGAGGGCCTTCTGTGCATTTCATTGAAGAAAATGACAGGGACTTTATTATGCATTAATTAAAGGTAATGCATTCCTTTGATATCTTGGATATTAAGGAATGGAGATATCAGATATGTTTCTGTGTGATAGAAGAGAGATAATGTCCAGAAGCTAAAGTTACCCTGTTAGCATGGGTTTGATGTTTATTGATGAGTATGTTTTTTTGGATGGGGGATTAAAATCCTGTTTATTTTTTCATCATAACTGCTACTCGCACAAATTATTGATCTATTTGGATGTCAACTGTTACATTACATATTTACGTGAATTTAGTTGTCACTGGGATGCATGATTTGCAATGGATTATTTTATTGTTAACACTGCAAATCTTTTTATAATTAATCGCTGCTTTTGTGAATTTTAAGTGGCTGCAGTTTCTCTTTTTTCTATTGAATAATGACCACCTCTTAAAGAAAATTAACATTTTTTCATTTGGGCAGTTGATTTGTTGTACAAGAATATGTTTGATACAGTAGGTTTTTTGTGCATGGTTCTTGTATTAAAGTTAATCACCTAGAAGAATTTCGATGATTTTTTATGGTAAAAAATTAGGCACATGCTAGAATTTGAGCTAGGAGTCTCTTCTATCTCTCTCAGTACCTGCTGGTTTGAAATTCCTTCCCTAATAATTTGTGATGTGTCATGGTGTTCGAAAACAACTTTGTGCTATTGAGAGACAGTTTTAAGTTTCTGTCTGTATTAAACTACCAAACTTTTTTAAATGCTGATCATGTTGAGGCCAAGCTCTCAGTGAATCATATTTTCTTACATTCTATTTTCTCACTTTTTTCTGGGTTATTTTTTAAGCTATTGTTTTTACCTTTAGTTCCATTATATTTCACTAGCATTCCTCTTCCTGTGTGAAAAAAATGTACAACTAGTTTTCAGTTTGTTATCCCTCTCTAGTGTGTTATATACAACCTTAAGAGTAATAACAAGTTCTTTAATGCTTAGTTAAAGGAAGCAAAGCAGTTCTTATTATCATGTTCATCGTCTGAAGATTGAAGTTTTGAACAAGCATAAGAATTTTTTTATGACATTTGTCTGCAAATGTCACTGCAGTATCAAAGCAAGCAGGTTGAGGAGGATACCAGGATATCCTAAAGTATAGGAGTTCAATTAGTTGTTCCTTCAGGCTTCCTAGAGGTACAATGCAAACCTTGGTTTGTCATATTGTGTTTTTGTACTACTTGCATCTTCATGGAATATTAGATTAGAATGATTTGCTTTTCTATTTTATATATCATGCTGTTTTAATTCATATTATAGTTCTTCCCTGTTTCTAGAATGGGATATGCGGTGGTTTATGACATTTATAGTATTTATTCATTAAATGGCTGTTCTTCAGATTCACTGTAAAGTGTGTCATGAAAGCATCTTCCAGAGCAAGGCCACAAGGCCGTTGTTAGGAAAACTCATTCCCCTCCCCAAGAGGCCTTCGGCTAGCCGAATCATGTGTATATTTTTTATTTCTTCCGGATCTTACTATGACCAGGATTTTACATTAGGCTCGGTAATATGTAGCTTTGCTGATAATTTATGTTCACTGAACAATTTCTATCAAGGTGTGTTTGGTTGGAGGGGAAGAGAGGGAATATTTTAGAGGAAGTGTGTTTGGTTCATTTTTTTAGGAGGGGAGGAGAGGGAAGCAAAACCCCTCCTAAAGTGGTTTTTGCTCTCCCTCCATTTTGGGAGAATTTGGAGGGGAAGGGCTCATCATAACTAAAAACTCATTTAAAATCCCTCCCCTCCCCTTGAACCAAATACAAAACCATTAAAAATCCCTCCTCTCCCCTCTGTTGAACCAAACGAACCCCTAAGCTTCAAATGTCTCAAGGTTTCCTGACATATGCTGGTTAGAGACACCAAAATTGGGGAATTTAAAAGACACCAAAATTCCAGGCTCTATGTTTTGATGGTAATTAAGTTCTCCAGTTGTCCATTGCTCTAATATTATGGAGATTGTTCCTTGTCTGACATTAAAGTATGCTGTCAAGTCGGGCCATAAACAAAGTTCAGTGTTTTTCTGTAAGGAAAACTTGTTCTGATCAGAATTGAATATTTGTTGTTTTATGGTCACCCATGAGTTTTGTTTTTCCTTGATGCTTTGATTATCTGTTTCCCTCATTGAAGGAATCTAATATTCAACAACTACAGCAGCACTAGTTTTGTGCAGTGGTAGTATTAAAATGGGGGCTTTTTCCCTTGTTCACAATCACACATCATTTGGCTTTAAACATATAACCCAATAGTAGAACTTTGGGTGTTTTTAGCTGTAGAATTTTTGCTCAACCTTGTTGCAGGTTGGGGGTCTTACCAACTTAGAAGTTGGATCCAGTTGCTCTGCTTGCATGCTTGTGTCAATAATTGATGATTCTATACTAATTCTATTAGAGGTTGTGTGCATCTTTATGATTTTCACATAATTGACGATTCTATTAATTCATACAGCTGGGAGATGGGGTTGCTTAAGAGATGTAAAGCATCCGGTCTGATGATCGATATAGTAAGCATAACCTGTGGATTTATTTTTCTCCCCCCCTCCGTTTGCAGTAGGCAGGTTCTAAAGATGAAATTTTTTGGTTTGTACTCGCTTCAGAATTAAATATCATTAAAAATAGATACTTTTTTTACTTACATTTCATTTGCTACTGATGTGCTCCCAATATACTCAACAAGTGAATGTGCAATCAATTTCACTTGCTACAAAGACTTGGAGCAACATGTTGCATGTGATATGGGGGATATCATTAAAATAGAATTTGGCCATTATCTAGAAATTTGTAATGAAATGATTCGAATGGTAGTAACACCTAAAGAATCAGAGGCCCTCTTTTAACCCAAATGTTCGTTAAACGTTGTTTTGTTGCATTAAACACACTTACCAGGAGAGGGAATAAATCGGACTTAGTAAAATTGATTTTATTGATTTAACCGCAGTTATATTGAATGTTATTGGTTTAATTATAGTTTTAGTCTCTTTATTTTTATTGATTCACGAAATTGATTATTTAATTTTAAAAGTTGATAATTTTAGTCTCTATTTGATTTTTTATTTAAAAAATGATGATGTGAGATATTTTAAATAATGATATATGATTGATAAAATGATTAACATCTATGACATTGAAATAAAATGTCATAAAAATTTAATTTTGAATTTTAAATTTTTTTTCATATTTTTAATTTAATTATGACATGTATAATTAATTCATCTAAATGGTTTTATATCATATAATTGGTCACATTGTTAAAAATATATAAAATCGTTATTTTTTAGTATAAAAATATAAGATAAATCAAAACTGTCGGGGATCAATTATGTTAATTGTTAATAATGATATATGATTGAGTCAATGTTATTAGATGTTGCAGCAATCAAGCATACACGAGGTTTGAATTGGTGTTCTGGTATATCCTCTTTTTTATTATATGTCTTTGATTTTTTTTTAATGGATATTTATTAAATAAAGGATTTGATGGAGCGATTAAATTGATTGAATTATTTTTAAATTTTAAGTGATAAATTTATTTTATAAATTTGAGAGGTCGAATTGGTTTACCTTTACAATTTTAATTTCATATTTACTGTTTATAACGTTAATGGTTTTTGTTTTACATATGTTCGCGAGTCATAAACTGAAGAATTATGCGTGGCAAAATTCAATGTAACATTGGAACCTGCCAATGAACGTGTAGTGAAGAAGGAGTAACGTGAATTCAGAGGAATCGGTTTGTGGTAAGCAACAAAAGAAGTGGGTGCTATTATTTTATATTTCATCATTTTACGTGCCTCTGTCAAAGAGATCGCGCAGTGTGGGATTTGCTTGCATAACTGGGAGGCTACAACTACTCCAATTCATTATACGAAATGCGTTGTTACTCTGTTGGGGGTATTCATTCATGTATGGATTTATGAAATTTGTACTTTTTGTGTGAATTGGTTTTATATATTGATCTAATGAAAATTTATTATACTGTCATTTTTATTGAATGCACAGGGTATTTTGTAGTTTTGTACCAACGAAAATATACATCTTAATACACTCTTTTAGATTGATATGGATTTTTATATTGGACTGATAAATTTATTTTTAAAAAAGTGAAATTAATTGAATTTAACTACCAAATGTGTTGGTAGCACTTTTCTTTTAAAAAAGCATGTTCTTGGTGGACAAAATGAAGATTACGACACCGGCAATGCCAATGACCGGTGAAAGAAAGTGGATTACAAATTTTACTGTATTTATTTTTAGAGTGGACTTATGGGTTGATTCAACAAAACAAAATATTCTTTTGATTTTAAATATAAGTTAAAATGAATTAAAGAAAATTGATGTATTAGGTTTAAAATTTGTATTAAATATATTAATTTTTGACTCATTTTTGTTTCAATTTAAGATCAAAATAGTAAAGGATAAAACAGAAATGATCCAAAACACATTCCTAAAGGCTCGCGACAAGAAAATGGATCGCGAACGAGATAGAAATAAACTTACTAAAAGTTAAGAGAATCAAAGTTAGAGAATCTTAATCTGATGTGACAATATTAAAAACAGTTGAAGAAACATTTTTACATTAGTTGTAGAGAATCTTAATCTGATGTGACAATATTAAAAACGGTTGAAGAAACATTTTGACATAAGTTGTTTTGATCCGCCTTAGCATGCTCATAACGTACTTTCTTGGTAGGTTAGATAGGCTGGTGGTTGAGTTTAATACACCTTCCATTTTTGGCTGGTTAGGACAGTTTAATCTGCTTTGTCATCTCTATAGAGCCTTCAATCCTTTATTGATACTAAATGTAACATTTAGTGGTTTTTTTTATTTATTTATAAAAATTGTGGTTTGCCCTCAGTACATTGCAATGGCTAGACAGGTAAATTTAGTAGACCGTGCAAAAACGTTGGTAACATTTGAAATGGAGAATGAAGGGACATATATTACTTGCTGTATACAAACGGTTAGCAAATTGCTAATGTGTCAGCAGCTAAACTATATCGGAATTTGCGAGCATATTTGCATTGGTCTTTTGTGATACAAAATGTGGGTTCAACTCCCACATAATCCTAGCTGAAATTACACTTTATGTCAGAGTTATAGATTGTCCATAAAATATGTTCTAATACACTCTTGCTTTCGCTTCTAACTCCCCAAACGCAAGCTCTTGAAAGTCACACTTGTCCAGAGGTTGAAATCATCAATATAGCAAGCCATGATTTGGGGAATGCTCCTATCCTTTTGTATGAGATGAGATTGTGCAAACCTCAGGTTATGAATCTGAACAATGAGTATCACTGCTTTGCAGAATAGTAGTCCTGGCAGATAGCAAATCGCAAGGTCATTTAGGGCAAATTTATTTGGATCATGTTAAAACCAAAAATGATAACATCGACGAAGATGATGAATGTTGACGAGAAGAATGAAAATCTTGGACAGAATGTTGACGACATCTGTGTTGGAAGAAGCCAAGTGCCTTTTAACGCAATGTCACAAATCTTAAGGTCAGCCACTGACATGGCAACTTTGTTCCATCCTTTCTATCTCTGCATGCATGTAACATTCTGGCAGAGCTACCAAATTTAGAAACATTGGTCACGAGGAAGAATTATGGTTATTCAAGGGTGGGTTTCAATAAAATTTAGTAACTGTGGTTAACCCAAAGGGTTTGTCGGTATAGGCGCATAAATTTTATCATGAGATCAGTGTCTGACCTAGAACAAAGGTAACCAGACTTAATTCAAGGAAAAAAATTGTGTTGACAAGAGATCGGTCCACTGTCCATCCAAATATAGTGAGTCCTCCCGGATTTGACTGCAAATACATCACTGCATATTCAAAAGAAATCAATAAGGATGAGATCCCTTAATACATGTAAATGCTTACAGCCTGATTAAGTGTTTCGACCAGAAAGAGCAAGATTTTCTTCAATTGAAAATATATTCCAAAAGCAAGTTATATGGAAAGTCTGGGGTGATTTAGCATTACCACCAAAGATCAATGTGAATAATAAATACAGTCATAACACATGCCTAAACAAAAAATTAAGAGGACTAATCTCAATATAAAAATGAGAAATCTTATTTTTCAATAATGGTCATTTATGTACACAATATCACGAACACAATAGCATAATTAAGTAATCCATGTGTAAAATGAAACTTTTCCAATATTTGCTAATGTGATGCCAGGTTTCTTACCCATTGTAACATATGGAACATCATAAATAAATTTTAGTATGGCCTGTCGTATTAAAATGAAATAACTATCCACAGCTAGTTTTGGTACATGAACATGAGGGATGAATAGGACATATGTCTATCAAACCAATACATCCTTTGAATCGGGGATTATTTGACAAATGTTTCCCTGCTCTAAAGAATAGTTTTTCTTTAAAAAAAACTAAAGGTTTTAAAAGTGAACCTTCTTTAACTGGACTAAATGTTAAAAATCCATCTTGCATGTGAAACAAAGGTTTTACTATATAGAAAAGGAAAGGCAAATGCTAACAAGTTCCCTTGGGGCACTTGTTAAGAAATTAAAAATGGAAAAAGTCAATTAGAAATGTATTGAAATTTGTGTTTTCAACTCTTTGAAATCTTAAAAATTGTTCTTTTCCATGCATAACTTCCATTTTAGGTTCCTTATTAACTGCCCTTAAGGCACTAGTTAGCAAGACCCTATAGCAAATTAGGAATCACAAACTAATGAATCTAAAACAGTACTTCCTAATTACCTACTCCATTTAAAGAATTGCATATATCAGATTATTTTAGGCTCAGTCTTGATGAAATTATAAGCTTGAACTGCTGAGGCATATCTGTGCATTTTAACTAGCTTGAAATTATGCAAGAAAGAATTTTTCACTTCTCTGCATAGTCAGTAAGCAGAAAAAAATGCATAAAACTTACTACCTACTGTGAAAATGCGGTACTTAGTTGATATTTCGATAATTTTATAATTGCCATCAGTTAGAAAAAGTTGTAAAATTCACAGGTTTTCAGACAGTTAGTTTAATTACGTACCAAAAGCTTGCCTCCTATGATGTGAGGACATATAAGAAACCAATTGGGTATTTACAGCCATTCCTCCGAAATCCAACGACTCTAGATCACTTTCAGAATAGTCTATATGTATTGAGCTTAAATGGTTTGCAGCGTCAAAGTTCCCTGCACTGGCGGTTCTCGATTGAGAAGTATCAGAAGATGCGCATGTTGCTATAGCATGCCACCGGCTTGCAAGTGAAACAACGCCTTGAGCTCTATGAGAAATTCTTGTTGCTGCGTGCAGACAAATAATGATGCCAACCACCTGAACAAGTGTGGAAACCTGAAAGAAAGAAGAAAAAAAAAAGGAATATTCAATCCATGTACCTTGAGAGATTTGAATGCTGACAAAAGGAAGAAACAACAACGAAAAGCTGTGCGAATATGAACAGAGAACACCACTTGAGAGCCTGATAGCTTTGTATGAACTAGATGGAACTATTTCGTTCAATCAAAATGCATAAACACTTTTAACATAGAGTTGAACTTACTGCAAAATCTCCACCATTTATCATGGTAATCATTTCACGATATCCTGTGAGCTGCAAGAGAGTCACAACTTGGCTCACAGTGACAACCAAGAACTCCAGAAGAAGATAGATTCTGAACCTATGACTTATCTTGGAAAGATGATAGCGCAACCGCATGTGTTCCTCTAAAAACACTAAAACATCGCTCTCCCTTTCCAAGAGCTTCCCATAGTCATCAAAGTGGATGACTTGCAAATTACAGACCATGTGAAACATGATGCAGGCTGACAGAGAGATTGCACTAACATAAGTCCACGATATAATCAAAGCTATAAAAATAGCAATCGATAACGACCACGACCCATGTTGTATATATGAAATGCGAATGATTTCTCGCACCGTCTTCAGAACAAAACACGGAAATACCCACAGAACAAACAGGCGCAAAGATCCCTACAAATTTAGAGGGATGACAGTTAAATTCTCATTTGTAATTTATATACAAGTCCACAAAATTGAAAAGGGAAAGATTAGAAAACATAGCAAGCTCGTATTTCTTTTGACCAATTGCTAATAAATGAATTTGGCTCCTCTAAGGCGGGCAGTTACTAGTTAGTAAAGTGAGAAAATTAAGTGTTGATATTTCAACTACCTATAATTTGTTATAAATATGCAGATAATATCAATCATTGATTTATTCATCACCAATTGATATGATTCACGCCTTTACTGTCTAAGGTGAGTTGATAACTTTAAATAAGTCAGATCCTAAATAAAATGTGTTGACTTGAAACAAAATTTTCAACATGACAAGAGTAAGAAATAAAGGAAATTTTCCAATTTGATTGATCTTCAATGGTATTTTCTAAATTTCTGGTCACAGTGATCCCAATCCAGGTCAAAATTTGTGGTTACTGTTGCCACCTAAAAAATCCTGATCAAAATTAGTAATAATTGAACTGAACGGAAGATTAATGTTGAGACTTGATTTAGACAATTGAAACCGCACGGATCAAAATCACACATTCTCAAAACTAAATGGATAAAAAACAAAATTAAGCGAAATTTTCATTAAAATAAGAAACGAGCATTGCATAGTAATGGTAGTTGAACCCTAAAAAGGTAAAATAGCATTTCTCATCACAAACATTGCATATTTGAACCAAATCTAAACATAGAAAATTTGGTAATGACGTGGCAAACCATGCTTTGACTTACCGAAATCTGGTTAACATAATCGCGATGAAAACAAGCAACATGTCCAGTGTAGCGGTCAACGAATAGAAACCTCCGAAGTCCATACTTTCGTAGATTGTGCGAAATGCAAAGCAAAGAAACGGCGGCGAGACTCGCCTGAAACGTCACGATAACCATCTCGCAACCGCGCAATTCGTACCTTTCGCACTCGGAACACTCGCACTTCCAAAGCGCCGCGAGGGGAAGCGCCACTCCTAAGGAGAAGAAAACGGTCCAACAAATGACGGAACATAGAAGCGAACTTGGATTGAAGCCTAAGAGATTCAAAAAGATTTCCAAACGCGCGAGGGTTTTATCAAGTTCAGTTTCAATTTCAGTTTCAGTTTCGTTGGTCTTGTTATTGTTTTGTTGTTGTTGTTGTGATTCGTGATTTGAATTTGAAGTTAGAAGAGGGGTTTGAGTTTCAGTGGGTTCTTGTGTTTGTATTTGGAGATTCGTCGTCATCTTTGGTTATTGTTTTTCGTATCTATCAAAAACTATTTAACTGCTTCAACATAGAGTATATAGTAATTTCATTTTTAATGTAAGGAATGATGATTTTGAAAGAAAGAGTAGTGAAAGGAAAGGATTAGTATAATTTATTTATGATTATTAGATTGCTGAATAGTTAAGCTGTGTTTTGAAAGTTGGTGGCGTGGGAAATTGGGAATTGGATTTTCCCATTTTTGGGGAAATGGAGATATCAGATTTCACTTTTCAAGTGACTATTACCCCCGTAGATTTAGAATGGGCCAAAGGGGAAGGTAGATGACTAGATGTAAAACAAATAACAAATTATATCTGATTCCTGTCCCAAACGCTTTGACGCTACTTTTGGCGGTATCGGAACATATTTTAAGATTTAGCTTTAAGGCAAATTCTGAGATCAATTAACTCATTGCCAACCCATATTTAAAACTAATTTAAAATATCAACTAACTTGTTAATAGTCTTTAGAATATGTACAAGTTAATGGATTAAATTTAATTATTATATTAGTTTTTTTATTTTTACTTTTCTGTTTTAAAAGCCAACAGTTTTATAGAAATGATCTATATAATATAAATTTTTAATTTAACAGTATATTTTATAAAATTTATACAGCTTAAAACGTTTATGGAACGGTGTACATTGATATAATTGTACATTTGTATAATTTGATCATTCTATATATATATATTTGCTTAGAATTGAATCTTGAGGGAGAATATGCTGAATACCATACATTACATCTTCAATAAATTTTGAATTTAACATGACAACATAAGATACATTTTAATGCTAATAAAGACAGTGGCAAGTGAATGATATATTCATCACAAGTTATCACTAACTATCATGGTAGTAATAGGGTTGGCCCATGTTTGAAATTATGTGTGTCTTTTGAAAGACGACAGATGATGGGTCAGATTCGTGAGTTTCCCTTTTTGGTGCAAAATGATTCATGAACAATGGCCCTGCTGCTCCCTACTCAAACCAACGAAAATGACATTATGGAAGTTCAATAAGCGTTTAGCATACTTGGTTTTGATTTTGTTCTAAGCAAATGGCACAATCCTCACATGCTCTGAGTGATCTAAGGTGGTTTCATGCTTAAAATTCGTCTAGAATTTTAACAATTATGAATGTCGTCACTTTAAATTTGATTGGTTGAACGGAAGAAAGATGAAAAAAGAAGAAGAGGGAAGTAGATACATGTTTCTTTAAAAGAAGAGATAAAAAATATTTTTAATGATTTTAATGTGTTTCTTCAAGGGGAGGGAATAAATTTTAAATAGTTTTAAAGTTATTTTTTTTTTTTTGACAAAAAATGGTTTTGAAGTTGTTTTACTCTATTCCCCACCCCTCAAAATCCTCCAATATAGAAGCAGAGCAAAATCAACTTAAATGACTATTTGGTTCAACAAATGAGAGGGGAGAAGAGAGATTATAATAGAGGGGAGGGGAGGGGAAGAAAGTAGAGAGTCATGTTTAGTTCAAAGGAAAAAATGAGAAAGGAAATATGTTTAATGTTTTGAGTTTAGTTTAAGAAAAAAGAATGAATTATAAATATCTTTTTTAGTTATATTAAGCTCTCGAAATGAAAGAGACTAAAATCAACTTAAGGAGAGATTTTGCTCTTATCTACTCCTAAAACTTGCACAAAATCTTAAAAAACTCTTCTCTCTTCCCCTCCTCTCCGACCAAACGCACTTTAAGAAGGAATTTTATTCTCCTACTCTTCCCTCCTAAAATCTAAACCAAACATAAAAATTTAAAAATCTCTCCTCTCCTCTCTCAAATCCCTCCATAGATACATCATTAAATAGAAATTTAGGGTAGTCTATGTCATTATGACCTAGATAGCAATTTACCTAATGCAAATTTGATGAAAACAAAAGAAAACCAACATAAATTGAATATTGACTATTAATATATATTTTACTTGTTTTTTAACGAACCAATATCTATTAAGTTGTTGTCTTATTCATGAAGACTAGTAAGAGAATTTACTTATAAAAAATAACACCAATTATTATTGATAATCTAACCATTAGATACACTTCCTAACGTTAGACATTACCATTTTTTATATCCAAACATCATCATTTGACTCCATCTCATGCTTTAAAAAAATTAATAATGTATTTTTTTCAACGATAACAATAATGTATTTTTTTCTATCTAACTATCTCCCATTTTATTTTCTATTTAGTTTTAAGAATTCTATTTTTATCAGATAGAAGTAGGTATCTCTAAAATTTATGAAATATTCTTCTGCAAATTTTACGGTATTATTTTAATAAAAATTCAAATTCAAATTTTTTTAAAAGCCGTGGGGTATTATAATTTTTTGACAAAATAGTCGTAAAGTATAATAATAAAGAAGTAAAATTTATTTTTCAAAAAAAATTAAAAATTATGAAAAGTGACACAAAAACTACTATCTCACGTTCCCACATACTTTTGACTTCAATAGCTTGCTTAGTGATATGATTTATCACGCGCGGCACGCCTGAAACTTGGAAGTGTGGTATTCAGTATTGTATTGTATGCACGTTATATTTTCTTTTTTCTTTTTTTTAATATAATTTTTCAATTTGTACTTTAATACTTCCATTATTTCAAAATGAATGTTGATTAAAGTTATTCCACACATATTAAAGAATTTAATAAGCATAAGAAAGAGAATAACTATTTTATCAAATTATTTTTACTAACTATTTGTTTGTTTTTCAATATAAAAACATGAATCCTTACACTCAATACCAACGTAACTCATTAAGAGGCTTAACACGAATTTTAAAATGAGTCATTTTAAAATTAATAATAGTATATTTTTTTTTTATAATAAAAGTCCATAATAGTATTCAATTAAATTATTAAATTTTTATTAAAATTTATTTTTTAGGCGTTTTAGTCTTAGAATATAAAGTCATTTATTAAATTAATGCAGTTTCGTGTAATATATTTATATTTTTCAAATGTGAAACATTAATCAATTGAGGCGATTTAGATTTATATTAGATTTTATAAATTTTAGTTTTGATAATACTAGAATAAGATGTCTTTTTATTAAATAATAACTTTATTTTCTTGAAGCCATAAGGCGATTGTGTAAGTGGCCTTACCTTAAGGCAGATCTACTTATACTATACATACACAGTTTCTGCCGCTAAAAGTGTATCAGATCACATATAATAAGTAACAAGTGATAATGCCAATGCAATCCTAACTAATTATTCATATAGATATACTGTTAGGGATTCCACGGCCGGTTACCCCAGGACCTGACAAAGGAAGCAACAATTCATAAGGAGGAACACCAGCACCAGTTCTACTTTTCAAACGTGTGTCCTTATTCCTTGCATTAATGATTTCTTCTATCTCCTCAAGTCTATCAGAGAATTTACTAAACAACTTCAGTATTTCATGATCATTGATCCAATGATTATGCATATGATTCACTTGACCCAAATACTCTTCGTCAGGAGAATGAGTTGACAGTGTGTCCTGAACAGCCATTACTTTGGTAGCTTGAAGTTGAGTAGGCAATGATGATAGGAAAAAAAGCTGAGGATTTTGAATAAACTTTTCATAATCAGAATCACATTCTTGAGGCATAAGTTTTCTCATGAGTGTAGGACGGTTAGGCACATATCCTCCAAAAGGGTATTGTCCAAAATTTATAGCAGCATGCTGACCTGAAGCAACCCAAATTATTGTGGTAAGTATGCTAGATAAGTCCTCTTTTGTGTCTAGTTTAGGCCACCAAGGTTCATTCCTTTTGTCATAGTGACCCTTAAACTTGATTTCACTCCACCATCCTTGGAGCTCGACATCGGATACAATCGAATCCGATTCGGAATAGAAGTGTTGGACATAAGATTCTACCCATTCTTTAATGGCAGACCAGATTAGGAGTCCGTCTGCAGCATAAGGGTAGTCATCAATCACAAGTTTTACACCACAGGGCATTGAAGGGTCTTCTACTGCCATGCCCCTGGAAAGTGCATGCCACAAAATATCAACAAACTGCTAATATGCTATACTACATGTTATGAACAAATTTTGAACTTAATATGATAGTGAAATACATGCTACAAATAAATATTCCCTATGTTTCTTTTTAACCGTCGCTTTTGTAGAAAATTTATTTTCTTGTTTATTTTTCATTTTCAAAGTTCAGTGTAACATTAACTATTATAAAGAATGGGGGGATTAATAATTAAGCACAAAAAATATCAAGGAAAAGTTTGAAAGCTGATTTTATATCATGACATCAGAGTTACCTTCGAATAAGATCTGCTGGGAGAGATTCCATATCAAATCTCCACAAGTTCTTGTAAGCTGATGAACTAAGCTCCATGGCATATTTTCCTGGACTGAAAGATGCTTCAATTATACCCCCTGCATTTATCAAATTTTGCCGAGCTAGTGCATTAATTTCCAAAGTATAGCGCATATGAGGATGTAGCAACTTGTAAATTGGATGCATTGAGCTTAGCTGTCTGTGAGTAGCAATTATATACGGCTCCATGCATGCATGAGTCCTTAACCTGCATATTACATATTGCCACTGTATCATACTCATAGCCCAATGTGAGAAAATCCATCATTTCTTATGACTAAGTCATTTATGAATTGGAATTCGGAATTTGCTCAATCAAATAGACTAAGAGTTAGATAAATTGATACTTGCAGCCGTAAGCATCAGTTCAAATAGTCCCTCATTTGTTTAAATTGACAAATACATCCGCGAAATCGTAATATGATTCAAAGTAGTCTCTATATTAGCTTTTGTTATTAGAGACTAAGATGTTGTATTTTGACAAGATATGTCACATTACACGTTGTTCTCACATCAATGTCAGTTCATCAAAAACTAATTTGTCTATGAAATTTAGATTATTTTGAGGACAAATTTGTCAATAATTGCAACAATACAAGAACTAAATACTCGCAAATTAGTCTAAACCGAAGTTTCATAAGCAAATTTGAAAGGCACGGTTTCATTTAAATTTAAAAAAAAAAAAAGAGAGAGACAGAGCACACAAGACAGAAAAAAGACGAACACACTTAAAACCCAAAACCACTAGACCCACTCAACCAACATTTCTCCATCCTCTCACCTTTTCTTTCTCTTTCTTCTCTCTTGGTTCCTGTACAACTCTCTACCCCCATTTTTTTTTCTCTCTGGTTATTCTTCTTCTTCTTCTCACTTCATAACACAAATTAGCACCCATAAATTATTACCCATGAGAGAAATCTTACATTTCTAAAGTAAAGTTTCTTATTCTTCTACAATTGTTTTTGGATAAGATTTTGGGGGTTAGGGTTAGTGCTCTAAGAAATGAGAAGAATATCTATTTCTTGAAAGTTTCTCATTTGAGATTCTTTGATGTAAATACACCAACTTCAATGTTAAAAGTATATTTATTTTTAAGCATACGTAGTGTTGTTCAAAAATTTATTTTTGTGCTTAGAATATATTTTAAGGATTTTTATGGTTACCTATGATTGGTAAAACTTTAGAAATAAATCTCTAAATTCTTGAAAATATTTTTTATGCTCAAATTTGTCACTTGAAGTCGTCTACTTCTCTCATAGTTGTTGGAGAGTAAACTTAGTTGATTTTTCATTACCGTGGTAGATGACATTGTCATGTATTTTTATTATTATTCTATAAATTATTATTTTACTAGTTGTCTATTTAAAAATATTTATATAGAAAATGGGGAAACACAACTTTTAAAATCTTTCTTTGTCATCAATTACTTGCGTTTATATTATTTAATATATAATATGTTTATAGTTTAATTTGTTTATGAGCTATAAAGTATTTAAACATTAAATTGATGTACGGTTGTGCGGAAAAGTGATTGTTTATTCACTTAATAATTTTGAATAATACAAGAGGGAAATATATAGAAGAATTTCTGATTCTAATAATTAATTCTAGACCTAAGGATCACGAGGAAATATTGTCCTCATTAAGACTATGTTTAATAAAAGAAATAACATACTATACTAGCTATACAAATCAACTAATTAAATAAAAATTAGAATCATATCAAATTTGAATGATTCCCATAAGTATCTACAAGTTGAATATGTTTTCCATGAGTTACGATGAGATAAAAAATGATTTTCAAATATGAATTTTGGAAATGGTTGTTATAATTAAAAAATCGTTAAGAGTGGTAGGTGCACCTAGTTACATCATTTTGATTAGGGAAAGTTACCCATTAGATGAAGTCACCCCTATGAGAGATGTCATCTTTAGGAGGAGAAGATTATCCACGAGATGTAAGCTCTATAATTGATGCGATATGTTGCGTTGCAGGATTGAGAGGAGAGAGTTATTCGTTACATTGAGCCACCCCAAAGAAAAATGTCACCCTTAGGAGAAGAGGGTTATCAATGAGATGAATCTGCCTCTTAGGGGTGAACGAATTTCAGTTCTAAACTAGAACCGCTTGAAAACTAAACTGGGTCAGTTTTCAGTTCGAAAAAACTAAACCGAACCGATTTTCAATTCAAAAAACAAAACCAAACTGGTTCTATAAATCGGTGAACCGGTTTATTGCTCTGAACCAAACCGAACTAGTTTTACTTGTTCGAATTAAACTGAATTGTTATAATATAGATGGTGCCAAATCGAACTACTTTTTTATTAAATTGAACCAAACTGTTTTATTCCTATATGTTTTTTTTTGTTCCTATAGGCCAAATTTTACATAATTACCCTAATTACTTCTAAGAAAACAGGTTCAGTTCTAGTTTTTTCGAACTGAAACCGGTTCGGTTCTAGTTTTTAAAAATCAGTTAAGTTAATAAATTATTTTTGAAAAAACTGTTTGGTTTTCAATTTTTATAAGTCAATTCAGTTTAAAAACAATTCGGTTCAGTTCTGCAGTTTGGTTCAGTTTTTGGTTTTTTTGAACATCCTTACCACCTCTTGGTTCTTAAGAATTTATTTTTAACATGTTAGATTTTCTATGATCCTTTTAAGGTTGTCCATTTTGATTTCATTTCTTTAATAAATTGATTTTTCATGTGTATACTTTATTGAGAAATATCTATAAAAATGTAGTTTCATTTTAGCATAAACGTCGCAAGGTTTATAAACTTTTCGTGTCTTAGTGTGTTTCCTCTCTAGTTGATGGTGTTTGTTCTCTCCTCACTAAATTTTTATGACTTACCCCTTCATATTGTTATTTTTTCAGATTCACATGCAACTGAGTAGAAATCTATTAGTAGATTCAAGTCTCAATCACATTTTTGGTAGGCCTATTTGATTGACGACCCTTTGTTATGTCTCTGTTGAGTCGTGGTGTATTTTACAGCTATTTTGAGTCTAGAAAGTCATTGTGGAATCTATTAAACTTTTAGATTTTCTCTTTTGAAATATTGACTGGATTGAATATTTGAACAGGTTTTTCTTTATATTTCGAAACGTTGAAATTACATAAGATACTCTGTCGAAATTTCGATAAATTTTTTTTTTTTTTGAATGTAACGGTTATTTGGAACTATTTAATTGCTTAATAGTTAAGTTGGTTGATAGGCTTGCTAGACTAGGAGTATTAGTCTGCGCTGGTCGCAGTACCGGTTTTCGGGTCGTGACAAAATTAGTCTATGGTATCGTGGCAATGATGTCTGGATCAACATGGAAAGGCCAAATATTTAGTTAACATGTCATATTTATAGTCCCTAAAGATAAAAGTTAACATATGAACTATGTTGATCGACACTTTACAATTTCGATGATATATTTGTTAATTCGCCTATATTAGAAACTATTTTGACCGATGCTAACACTTTTGATGATTAATTTGCCTATTCACTCTCTAAACTGATTACCCAGACCATTTGAGCAATTATTTAGAGTTTGCAAGACCAATTGCCTTACCAGTGATTTACAAGCTGATGGATGCCAGCATCATTTGAACAAACATGAGCTTTTGCTAGCTTCCAAATCCAATGTGTTGTGCCATCATGGCCTTGTGTATAAACTCTTTTATTTTGTGGCGAAGAAGGCATTTGAGGAAGCGAAAGCTCTATAGCTATAGGACGCAGAACACCAGTCTTTGTATTGAAGAGGATCGTCCGCGAGGCATAAGCTTTCCTCCCAGGTAAGGAGTTCATCTTCTTGATGAATGGCAAAAGCATGTCATGGTAATCAATAATAAATAGTCTCTTTTCCTCCATAGCCTGCCAAAGTAAAAATAATTGATTGCAAGTAGAGATAGTAAAATTTCTGTAAGATAAACAGATCAAGCAACAAACAAAATATGAAGCAAACTTTTTCAAAGCTCATTCCACCAAGTTCTTGCTCCAACAGTTCCTTTGTTATTGCTGATTCAGGAGGGCCATAGACAGCAGGATCTAGTTTGCTGTAAATAGGAAACTCCTGTGAAAGACAAAGAGCAACTTTAAGAGATCATAGATGAATAAATTGATACTCTTGCAACAGCTTAACTAGTGTGAAATAAACTGAAAACTACCTTCAATAGCTCAATATTCACTGGATTCACCCCAGCTAAGGCCTGCCTTGCAAATTCATTGTCCCTCAACCAAGAAAATTTATCTCCTGGAACAGTACAAAATGGATAGTTGGTGGAATGAGTGTGGTTTTGATAAATACAAGATTATATTGCATTCAAGGTTTTAAATTGCGGTACTGTCAAATCAGATCAAATCTGACTGATGAATTTCAATTGCAGTTGCAAACCTTTTTTAAAATTTGTTTGCCTCAAGTCAAAAAAATAACTAAAGAAAACAAACATAGATGTAGCATACCATTTTTAAAAAAAAAATTGAAGACTAAGAAATTATTATTTATTAAAGTGATATTAATGATCATCTTACAACATTTATATTTGAACTTTATCTTAATGATTACAAGGTTAAACTTTTGCCGTTGAACTAACATTCATGAACGGGTGTAGCATACCTTTTATAACAGTTGGGATTTCATATTTTAACAACCGTTGTCCAGCACTGAGGACCTGTTTCATCACCTTTCCAACCAAGAGATTTTCCACTATCCCTCTCTGCTCTTCATCTTTCAAAGTAACACCATCAATATAAAGCTTGTCAATTTCAGAAAAACACTTGAAAGGAATGTCGGATTTCGACAGAGTGGCTGCGAGTGAAGGTATAAGATTGTGGAACAGAGCTTTCAATCTTCCAGCAGAGAAAGTGTCCTGCTTGATTTCTTCAAAAGTTTCATCTCGTGGCACATAAATAGGATGTGGCTTCTCTATTCTACTCTCACACATTGGATCTGATTTATTGCACCATACCCATTGCATAAAAAACACATTTTGCACATTTCTTTAGATATGATATTCATTCCAAAACCCAAAATTCAAAATGACATCACAAAAAACTAGAGTTATGAATGAGATTCAAGGACATAGATTGTCACATAAAATTATTTTACACTAACAACTAGTAACAATTTGCCAATACATCAAACAATTGCAAATATAAAACTTAAAAGGATAATTATGCAATTGTTTAAAGGGTTTGTGATTAGTCTTCAGTGTAAAAAGAAAGAAAAATCATAAACTCTACCAGAGTGAGTTGGAGGTCTTCCAGTTCTACAACGGCGAGGATAAGGTCTGTCATGATCTCCAAGGAGAGGCCTAGCAAGTTCGTCGTCTTTATCAGGGTTGCCCAAATCATTGTAGGTAGCATAATCATAGATTCTATCATGTGATTTTCTTTCACTTTCTTGGGGTGTTCCACCACCCCTTATGCTTAGCAAGTCCTCAGACCGTAGATCTTTGATCCCAGGTGGTGTTTGTGATGGTAAATATGCCTATCAAATGCAAGCAAACAACATGCTAAGTTAAGTCGGTATAAAGGAGGAAAAAACGTAACTTGAGATCGAAGGCGTGTCATGTGTCTCACGTTGATATGTGTGGTTACATGCATTCACTTCAATTTTCTCAAATTATTACTTGTGCCTATATACAAGTATTAGTGTCATGTTCAGTTTCGGTGTGTTTGAGAATGTTGGAATAACTTGAATAAGAAAAAGATAAAGATGGTGATAATTGCATAGATAAATTTCAAATTATGCGTGAACACACTAAACTTTGGGTTCTATTTGTTCAACCGTAAGATATAAAAGGGATAACAGCGAATCTCCTTAAAGATAATTTAAAATCTCTGAAGTGAATTGTACATTCACTTCGAACGTATCGATAAATAATATTCGACAAAATAAAATTTCCTTAATTACCCTCTACACTACAATACTAAATAGAAATGACATTAATGAGCCAATGCTAGATTTATCACACTACTACTCAGTTCTCACTTGATTATTGAATATGATTCTACTTTGAGGGTTGTCGTTACGCGAATGAATCCATGTGTTTGCGGGGAAGAAAACGGGTCCATCAATGAAGCCATGAAGGATAATTTGCAATAAGTGGAACTCATTTGCATGAAGATTGGTAATGAGAATAGCAGCAGGGCGTCCAAAGTCAGTTGGCACAGTGAAATCAGCTGAGTATTCCACAATGTATGGAATCTTCGATGGCTTCGGTACCCAACCTCTTACGTTGGATTGCACACTTTTTCCACAACTAGTAGCTGAAAATGTAACAACAACAACAACAAAATCCTTTTGAGAATGAAAATGATAATACAAAATATTTCCTTTCTTTCACATAAATAAATAAATATTTAATGTTTATAACATAAAGAATTAAAATTAAACAAATAAAACTTGAGCGATTTAAGACAATTTACTTTAAGATATCAAAATGAAAAAAAAAAAAAAAAACTTAAAGGAGAAACTACATGAATTAGAGAATTTAACCTTCCTAAAAAAATGACAATTTAATTATTTTTTTATTGAATTTAATAGTATAAACTCTTTACACGCGTACATATATATATATATATGAATTAGATTTGTTTTTGATTATAGAAAGGAGGAGGAAACAAACCAGGGTCAATATGTTGACTGATGAGGTTAATCTGTATCCCATGACCAACACCATTGATCAAATATTCCAAATTATCCTCAACCATGTTACTTTTCATCTTCTTCCTTATTGTCACCACCGCTTTCACCTTTATCACTTGGCTGTCTTTGCTACCACCACGTGGCACCGATCCATTGCTCTCTAATTTGCTGTCCAACGGAGACGTCGTAATACTCTTGTTGTCGCCGCTACTGATCACTGCTTGAATCTGCACTCTCCGTCGCCATCCAGATGACCGTGAAATGATCATCCGATGGCTTTTGTCGACGATCACCGTGGGAGATCGGAGGAGCGAAGCAAACATGTTCGCAATGCGTTGCGCGCAGTGTCTGTAACAGAAAAAGAGAGTAGTGTAGTGTAGTGTATATCTATCTACTATCTAGTCTTATTTCTCATTATTGTGTTTCACGAGTAGGGATCAATGTAGAGGATCCCAACCATTTTATCACTTCTTTTTCTTGTCGCTAACCTTTCCACTTACTTCACTTGAATTGCCTTTTTTCAACACTCTGGACCATTTCTTTTTCTATGCATCATCAATATACCACCTGTATCATATTATTTTATTTATTATTTTATCTCAAAGTGTATATTCTTATAGGTGTACACCGTATATTTTTCTAATTGTTAATGGACGAAATTGAGGATTATATTGACTCAATTTGAACTTGAGACTCAAATTACTCTATTGTAGAGTTCTTTTTGTAAGGATTATTTTAAATTCCATGTATGTTAAAATTATCTCAACCATCAATAAATTGTATCATTTTCACAAAAAATTATAGAAATCTGAGCTGTGCTATATATAGCAAAGGAAAAGCATCGCAAACATCACGAATAAAGTATTACACATTATTTTTATTACCGTTTGCCGTTTTCCACTTCTTTGACGCTCTCTATTTTGTTTGTAGGCACTAATCATGAAGAAACACGTTAACCCAAATAAAACTAAAAACAACTCTCACTCAAAACTTGGTTTGGTGCTTATAAAAATATCTATAACCGTAGTTAGAAGAAGTTAAGTCTATATATATCTCAAATGTTCATTATTAATTTTTAAGCAAAGTAATAAAATTCTCAAATTTGCTAACAAAAAAATTACAACTTTATCGATTGTAAACTAGAAAGAGAGTACGACAAGAAAATGGAGTGACAAAGGCATGAGAGTAACATAAGAGTGTGGGTATTTGGTATTTTTGATGGGGTTGGATGCATCACTTATTTTATTCCTCTTTTGTTTTTTCTACTATTTTTTAAATTTGTGAGAACAAAACAAAGAGAATAGAGAAAACATCCCTATAGAGACATTGATTATATATACCATATATTATAGATAAATATTATTGGAAGTGTAACTATTTTTATTTTTGGAGTGGTCATAATCACTGCTATCATAACTCCGCCTCTAAAGTTGATTGAAAAACTTTCATTTAAGAGTTCAAGTCTTCAAGATTTGTTTTTTAAACAATGTTTTATAAAATGGATCCAATATCAAGTTGTCGAGACCTTTAAATCATTATCTAATTGATTCAATAAGTTGAAACGAATAATTAATAAAGAAATTAAAAATAAAAAAAACTTATCCGAATCTATTAGATATAGAATCAATAAGAGTTGAACAGATCTAGAGATTGATTTACGGTTCAACTTCAGTACATTTCGGTTTGACCATACTATGAGTCAAATGATCAATCCGGTACAAACTAATTTAAAAGCCTAATAATTCATAGAATCAAATAACACACATTGAAAGCTCATTGGATCCAAATTCATAAGAACGGGAGTACCTGCGGGAACTATGAAATATTTAAGTTAATTTAGTTCTACATATATCAAAATATTAAAAGAAAAAACATAATGAAGCTTTATAAGAGTACTTAAAAGAGGAAATAATTTCGAGAAAGGGGAACATTGGTGGCAAGAGAGCATGTGAGGAAGGGCGTCATTGAGTTTATTCAAATCAAGTTTGGTGAGCTTCCTAACATTACTCACAACTTCCACGTGGTTTGGTCTAAAGCTTCCTGTTTATGCAGCGAAAATTAGTTAGTAATAATAAGTAATAACTTCGAGGGTATGTTTGGTTACATAAAAGCATTATTCCAAGTAGTTTTTTGGGTTTTAGTAAATTTGTTTGAGCCTTTTATTAATTTTTATGTCAATAGATGATACTGTAATTATCACAAAAAACTAGTATACAACTACGACGTTCCGTATTTAAATTTAAAACATAATATTCAATATAATAATATCGAAATTTGTCAGTTGAATTAAGATTTAAATACTCAACATTTTTTTTAATTATTCTTAAAGGCATGTTTATTATATACTTGATGCAAGTTTTTCAATTCAATTTTTTTTTCTTCATCAAACCGAGTTTTAAATTTTTTATGTTGAGTTTTAAATATAGTAACTAGTAATCAAATATTTTTTCTATCTTAAAAAAAAACAAGTATTTTTTATATTTCAATTGTAACAGGTGGTTATTTTAAAAAAAAAAAAATTGTGATCGGTGATAATTTTAAAATGTCTAAGATAATTGTATAAGTATTAAAAACTATTTTTGATATGTTTTTTATTTTTATTTTTATTATTTATTAAAAATAACTCTCGTCAAACCTATCATTTTGAGAATAGATTCCACTAAATACTGATGCTAAGTACATATTTGGTTGCACTTTTAAAAGAATCAAAATCAATTTCAAGAATGGAGAATTGATTCTGACTTGTTTAAATATTACTAACAAAATTGATTTTGACTTAAAGTTATAATTTGTAGTTTTTAAATCCTAACATAATTTATAAACTAAAATTTATTGTTAAATTTTAATTTACTTTTACTTAAAAATATTCAATATAAATCAGTAGAACCAAAATCAGTAGAACCAAACACCCGCTGAGTTACTAACATATCGAACCGGGTTGCACACTAATTTTACCCACCGCCGGTAGCATTTCTCTGATGTATACTAGGGACAATTTCTATAATCATATATACTGCAAACATATAAAGATTTTGATAAGCAAAAATATTTGCACATGAAATAGTCATAGAATAGAATATGTGTAATATTCCAAAGGGCGATTAAACATGATATGTGAACCAACACCATATGAGAGAAAGATTTCATCTACATAATTATTATTTTGAACTTCGAATTCAAATATAAACTCAGCTAGGGAACTATCACAATCTAAACGGGCTCAACATCAAACAAAAAAATAATTACTTTTATGAAAACAGTGCCACAAGATAATTATCTCAATCTGCTGTCTGTAATGGCAAATTGGCAATTGCATTTCAAAGCCCCTTAGAATTGTTAGACATTTACTTCAAGGGGACTTGTTGACGTTATTCTCTTTCTTTCCCTTCCACTTACTTTCTCCACTGTGGGTAAATTTTAATGACCAAGGGGATAATATACATTCAGCCACTCAACCACTATCAGAATGGTACAATGTGCTCAATCTCAGGTGTTCTGTGCTAAATCATCAGATGTTGGCAAGAGATAATTGCATCATGATGAAGCAGAGATAATATCAGAGCACATAAAAGGAACGAGACAACGTGGAAAACTTGAAATGTCAGCTTATCCTGACTCACTATTCTCAGGTAACTTTTACCAATTAGTCTGTCCCTTCAACAAAATGCCCGACAAGCAAAGATCGCCATCTCCACATATATAACAGTGCTTATTTATTGCCTTTCCGAGCAAGAAATCGTTCTCTGGCAGCTTGGATTCTACTTTGACTATCATCTGCAGCAACAGCAACCTCAACATTCTGCTTGGGCAAATCTGGAATACTTTTCTCAGGTTCCTCCTCAACATGATCCATACCACCACCACTACAGACAAAGGAATCAGAGTCAGCATTGATCACAACCCCTTCCCCCACCAAAAAAGAAGAAAAAATTATCATGTGCAACATAAAACGTACTACATATATATCAAAGAAACATGAAGTGATTTGGACGTAAGACTTTTTCTGCCATATGTTTCAGAAGTTTCTAATGCCAATAGTGTTACCTTAATTTGTACACATTTAAGGTATTAAGCTTGTTAATGATGGGTATAACCCATTTCATCTCAACAGAGCACACATTTCTCATGAATGGCCGTGGTGTTGCAATTAGCTCATGGTACACAACATAGTCTGGAAACTTCCCCAGCTCATCAGAACTCAATGCAGATGATGGATGCACCTAATACACAAGATTCAGGTAAGTAAGGTTCTACAAACCGTTTTTTTTTTATATTGTGAAGCATTTCTGCAAGTTGCGCCACTCCTTTGATATGGATTTTACCGAAAATGCACGGATCTATGAGAAATGATTTGAAGGAAATATTAGTTTAAAACAACACTTTAATTACCTGGACTACTTGGCCTTGGAAACCTAGAGTTCGATAACCATTATGATGCATCTTTCTTTCAGCCAGCTGATTCGCATAACCCACACATAGCGCCTTCCTCAAGTTTCGATAATCCCGCCGGAACTCTCCCCCTTTCCCATTTGCCCTTATATCCAAGGGTTCTATTGCAAAGTTAAGAAAATATATATAAGTGGGAGAGAAATGGATACGTATGGTAACTAGCTGGAGGATTCACTAATTTGAATGAAAAAATAAGAAGAGAAATGGGCAAAGAGAAAAGTAACTATTTCAAAAGTAATTCTATACAACTTATCCAAACAAGGACATATCAACACAAGATCGATGAAGGAGAAGCGGAAGAAAAAGAGCAATTAAATTATGCCCCGTGTCAATTTTACAGCCCACTTTTATTTCATTTTTTAAAATTATAGATGCAGGGATAATTTTTGCTGGTTCATTTTTATACTAACATTACCCCTGCATCTGAAAGCACATTCTTAATTTCATAAAATGAAAATACTTCAAGAAAAATGTAAATACAAACCCTTCGCAATTTTCTGCATTATCTGAGATAACTGTTTACGGACATCTCTGGCAAACAACATTCCTCGCACCTGCAATTAGTTGATTCCAGAATAATGACATATATTATGCATTGAACAAATACAAAGTATATATTATTAGTGCAGTATGAAGACTAAAAATCTTAGTTAAGAAAAAAAGCAAGTATGCATTCTGATCAAGAAATAACAGAATGTCTTTCCCAATTACCCGTGTGATTTTTTCTTTTAAAGATATAACATCTGAATTGAGCATGTGAATATAAATACTTCACACGGATATTAATAGCCTTCTAACCTAGGTTGTCGATATTGGAAAGTGTGGCGTAAGCCAGCTCCGAAACTAGAATAGCGGCATAGCGCATAACGGGATGTGGCTCCCCAACTACATGAGGTGCACCCCCGATGGCTCAGGCTCCGGCAGCAAGAAAAGATGGCTGCAGTGGTGGTTCAAATAGTCATGCAAGGCTGGGTCGCTAGTTGTAGAACTTCATACACCGAAGGTCAGAGGAAAGTTGAGTCCAGGATTATTTTTGGTCTCTTAAGCCCTAATTGGCTGTGAAATCACCAAAAATCCCAGCCCCCTCTCTAAAATGCTATGTAGTTCAGTGGCAGATAGCGGATATCAAAATGACCGCCACATCAAAGTTTAGGAAAACAATACAAGAAATTTACACCATACACATAATAGCTAAAATATAGAAGAATACACTACATTAAAGATATATTCATATCTAATAACCAAAGTTCATTGCTACTAATATTCAAACCCAATATAAAGCAAATAAGTTTTAACCTCCGAGGCTCAAGTAACTCATCTACATAATTAAAATAAATACAAGTGATTCCTTTAATGGAATGACTATCTCCAGCTTGAGGAGGGGAAATGAAGCCGCACAAGGTGAGGAAGGAAGATGAAGCCGTAACAGAGATGACAAGACAAGAGAACCTTATTTTGTTCCCATTCAGAATTTTAGGGTGAAATGACCAAAAGGATCAAAAAATAAGAATTTTACAGTAGTGGTAGCTACATCCTCTATTTGGCTGCTATTGGTGGAGCTACAGGCACTACTCAAAACCGCAATGCAATGGGGTTTCACATAGCGCCTAGGGGCTGCTGCACACTGCACCGCTATAGCAGCCGCTATTGACTACAGAGCTATAATGTCCCTCTCTTAAGGGTATGTTGGGGTTCTCGAGGTGCCTCTTCTGGTCAGGCCATACAGCGCCAATATTGGCTGTGATTTCTGGCCATGATTGCGGCATCTATGGCTACACCTCCAACATGTCATGCCACGGCTGGAGAATAGTGCCCAGTGCCCACCAGCTGCTCTGAACTGCTATGCCACAATACGCTGCTATTGAAAACCTAGCTTCTAACTAAATATTTTAACAGACTTCATTGCAAGAGTTCAGACACACTAATACATTTTGTTCATGGAAATACCAGAATGCATGAAGGTACCTGCAAGCCATGGTCTTTGCACCAAGCAATGTCATAATCAGTTTGATACCAATGCTCGTATATCTGCAATAATTTGATGTGGTCACCCAAGCCAGAACCATCAGGGAGATTAGATATTGGACGTTTCCTCTTTTTCTCAGTCTTGCTGCACATAAAAGGGACGTTGTAACCACTCAGTCATTGTCAATTATAGATGTACAAACGTCTAGAAAACAAAATATGTCATTTGTATATTCTGGGCTCTTTTCTTTTGTTTGGTTGATTGATAGTAGCTATATTCAAAATAATGGAAATTATATACTAACATTTCATAAGAGTGGAGTCAATAAAAAACACAATTTTTTGCTTGTGTACAGGGAATGCTAACTCCGTTCACCTTAGAGTGGAAGTTAGCATGAACACTTATAATTGGACCGAGTAACCTGCCCCTTTCCTTTCAAGAGTACACAAGACTTGTTGAGGGTATTTAAGTCATCTCAAAAAATAATCAATTAATACGTTTTTTATTCCTTTCCTGATTCTTATATGTTAATAGAATCTTCGTTTGGCCAATTTCTTTCTCCTGATAATAGATTCTCACTCCATAATATTTCAAGGGAAAACCAATTTCGCTAAGGCTCAACAAATAAAGGTCAAATTATTTAGCATGCTCTACTTAATGCTATTAAGAGAGTGTGACACTGTGACTATATGAGCATCAAAGATATTGTAACCACGTTTTTTTAATAGGGAGCATTTTTTTCAGTCTAATTGAAAATGTAAAGAACACTAAGATGACTCAACCTCTGCCCTGGTAGCAATGTAGTTTCAGTTGATAACATGGCAGCAACAGTCAAAGCCTCAGTTATGCAACCATAATCGTTTGCTTCCATTAAAGTTCTCGACAGGGATGGTTCTAACGGAAGCTCTGCATAGAATCGAGAAACAACTCAGTGAACCAAGAAAAGTACTCTTAAAATTTCGATTAAGAAAATGAATGGATACAGAAAGAAAAAATTTCATGTTCAAAACTGAGGATAACTTCCATGGTCAAGCCTGGCAGACACACACTTCCATGAACATAATAATGATAGGAAAAAGGTATACTGGTAAACGCACTTATCAAGAATCAAGATGATGAAGACAACAATATTGCATTATCTATGATTTCACCACCCCAATATTTAAAATTCAACACCTAAAACGTAAAGAAGTACCAGCCATTTTTCGCCCAATACTTGTAATTGCACCATTTTCATCAATAGCATCAATCAGATATAATTGCTTCAAGGCATCTTGTAAGGACTCAGCTGCACAAAACATGGTTACACAATCACCAAGTTATACTTGAGCAAAACTTATTAAAATGTCAAGGGAGAAGAATTTTAAGAAGCAAAAGTAATTCATAAACCAATATAAGCAAATTAGCAAAGTACTACATCCCCACACCATCCCCCAAAAAATAAAGAAGAAAAGGTGGAGGAAAAGAAAGAGCTGAAGAATTGAAACTTCTGAGATAATATAAAAGTAACTTCACAGAATCAAGTTTAGTCACTTAATACTGCAAGGAACAAAGGTGTCAATTTACATTTAGAGTTAAACTATAAAAAAATATCTTACACGACGGAGAATCGAGAAAATCAAATTTGAGAATGTCAATATCAGGGAGGTCTAATGACTTCAAGTAAAGAACACTGCCAGCAAGAGAGGATCTCTGAATTTCAGGAACTGTAACATCCAAAAACTCATCATGGTAGATTTGGGAAGGATATAGGCGGTAGCATTTCCCTGGCCGTGTCCGTCCAGCTCTGCCTGCCCGCTGATTAGCTTGCACTCTGCAATGTCAGAAAGTACACACTAACTTTAAAGCTTATGATTTGATCATTTTAAAAATTTAAAACTGTTGTATAATTGTTAAAGCAACAAGAATCCTTTAAACCAATATATTGCGATTTTTGTTTGAAGTATTAGTATATTGAAGGAAATAGAACTTCATATATGATTTACTCGTTTATGAGAAAAAAATAAAAATAAAAGGCATTGCATCAGTGAACCTATGTTTCATGCCTCAATAAGATATTAAATTACTCATTGCTTACTTGCTAATTTGAATAACTTCAAGAGAATACATCCTACTAGATGGATTGTACTGCCTTTGCTTTACATACCCAGAGTCAATAACATACCTACATTCATAAAATTAAAAACAATATAGAAACTGTAAGTAGACAAGTCGATGTGGTTTATCTAAAGGAGAAAATCATTGTCAAGATACAGCAAAATGAAACAAAAACACTCCAAATTATAATGGGCAAACTTAAATGGCAAGGACATGTTTGTTGTTGCACCTCAAAATGTGTGACAATAAATCATATCGTAATTTATTTTTATCTTTACAAAAAATGGCATCATGCATTTGAAAACTGCATCGTTACATATCTCAAAACGTATGCAGTCTAAAAGATAAGCAACCACACATTCTACTGCATGTGGTTTTTCAAATGAAGCCAAAAAGAAATAGACTACATCCCTGGCTACAATATACACTGAACATTCGTATTCTTGTTTTGCCAACAAAATTTCCATCCTCTAAATGGGTGCAACACTAACCAATATTCAGAGAATTGACTTAATCATGTAACTTGTCCGCACATATTCAGTAAATGGAGATTAGGGGTTCGGGTGTTTTTGAACATTTGTTGTCTCCTCTCTGGCTAAGACAACAATAAACAGGCTACAGAAATAAGAAGAATTTGGTTTACTACAATATGTAATATCAGCAACAACAAAAACAATAATGTATAATAATTATCTTTATGACTGTATATAACTAGTATGCAAATATTAAGTTAAGTTCAAATTGAAAATTAATAATATTTAACTAAATATCAGTGCCCTTACACTACACCATCAACAGTCAAAGAAGTTTCAGCAATATTTGTAGCAACAATAATCCGTCTGCAATTTGGAGGTGGAGGACTAAATACACGCACCTGTAAGATTATACAAGACATGCATGAGTTTCAAATGCACATAAAAAATATCATGCCTCAAATTTTCTTTAGCGGGGTAGAATATACCAAACATCAACTATTGTTTATTTCCTGTTTATCCTAAATGAATTATATGCTTTTAAGAGTTCATTGCAAGCTAACATGATTTGACATGTGATTATGAAGCAAACAAGGCAAGTAACAAGCCAAAATAAGAAAGAACTAAGATAAATCCTCTCAAGGCAGTTACATGCAAAACTATCTACTAATACTAAGAAAAGTAATTCCCCCAATGACACAGGAAGGAACTTTACATGTGATAGCATAGCATCTTTACGAGCTTCCAAGAACATTCTACATGTGATAGCTAGTCGAGTTCACTATGGACTAACGTAAAAAGAAAACTACGAATTATGTATGGGAGTGAAATTAAAATGCCTTTCCAAATATGATCAAAATACAGTTTCTTTTTAATGCATTAGACATGCATCATTACATAAATTTTATTATAGAAGATTGATGCCCTAAAAATCACTCGACACGACATAGATATAATACTAGTATACTACATAAAAAAAACTAGTGTTAAATTAATAGAAAGTTGCAAATTTCAAATTAAAAGAGAGAATTGATATTCTGAAAGTTAGAATAAGTCATTATATACATAATAAATATTAAACTTTATCTAATTATTGTGGTATTCCCATCTATATTATGCGAAAATGAAAGTGAAAAAAAATATATATAATACAACTAGAAGTGTCTATCATGGATACGGCTCAATACAGCTACTATTTCAAAATATCTGTGCTTCCGAATGATTGTATTTTGGAATAAGCAAATCTTTCAATTAGGAAGATCGTACAAAAACAAAAAATTACGAGCCTGCAATTCAGGTGGCAAAGAACCATGTAGAGGAAAGATTATAGCATCCATGCAGGAACCTTCATCGAGAGCCCGAACTTTATCTTCCAATTTAGATACCAACTTCTCTATGTCATCCTGCATAAGCTCATCAAAGCAATCATTACATCATATTAGAAACTAAAGGATTAAGATTTACACTCTGGAGTTGAAGTTATTACAGTGTAAATGGCATATCACAAAAATGCTCACCTGTCCAGTCATGAATATTAAAATATCCCCTTCCGGTTGCCGAACATGTATATCTGCAAAACCAATCATTTGTGAACAACTGGAAGAATTTTTCTTTACAAATATAGTAAATAAGACAGATGAAATGAAGTGTGTAGTATAGGTCTAAATTGACACAACTTGACAGCATATACCAATTTCCTACTTGAAAAGTTACCAGCCGTTCAATCAACAAAGGAGGTAAAAGCAAGTGAATCTAATTGTTTACATCGTTGTGAACAGGTGAATTTCTAAGTTCAGATTGAAAATGCATCCCTCTCTTAGCAGCTTATTTACTTATAAGCAACAACTTAAAATGTATCCATCCTTTTCCAATAGCTTAGACCAGTTTTCGAGAGATGTCATCTGAATATATGTCAAGTACACATGTAAAGCATGATACTTTATCAATATGTAATAGAATAGGTAAATATTTAATAACGTTTTGACAAAAAAAATTGTCTTAGCTACAAATTTTCTTTACACATAAGCAGAATACAATACATTAGTAATTATTAATACAGGTAGTGTGATTATTACAACCAATTATGTTTGCATGAAGATAGAATTAAAAAAATTCATGTCATACCAAGAGCTGTTTTGAGAGCTGCCTCAAGATAGTTTAACGGACGCTCCTTGGTATAGAGAACCTCCACAGGATACAACTTCCCAGGGATGTTCAATACAGGGCAATCTCGAAAGAACTTGGATACCTTGTCACCATCAAGCGTGGCAGACGTAATCAACACTTTGAGATTAGAGGAACGAAGCTTAACCAAACGTTTCATGAGTCCCATCAAGATATCCCTGAAGACAAATAATAAACTGTATGAAACATCAATGCCCAAAGCCCTCTTTGCATAAAAAACCTAATTAAGCCAACCTTATAATGTAAGAGCTTGTGAGTAAGTTATTTCTACACCAAAAGATAAAACAAAGTTGTGAACTGTTTTCACATAAGCTATTTTCATAAGTTATCCTCAAGGGAATGTGAAAATAAGCTGAATACAAATAAGTTGTTTCATAAATTCTCTAGACCCGTCTCACAAGTGATTATCTCAGGAGATAAGCTGAAATAAACTGATCCAAACATTCCTCAAATGTATAAGAAGTGTACACAGAAGAGAAAGGAAAAGGTGTCTTACGTGTTCAAACTCCGTTCATGAGCTTCATCTAATATGATAACAGAATAATCGTTAAGTTCTGGATCAGCTAGACTTTCGCGGAGGAGAACACCATCAGTTAGGTACCTAATTGAATCGAATCAATGAGCAACGGTAACAAACCAATTGAGAAACTGAGAATGAATGCAAATGAGTGAAGAAGAATGAGTAATTACTTTATGCGCGTGTTGCGTGAAGTTCTGTCTTCGAATCGAATGGCGTAACCTACTTCCTCACCGAGCTGAACGCCGAGCTCTTGCGCGACTCGTCTGTGGATGGAAGTTGAGTTAAAACGGCGTCGAAATCCCTAGGGTGAGTTGGAAAGTTGAAATTGAAGGGGGAATACCTGGAGACGGATACGGCGGCGACACGACGGGGTTGAGTGACGGCGATTTTGGAGTAACCGCGGCGGTGAAGCATTTGAGAGAGTTGAGTGCTCTTACCAGAACCGGTTTCTCCGATGATGACGGTGATAGGGTTGTTCTCTACGGTTTGGATGATTTTTTCTTCGTATTGGACAATGGGAAGTGTTGCCATGCTCGCCGTTACTCTTTCTTTCTCCTTTCTTCTTCTTTCAAAACCAGCGGGGAGTTGACGGTGGGAAACACAGCTCCTATTTTTTTTATTTTCGACAAAATATTCAAATTGACACTTTTTTTATCGTACTTTAAAATAATTTATTGATAATATGGATTGGTATGTTTGGTTCGAGGGGAAGGAATTTTAAGAGTGTGAATTTAATCAAAAATGTGTATGATTTCACGCGAGAAGAACTTTTTAAGGGGATTTATCTCATTTTATTTCCTTCAAATCATCTTAAAATAAGATTTTTGAGAGATTTTGTTCCCCTCTTATCTATCTACTCTAAACTAAAGAGACTCTGTGTAATGTCAATCAAGTTGTGAATAATTCTTTTATTAGATTTCTTTAATATGTCAAATATTGTCGGTATATTTTTTTAATGCATCAAAATTACAAAAATGTGTGTTTTGTTAATCACATTTATTTATATTAATATATTTAATTTCTTAAACGTGTCTTATTTAAAAACTTGATCCATAAAATTATGAAAATAATTTATATTTAGGAATAAATTTGAATTTTTTATCCATGCAAAAACTATAATAATAATATCTCACACATTTAAAAGATTAAAATAAATATTCTCTTTCAAGTTAATCTCTAAATGTCAATTTCTATGGTATCACTTTAGAGAGTTAATTATACAAACGTGTGTCACTAAGACACTATGGATCGTGATGGGTCTCTATGGCATAGCTTATGTAAAGGTCAATTAGGTAAAAAAAAAATTAAATAGACATTGTAAATATTATTTAAGAAGTTTGTTTAGCTAAAGATACTATAAACCCTTAAAAGACTCTTGAGCCTATTTGATAGTTCTATATAGGTAAGTTAATTTATATTGATTATTAATATTTTATTTTTAAAAAATATTTATGAAATTATATTTTTTAAATGTAATTTAAGATAAAATATTTTTATTTTATTTAAACTAAAATATTTATAATATTTATTTTTTAAAATTAAGTATTAATATTTTAAAATAATTTAACATCAAAATCTATCACTTTCCAATTTATATTTTATCATATTTTAATTTTGTATATTTTATAAAGATAACTAAGTAAATACTATTATTATCTTAGTATAGTATCTAATTCAACTCATATTTACATAAAAAAATTAATTGATATATATATATATATATATATATATATATATATATATATATATATA
>JBBPBP010009779.1:9053538-9077945 GCA_037974735.1 Cicer chorassanicum | reverse complement strand
TATAACAACTATAAGTGTGTCTCTTATTCTCTCCTTCAAACAACAAATATTCAATCTTCTTTGTTGTGTTTTTCTCACTTTCATATAGGGGTATCACTTTTTGTTTTAATATTATAGGGGTAGATGATAGAAAGTAAGTTTTGACTAATAGATAATAAATTTATTAGAGTTTTTTTTTCAAAATATCTCTTTTTTTTTTTTTTGTAAAGTTTACCAAAATGTCATACTTTTTGGGCCAGACTATTGGTCGCTTCGGGGTGCGACCTCCTGAAAGGGTTTTTTTGCATGCCCAGTGAGAGGTCGCTGGCCGGGGGTGCGACCTCCTACTAGGGGTTTAATTTTTTTATTTTTTTGTCTTTTTTTATTTTTTTTAAGTTTTTTAATAATTAATTAATTATAATAATAATAATAAAAATAATATATTAATAATAATAATAATTAATAAACAATTATAATACATTACTAAATAATAATAATAATTAATAAATAAAATACAATACATTAATAAATAATAATAATAATAATATATTAAAAAATTATTATTATTATTATTAATTAATTATAAATAATAATAATTATTTTTATTATAAATAATACATTAATAATAATAAATAATAATAATAATAATAATAATAATAATGGGAAAGTTTCGAAATGGAAAGTTTTAAAAATTTCATTTAATGGAAAGTTTTGAAATGGAAATAATTTTAAAACTTTCCATTTCGAAACATTCCACTAAATAAAATTTTTAAAACTTTCCATTATTATTATTTTTTATTTTTTATTATTAATGTAATAATAATAATAATACATTAATAAATAATAATAATAATTAATTAATAAATAACAATACATTAATAAATAATAATAATAATATATTAAATTATTATTATTAATTAATTATAAATAATAATAATAATAGTTATTTTTATTATAAATAATACATTAATAATAATAATAATAATAATAATAATAATAATAATTTCGAAATGAAAACCTTTGAAGATTTCATTGAATCCTAATTTTTTGAAACATAAATTTTGAACCTTTCGAGTAAGACCAAAATTTCGAAATGCAACGTTCGAAACTTTCATTCATTCTGAAAGTTTCGAAATGAAAATTCTGAAACTTTTCCATTAAATGAAATTTTCGAAACTTTCCCATTTCGACACTTTCCATTTCAAAACTTTCCCATTTCAAAACTTTCCATTTCAAAACTTTCCCATTATTATTATTATTATTATTATTATTATTATTATTATTATTATTTATTTTTTATTATTAATATATTATTTATAATAAAAATAACTATTATTATTATTATTTATTAATGTATTGTATTGTATTTTATTTATTAATTAATTATTATTATTATTTACTAATGTATTATTATTAATATTATTATTATTATTTATTAATTATTATTATTAATGTATTATTTTATTATTATTATAATTAATTAATTATTAAAAACTTAAAAAATGACAGAAAAAGACCCAAAAAAAAAAAACCAGTAGGAGGTCGCACCCCCGGCCAGCGACCTCCCACTGGGCCTGAAAAAAAAACCCTCTTCAGGAGGTCGCACTCCTGTAGTGACCTGCAGGCCCAAAAAAGTAGGGCATTTTGGTAAAGTTTTTTCAAAAGGTGGGATTTTGATAAACTTTTTCAAAAAAGGGATATTTTAGAAAAAAAAAAAACTCAATTTATTAGTGTATATTTATCAAATTATCTAAATTTGATTTATGTTTAATTTAACTTTGTGAAGGAAAATAAACACAGCTGGTAAATCCAATTTGCTGTCTTAGCAACATCACCAACCTAATAATTCTAACAGATCTATAAATTCTCTCAGCGATTCAACTAATTAATTACCTACACATTTATGGACTCTCATTAGCATCTTCCATATCGCCAATCATGCCACCCACCATTTCCTTTTCCCAAGTGAGTTTAACAATTTTGTTATATCATTCATCATTTTATGTTTGTTATGTTAATGTTCTTATCATGATATTCTGTTTATTAATATTATTAATTGATTATGACTAATTACTAATCTGAAATTGTTTTTCATCAGATTTGCCTTATTATTTGATCATCGAGTTAATTTGATTTAATTTCTGCACAACATTACATGCCCAAACAAATCATTGAAGCCATCCATGTAATTAAATGTTCAAATTTTTGTATTATATGCATGTAATTTTGTTGTATTATAGAACACATTGAATCAATCACGTTTATGGATGAAATCAAGGACATAAATGGAGTCTATCACAAACAAATTGTTGTGAAAATTAAATTTCTACGATTAATTTAATAAACGTAAAAGTCTCTATACTAATACTAATTACAATCTATTATCCATTTTCTGGGGGAATTTAATTTCTCATGTAAATATTAATCATTTTACTATGAATATTTTCTCAGAAGAAGGCAAAGGAAACAAGAAGAATGAGTTCAAGGCAACGTCCCTTACATGCATGTGGAGTTTCAATCTTTGCAATTGGTGACATTACCATAAGAAAAACCGAGCATATCAATGGACCAATAGGTTCAACATTAAGAAACATAGCCAAATTTGTCACACCCTTAATCTATTTCATCCAATACCAATGGCTAACAATCCTCTCCTTCATCGATGATCGAATTATATCGATCGAAAATATCGCCGAGAAATTGTTCCCCCCTTCATCGTACGCCTTCGACAAACTCGACGAAATCGTGTTAATGATATTGTCTCTACCAGATAAATTTGATGGTGCATTGAACAAGTATGTCCCTGCAATAGTCCACAAATTTCCATTATTGGAATGGACATTGACACATTTAATTTCAAAGTTGAATTGTTTGGATTCCAATTGGGGACATGAAAATTCAAGGGTGGAGGTGAATGAGAAAACAATAGGTGTTGATAGCAATTGCAAAAATAGTAATAAAAATGAAGAGCTGGAATCAACTGCATCTGAGGGGTACCTTAACCTTCCAATGGAGAGTGAGGAAATTTTTCCTCCTATACCAGAAGCTGAAAATAAAGGTGTTGTTGTGGCAGTGTCTTCTTGTGCTACCAATTTGAAAGGGTCATATAAAGAAGCATTGTTGGAGAGTAGTATTGAGAAGAAAATAGATAGTATTGATGAATGTGAAGGTAAAGAGAAACATGAAGAGTGTGAAAGTGATGAGAAATTACAAGTTGGAAGAAGTGAGAGGATGAAGCATGATCCACTTTTGGAGTTGTTTGAGTCTGCATGGCTTATGAATCCTGGTCGTTTCTGTAACCAAGGACAGACAGAGTAATGCAATTGATTAGAATATATGAGCCATGTATAAGACTACCATTTTCATGGCTACTTCACTTAAAAAGTCAGTACCTTTTTTTTTCGTTTTGCAATTTGTTTTTCAATTGTTACTTGGAAATCTTGAAAGAAACTTGTAAATCAAGTCCATTTTTGTTTTATGCAAATCAAATATTTTTTGGGTACAAGAGATTTTCCTTTCTATTTCTTTTTCTTAATTATTTTAGTATTTTTTGGAAAATGAACTTTAAAAATTCGGTATTTGATTAAAAGGTAAGTATAATATCATCGATGATTATTTCGAATAAGTTTCAAATTCTTAATTTGAATTTGAGTTTGACTACTTAATTATCAAGGAGGTAGTTAAGTACTAAGGAGTTTTTTTGTAAATATAAGAATTAGTTTAAATGTATAAATTTGCCCAATAATTTTAATATTTATTTTGCCACTAATCTCACTAACAAATCATTTGAAATTAATAGTGGTAGGGACTAGATTAACTTAGTCCACACAATAAAACAAATCAACTTTTAAACTTTAATGAGAGACATTAGTTATATTTAATTGTGTACGATGAATATTTAATAAAAATTTGTCTCTAATGATAGAGATATGGTTCACCAAAATGACAAAGAAAGTATTTTTTTATTATAATGTCATTTTGTTGCGCCTCTGTTAAAAGAATTGGCATTATACTAAAGGATAAACATCCTACTTTGGATCTAATAGATGTTGATGTGAATATATTAGATTAAAAAACTAAAGAAGGGTAAAAGCTAAGGCAAATATATTAGACGTAGAAATAAATAAAAGGTGGTGCAATGGACACTATATTAAATTTTTAGATTGAACATATATAAGTTATTCTTATAAATCTAGTTTATAAGATTAAATGTGTCACTCTTTATAAATTTATTTCATGTTTTATTTTTATTTAACGTGTAATTTAAGTTTTTCTCAAACTACCCAAAGCTTACAAAATCAGTATGATTATGGGTTTGGGAGTTTGGAAAAAATAATTGTATTTTACATTACATGAATGTTCTAATGTTAGAATTCAAATATGTATCGTTAATTTTAAATCGACTAAAATGAGTTAAATAAACATATATATAAAAGAAAAAATACATATATTTAATTTTTAATAATTTTGAGTTGAGACGTGGTCTTGTGATTTTTTTAGTGGTCCTAGTTATTAGTTTGTTGCTACTATTGGTGCTTCCCAAACTCTTCAACATGTAGTTTCAAGATTACAATTTGGCTTGGTGGAGGATGCTCACCCAAACTATAAAAATTTACTATACTTGGTATTTTTATATAAAACCATTTGCATCAATTCTAATGAAACTATCAAACTACTAACCACCTACTTGACTGAGACACCACTCCTCTAGGCACAACTATCCTTGCCATTAGTCAAAACTATCACCTAGCCAAAACACAACATTCATAATGTCCACCAAGTATAGTGACCACTGACCACTAAACTACCGTCATGAATTTTGTGTACCTAGGTTTAGTGGCTGTAAAGATAAGACATAAGCAGCAAGCAGCAATATTAATAAGTTCATTCTTTCAAAACATCCATTAATACCCCATGGCAACGAGTTCATAAAAATTTCTTTGCCTCTACTTTTTGCAATGCACTCAAAAAACACTAACTCAACTCAGAACAATATCATTGAGCGGCTTAAAAGAAGTTCTTGAATGTGCAACTTTTAAATCCTCCATTGAATAATTGTCTACATTTTTAAAAATAATGAAAATGTCAAAAAATTGTGTTTTAAAAAATTTATGTTCATTAACTAGTATATCATTTTTTCTCTATGACGATAATTCTCTTCAAGATTAAAATAAACACACATTTTAAAAAATAAACACACTTCTCAATTGTTGAAATTCAAATGGAATTGTTAAAAATTATATATAAAAATCTCACACAAATTTAGTTTCTTCTTAGTGGTTGAAATTCAAATAGAACTGATAAATTAAATTATGAATCCCACACAAATTTAGTTTGACTTATTTTAATTTCAACCAATAGAGAAAACGTGACAACAAATGTTACTGACTTTTCTGTGATAAATTTAAGCAATTTTCACTAATATATGACTCCAAAAAAATTACAAAATGTGTAGAATTTGAGCAATAATCTGAATATCTTTTTAAATTCTTCAGTTGCCCTTCCACTGTCTTTAAAATAAACAATCAATTTGCATTGCTTTCAAAATCGCATGCGCGCTACCGACCAATATGAGGCTGAAACAAGGGTAAGCTTAAAGTTGAAACTAATAGACGTCCCAACAGAACTTTACCGAACATACTAGTTATAGCTCCAATTCACCAATGATATAATTCACATTTACCTTAACTTAAAAAATGCAAAATCTAACACTTGTGTTTGAGATATTGATGTTACAACTTACAAAGAGAAAAGCGAGAAGAAAACAAAATCCATAAATTACACAGGCCTGTACATCTCTTCTTCGCTTTGGAAACCAAAAAGTAAGCAACACCCATAGAAACAGGAAGAACAAGGGGACAAAACAGAGATATTTACAACATAAAGAACTTCAACACTGGTACACAGAATAGCTTTTGCTTCTCCAGAATAAGCTAAAACCTTTCCCAGTCTTTCTTCTAGACATAGACTTACATGGAGGTTTCATTTCAGCAGGCGGCATAGACAAATCACTGGTTTCAGGAGGACATTGATGTTCCTCAACAGGTGAATCATCTCGTCGCTGCTGTCGGAACAGCATCAAGAGTTTCTGAGCTTTTTCTCTCCCTCTTGGGGTCCCATTCACTGATATGGATACCAACGCTGGTATAACCCCTTCTTGAAGGACCATGTCAGAACATTGCTCACTTCTGTTGCACAAAATTAAGAGACAATAGACAGCTTGCTCCTGCACTAGGAGCTCATCGGTGTCCAATATTGAAGCCAAAGCGCTAATGAATCCAGGAGTTGATACCATTTCCTCCCTTCCAACTTCAGAAGTAGTTAAATTTATCAAAATAGCTATGCATTTCTCAATCCATGTACAATCGACCTGGTCTACAAGAAGGGATTGTAGGCCATTAACAACGCCGGATGAAAGTAAGTATGGAATATTGGAGGGCACGGTAGAAAGATTATAGAGAGCATGGAGAGAATCTTGCTTGCATTGAATGTCAGAGTCAGATTGAAGGAGCTGGATTAGGAATTGTACAGCCTGACTCATGGCAATCATAGGTTTGGCTTCTTCAAGGCAAGAGAGATTCACGTATAGAGCAGTAGCACAACCATAAGAACTAGTGTTAGTAATCATTTCCTCCAACAAAGGTAAAACTCCAGCTGATAACATAGTCTCCTTATTTCTGTTGAAAAGAAAGGAAAAAAATCAAGTTAATAATGCGCAAAAGTTAATAATAATTAAAATTATGTGAATACAAAAAATAGTTGATGAAACAAACAAAATCCTTCTCTTATGTTTAAATAAGCCAATAAAGAAGCTAAAACCTAACAAAGTATGTTTATCATCAAAGTTGTAGTGATGCATTCAATGTAAGGCAGTAACAAGTTTTCAGCATCCACCTGCAGTATACTTTTCTTTGTTATTGCACGCTCAATGATTCAACAAACCATACACACAGTGTGCAATTTATTTTCAATATTAAGTATAGAAGATTTCCAGAAGAAAAAAAAAACCGTTGTCTTTTACTGAAATGCAATAGGCCAAACAAAAGCTGATATACTCCAGTGCTCTTAAAAAGCTAGAGATTTACCAGATCTTGTGATAAAGATTATTTCTTTTTAATTTTTATTAATGATTAAATTAATACAAGGTAATGAAGGTAAACTCCCTGGCTCATTTTCAAATATACGAAGATCGGTTTTGTTGTGGCAATCAAATGTAATGTAGTTTAACTTAATGATTTAAAACTCTAAAAACTAGGAAAGATAATGCAGAACTGTAGTTGTTAACTTTTAATTAAAGAATAGTATTAATTTAATAAAGTTAATTAATGTAAGGCATTGGCTAAATACAATGTCGCATTTTTTTAATACAAAAACTGTTTTGATTTTCCAACCACACGAAATGAAGTTCTACATAAAGATTCAAACTTATTTAAACTACAAATGATAACGCAGACCTGTCGTTATTCACAGATAGGTTGAAGAGAGCCATTGCTCCGCTTTCCTGAGCCATCAAATTCCTTTCACGGACAGCCGATTGTAAAAACTGAACAAGTGCTTCAACAAACTCATTACCCCCCATTAAAATCCTAGCTTCCTCATCATCTCTCAGCAACAGCCTTAACTGTTCTACTACTTCATATTTCCTCTTGCAATTGTTCCCCTCAGTCAAGACTTTGAGAAAACTAAGATACTGCTCGGTGTCTTCCTCTTGTGCAGATACACTTTCAGCTCCATTTTCCCCATATTCCTCTGAGATACAACCATCTTCTAAAGGAACCACTTTGACACCCTTCAATTTGCAAGAGCTCACACTATTTACAGATCTTGAATTTGTGGACTCAGACTCTGATAATACCAATCTCCAGTAGTTAAGATCAAGAGATTCAGGAGGGCCTTCAGGAATAGAAATTCCATTTTGTTCACACCAGCTAGCAACAAGACCCTTAACACAGTAATTAGGAGTCAAGTGAAGATGCGGAAGTTTCTGCTGGGTCTTTGGACAGTTGTCATGTCCATCACCGAACCATTTCTCTATGCAAACCCTTTCATATGTTTGTCCAGAAGCAATGATAACAGGATCATACATAAGTTGCAGAGATATTGGACACCTTAACTCTTCAGGTGGTAGAGCCATCTGCCCCGGCTCCATATTATTATTTGGCTTGAAACCAAAGGAACTAAGTTTTGAAAACTGTCTGTCAAAAGCCTGATTATAACCTACAGGAACAGCATCCTCCGTAGATCCCTGAACAGTGGGAGAGCAAGGAGCAGAACCCTGAGAATCATTGTCGTCTGAAAACTCATTTCTGAATAACTTGGAGTATTTCCTCATAAGATGCAAAAGATATGCAACAATTGATTCCTTTCGTTTGTCTTCCTCAGCTCGAGCTCTTTCTATAAGTTTCTTGAGAGCTCTTCTTTCAGCAAGAGCTGCTCTTGAAGATGTGATTACAAGTCTAGTAGCAGCCTGGTGAAAAGATTCAAGCTCATTACATTCGCTATAGTCGTCAAAATTTTTGCCCTGCTGGAGCAATGCAATTAAATCATCACCAACTTGCTTCTCTAAGGGGTCAAGTGCAAATTCCACACTTTCAAATTCATTCACAATCTCCCGAACCTGAACAGGTAATGTCATACCCCAGACCAGGTTAAAACGTTGACGATGAAAACAAGAAAGAGCGACAATTGAGCATGTTCATAAACATACAAGGGCATTGTTAAAGAAAACCAAATCCAGAATATCACAAAAACGATGGCATCCAATTATTTTGGAATCAATAAATAAAAAATTTAAAACAGGCATCTTCATTCATATGCCAAAAACAGAAATCAGAATGCTGAGTAAGACCCTTCAAGAAAGAAAAAAACTAGGATTATGAACATAGAACAAACCCCAAAAAAGGAAAAAATTATGGAGCAATAACATTGAAGTTATTACCTGACATCCAATGGATTGTGGAACAATATCTTCCACCCGTCTAAGACTGTCTTCAAGAGCACATTTGGCCTTCTCGAACTTTAGGAGAACGGAATCCCCAGTTACAGCCTGCGTCATAATAAATCCCAGATGTAAGATATTTTGCAAAAGTATTTCAAGTCAAATAACACCTCCAACCAACAGCAGATGATTGTTTAATAAGGTAAGGTAAAAATCTTGCATACTAATCAGCAAGTAAAACTACAGAAGAAATTAATCATACCAGGTAAAGTTTACTGCATACTGAACAATGATGAAGAACATTCTTGGCTTTCTCCAAGGCTACATGCACTGAACATAATGCCTGAATTCCGGTTTTACTCCTAGGCCTAGCTGCTTCTAAAGAAGGAAATATTGACAATACTTGGCAATAAATTACAGAAAGAGCCTTGCACATTTGTCCATGTAACTGCAAGAGAAACCAAGTAAGTTTTGGTTAGATTACATTGAAAAGACTTAAGGGGTGTAACATAAAATGGGGAAACTTTGGCACAGAACCACAGACGAAAAGAACATAGAACATTTACTCTTTTCCATTTTCTTTAGACTAGGACTGAAGGGAATGAAAAAAATATCAAATAGAAGTGTTCATGATTCGTAATACATACAAAAACTTGGAAAGGAAAATAATAAATAATTATTTTCCTATTACCTAACTAATCGAACAAAAGAATATAAAGAAACTAATATAAAATAAATTTGAGTCCTTAATTATACCTTGACATAAGGACTATGCATACTGTAAAGGCAATTACTAATTTACTATACATAAAGCATTAGAATTTCCAAAAACAACTTACAAAACAATTAAACATAATAATAACATACATAATCATACCTTGGCATCACTAACAGCAAATAGATTTTCTTCAACCTCAACAGCATCCATCATTCAGATCCACTGTGCGTGTAAACTCAGCACTAAATTATCTCAACTATTTTAGCTACAGCCTACAGAATCAAAAGGGGAAAAGAAACAATGTTAGCAAAAAGGACAAAAACTACTAAGTTTAGAATCAAAACAGCATTAATCACTAAGGCTGCAGGCATCATAATTTTGAGTCTAGTTTTATCAAAACTTCTCCCTCTTGAATGAAATATAAGCAAAAATGGTAGTTGAAAGATTGATGCATCTGGTTAGGAATTTGGTCCAAATACATCTTTTGAGTTACTATTTTTGCTTATATTTCATTCTGGACGAAGTATAAAAGTAAGCCAAGCAAAACACTTATTTATGGCCAAACATATTAACTGAAATTCAGTAAGCTTTAAAGAATCATAAATCGTAAATCATAAACAAGAAATCAACAAATTCTAGCTACTTTTACATTCAAAGTATAAAATCTAATGTTATCTTACTAGTGAAATTTCCAGAAGTAAAGAAGCGGGACCATGCAACCAAATCAAGAAAATAAACCAATTAAGCCTTAGATTAATCATAGCCTTAAAAACAATTCTCAAAATAGGAAACAACTTCTTTCTTTGCCAAACTTTTCCCTCAAAGGATAATTAACACATGTAGCTAAAGTTTCAAAATAGGATTTTGTAAACTAAGAGAAAATCAACAATTATACATTGGAGGCAGAAAATTGATTTAAATTATACAACAAATTTTCGCTTAACACCTTCATTCGTGAATCATGATTTCAACAAAAACTATATATATTTTGAAAATATGATTTGCCAGCTACGATCTTCATTTGAACAAATTCAAAACCAAAAAGAGATGTTAAAAAATGAAAACGGAGGTCACAAAACTATCAACAACAAAAAAAAGTAAAAAAAATAAAAATCTGATTTCAGAATTAGAAGCTAATCATGAAGAAACTCAAAGAAGCGCGAAAAATAGTTGAAGACAGAAAATTAAAAAGGGTTAAAGTAAGGTTTAGGGTTTGGAAGCAAAACGACGTACCAAGCGAACATAAAAAAAAAAAGAATGAAATCAGAAGCAAGGAGGTTTCATGAAAAGAATAAGAAAGTTGAAGATTTAAAGAATAGGGTTTGGGAAGATCTGTAGTTATTTGAGAAACATGTGATGAGTTGAGGTTGGAATCGGAGAGCGAGTTTGTTGGAGCACTTGCACGCAAGGTAGAAGAACAAACCTGAGTGGGATGGAGATGGAGATTTTATGGGTTGTTTCTAAAGTGAAATTGTAAGAAAATTGATGGAAACTGTTTAAATTACTCATTTTAACTAAACCAAAATATTTAATTCTTCTATCTAGTTATTCATTTGAAATAATCACTAAAGAGATAAAAAGGAAATATATTTTTAGAAGTTATATATTTATTGTTTTAAAATCTTAAAAATATTTTTTATTATATAAACTTTTTTTTACTATTTAATGTTTAATGTCTGACATTTATTAGTATCGCTTATATAATTATAATAGTAGTATTAATTATTTATTTTAATTTCATCTTATTTTTTTTCTAAAAGAAAATTTAGGGGCGAAGGATCAATTTCATCATATCATTCTTTTCATACTATATTATGATAATAATAATTGTTGACAGGAACAATTTATTTAGAATAATATTATCAATACATTCTTTTTAACTGATTAAAAATGATATTAATCTTATTAAATTTATATAAAATTAAAAATAATATTAATCTTATTAATTTTATATAAAATTTACATATCTGATATAATTTTACTTAAATTTTAACTAATGAAAATATATTAAAAATGTATTATTTATACATTTTTTTTAATAGAGAAAATTCCACAAATGATTCAAAGTACACAAATGATTCAATCATAGTGGAAAAAAGGGAATATATAATTTCCATTATTTCTTACGATCTTACACTAGTTAATTAATAATTGTTGGAAGTTGAAACTGAAGTGTCTGTACAAAAAACAAAACTGAAGTGTCAATTTTGATTGTGATTTTTTATTTGTGGGGTAGAGGGTTTTGTGGATGAAACTGAACAATTATTATTGTTTGTTGTTATAAACTTTCAATGTTTTTTAGGTTGACAAATGTTTTGGAAGCTCGCCGCTTTTATCTATCCTGGTTCACCGGCCGACAGTTGCCGACCTTCTGGTTGTTGCCTCGGGCCTGTCACAATTCTTGCTCAATGACAATTTTGTCCTCGCTCTTTCAAAGGTCCATAGAATGTTTTATTTTTATTTGTTTTATGAAAAATAAGTTAAATACATTTTAAATCCTTAAAAAAGAAATTTTGTTTTAATCTTTAATAAAAAAAATAACATTTTTTTATCTCCTTAAATATCACTGTTGGGACAATTAATGTCAATGATAGTTATCTTACAAAAAAAGACATTTGTCAATATAGCGTGACATTTATTTTATATACATTTTATAAAAAAAACAAAAAAATTATTTATTTAATCACAATTATGTGTGTTTTAGTACTAAATCCACAACATTTTTAACTACATTCAAAATGTCATTCATTGAGAAAGATAAACGAGGAGAGTTCGGAAGAGTTCCGGAAGAAAAAATAAAATTTACAAAATTTCATCATTTTTACTTTTATTATTTTCTTCCTTCTTTCTTTTCCTCTCTTTCCCTCTGTCTATTATTCGCACTCTTTCTCTCCTTTATTGAATAAATTTAAAAAATTCATAAATTTTGTAGAGATCGAAAACATATTTAATCATACATAAATAAATTAAAATATTTTTCCTACGCGGCACCAACAAAAAATGTCATATAGCATTGACACATGTCATTTCTGTTAGCCATATATCATTAACCTAAGAGTAGAGATCAATTGTGCAAACCGTAATATTTTGAGGGAGTGTGACAATTTTATAAGTGTTGCTTCATACTTCAATTGTTAACTACATCTCAACCATACAATCTTTCATTTCTGTTGTATCTAGCCATATGAATTTTCCATTTAATCTCAAACTTTGTTCTCCATTTTTATCTTCTTTCATATTTCTATGCATTTGCTCGGAGTGCAACGTACACCCACCTTATCTTTGTGTAGCAACTTCAATTGTGGTAACATCCAACATTGAGAATGAAACAATGCAATCTTTTTGAAAACCAAAAAAGAGGCAATATAATTAACAAATCTCTTTATCACACTCTTTGTTCCCAAAACTAGCTATAAACTCATAAAATCTTTCTCAACAATAAGTGCCAAAATGCAATCTTTGAATGGATGTGTTTTATCCCGTTTCTCGTTGCCACAACAACCTGTAAAATGTTATTCACCTTATTTCAAGTTATATGTTATTCTAATAAAATATGTTTATTCAAAATTATATATCACCAATGAACCATAAATACTTATTTTCCTATTATGTCATTTACTATTTATTACTCTTTTTTTTCAGTTGTTTAATTTATATTTATTATACTATTAATGAAGGCTACTTTTGTAAGCTATATTCTTACTTTGTATGAAATTGCAAAAATGACATACAATTTGTGACGGAATAAGTAATATTTTTATGTGATTGTATATAGGGCTTTGAATCCTCCAAGAATAATGACTTGTTGTAGAAGAACAAGACTTTCTCGAATCCACAAGGACCACAAAATAATCCATGGGGATTCAATCACGACAAGTTCCAAAAAATATGAATTGGAAATGTTTTTATTTTGAGTTTTCGTGGGATGGGTTTGTGGCTTTTGTTTGAAGGAGGAGTTGATGGAGGCTGAGGAAGAGGGGACATTGACTAAGACGGATGAGTTGTTAGGTTTGATTAAAGTCGAGATTTTGAAAAACTCTCATATTGTTTGAAATTGTAAAAGAATAAAGAGTTCAAGACTATATATATAATTATAGTTTTCATTACAAATTGCACTAATCATAAACACTTTAAGTTTGTATCTGATTCATTTATTTTATCGTATACTAGTGTGTTAGAGTGTTGTGAGATGTACTTAAAATACTTGATTTGGAGAGTGTTGGTGTACTAGGGGCCACAGTGAGTTTGATAGAAGTCTATATGTTGTAATAATTTTCATAGAGTTATTATTTGGTTTCATAGACAACGGTCGTGGTTTTTTTTTTTCAGTTTTGGAATTCCCACGTTATTTTGTTGTTATTTAAATTCCATTGTTTGATTATTTTCCAACATCTGACATCAGAGTTTTTGGTTTGATAAAAGGAAATAGAGTTTTTAGTATGCGATATGGTTGCAACTTTGTCCGATCTTCCACATTATAAAAGAAATGTTATATTGTAGTAGTGATGTTTAGGCAATATTATGGCTAAGGAAATATTTGGTTATTAAGTGGTTATTTGGGGTTCACTTATCTTTCTTGAAAAATCTACTTGATGCACGATTACAATATGTCAAGTTCTATTGTGAAGTATGTGATATATAAATTTGATAAATGAATCATTCAAGTCTAACTTGTGTAAAATAAGTCAAATATGTGTTGATACAATCATGATTACACAAGGTGTTGATTAACACACGGACATTGGTTAACATTAATGCAAGGTGTGATGTGACATTATATGGTTGCTGAATAACTTCTTGAGAGAGCCAGTATGGAAGTTGCACCATAAATTTTCAACATGATTTTGAGCATGTAGAATAAATTATTTGAGTGATTTAGCTTCAAGTGAATTTTTTTAAAATGGTTTATCTTCAAGTAGAAATTATTGGAGTGTTCTAGCTTCAAGTGAAAATTATTGAAGTGGTTTAGTTTCGAGTGGAAATTCTTGAAAAAGATTAGCTTCAAATGAAATATATTTTGTTAAGATAGAGTATGATACTTATTTTGAACTATGATTGTCGGTGTAGACAATAAAAGTCGAAGATATATTATTTCAATCAAGGTGATCAGATTGGGCTATAAAAATGGAAAAAATGAAAAAGATAAATTAAATCTGAATTTTATATGTTACTATTGTGAACTTTAAATATATCTAACCACATATGACTACAAAGGTGAATAAATCATAAAAAGGTATATATGAAGGATCAAAATTGCTAAAAACAATAAAAGGTCTAAATTCATAATTTATAAATTACAAAGTTAAAAATGTATTTAATTATATATATATATTATATAAAGGACAACGAAAATTCGAGAAAGTTTTATATTTAGGAAATGAGATAATAATCAAAAAAATATTCCTAATTAGTCTATCGATCCTTTATGGACAACCGTTAGAAAGAAGGTCATATTTTATCATCATGTTTGCCATTTGTTCCCTCTTGCAGTAAGAAACATGAGGTCGGCATCTATTTAATATTGTTCACAATAAAGAGGAGCCCCAGCAGCCACACTACTACGTCTTCGTTCACTTTTTTTTTTTTTACTTAAGAGAAGTTATGTAAATTAATTTTTAATCTAAATCACTTGTTTTTTGTTTTTTATTTTATTTAAATAAGTTATTTTTATCGTTTCAGTGATTTAATACAATTCAATCAATGATTTTAATGTCTTCAACATTACATTTCTATTACATAGGTATTCCAGACACTTCAATTTTTTTATATTTATAGGTATTGAATATTGTGAGTTTGTTCGCACATTTATCATTTTCATTTTTAGTGACTTTAAATTGTATAGTTCTTGATTTAAATCTACCGATTTGAATGAATAAAATTTTATTTGTAGTAAAAAAAATATTTAAATTCTATAATTCAGTTGTCACTTTTTTAAATAATTAATTTTTAAAATTTTTAATCTCTTTATTACTGTGTTTTTTTAAATAAAATATAAAAATTAAATTATTTTAAATGAAAAGTTGTTTTAAAAAGCAATTTTTATTACGATAGACAAATTGAAAATAAAGTTTAAATCATGTCCGAAATAATTATTAATACGACTTTAATAAAAAAAACTTTAAAAACATTGTAAACCTAACGGAAAAACTACACTATTACAGTGTGAATGTAATAATCCGAGACAAAATTGCAAATTTTATGATGGTTTACTTTTTTTATAGTCAACTTTACAAGGGTTGGTTTTTTAGGCATAAGAGAATTGTTAAATGCATGGGATGTGTTATATTAAGAAGTGTACGTTTAATTTTGTAGTGAAATAAAAAAGTATGTCTACTCATTATGATTATATCCATACTATAAAAACAAACCTGAGTAAATTCTATATTCATATAAAAAAATGTTAACAATGTCTCTCCCTACACTTTATATAGAATTTTACTTCACATTACATACAATTTTATAGCAACTAAAAAGTTATTCTTCATCTTTTAACAATGTAAATAAGAGGTACCTATTTTTGTATTCTCTTATTTATTTATATATTTATTAAAATACATACGAATCCCACTCAATTGTGTGAGTTATGTTTAAATATAGAATAAGAGGTGATATTTGTTTTTTTTTTCAGAAAAGATGATAAATTTTTCATAATTAACTTACAGAATACAACTGTGAAGTCTCGAATTCGAATATAAAATAAGACGTTTAACCTAACAATATCGACATTTACAGATTGAATTAAGACTTAAGTCGAAACACCATAAGTTTTAACTATTCAAGATAATGTTGAAGAATGTTTGGAAATAATTCTATCACACGTGAAGTTATCGGATAGATCTAGACCAAAATTTTGTAATTTATAAAATATAGAAATCAAAATTGAAGCAACAGGACTATTCCAACCTCCTTTCACGAGTATTCAAATTTTCACCCCAAAGCTTATGGTTTTTCCAGCAAAAAAAGTGATAAATGTAGTTAAATTCATGATTGTTCATGCTTCGCATATAAAATAAAATATAAAAAAAGTGATATGTAGTTCACAGTCCATTAAATAAATGTTCCATATAGCATGAGACATGCAGCCACTTATTTTTCTTGGTCATTTTCCTATAAAGTCTGGTCTGCTGTATATGAGTGGTTGGGATTCCAAAGTGCGTTTCTTGGCGATGGGGTTCATTATTTTCTTCATTGCGGCGGGCTGTTAAAAGGGAGGCGGGTGAAAAGAGTTCATCGCTTGGTATAGGTTGAAACTGCTCAAGATATACAAATACCTAAAACAAATTTAAATACGAAGTGTTATATTATTTGAATAAAATTACCAATTTTTTTTTAAAATTATTATTTAGACACTTTAAGTATTTAATTTAACATTTGTTTCCAAAATATTAGTTTGATTTAATTTGTATGTATGGGTAATGGAAAGATATTTTATGCGTATAATTAATCATATCCGATAAATAGTTAAAATCGTTTGACTTTTATTGTAATTACTTTTAAAGTCATATATATAGAGAATTGTGATGTGTTACAGTGTTAATTTTTTTTTACATTGACATTGTATATTAATTAATCTCATATTAATTTTAAATAAAGATTTAAAATATTATAATATTAAACTTTTTATTGAGACATTTTTTTTAAAAAATATTTTACTAAGTATAATTTTTATTTTGAAATCGAAAGCAGTTATTTTTTAGACTTTATCCTTGATAATAATAATACCACTAGAAAGAGAAAGCCAACGTCACTATAAAGATACATGGTATGTTTAAGGTGAAAATATAAATAAAGAGATAAAAATAGAGAGAATGATATGAATAGATGTAATATATTGATAATCTAATTTAAAGTGAGATAGAGAAAAAATAAAGTGTTAAATTAATATATGAAAATTAAGCGTGTTTGAATATAAAAGTTGTATAAATAATATAAAAATATTTGTTGTATATCGGGATGACAATATAATCCACACTCGCGAGTACCCACCTGAAACTGCGGGTACCCACCTGAACCCGCGGATACTCACCTGAATTCGTCTTAATTTGGACGGAGAAAACCCGCTTTGATTGAGTGCAGGTTTTCTCTAAAATTAAAATTCTGGGGCGGGGATAGGTTTGGGGTGTCGTTATCCACCCCGCATCCGTACTCGAATCCGCGTCGCTAGTGATATTATTATAATTTTTAAATTTTATATACATGTACATATTTAATATACTATATATTTTTTTAAAATATTAAAAATCATAATTTAATCTCTATAAAAAAATATTTTTTAATTTAATTATTGTCTAATAATTATTATTTTATTATATTAATTATAATAGATATGATTTTAAATTTATAATTTATATATATGAATGGGTGCAAATGCGGACGGAAAAATTTAAACTCCATTGTAGACAAAGATCAGTGTCTAAATTTTACATCCGCTGAAAAACTGAGACAATTACAGATTTTTTGCAACTAGTCACAAGAGTCGGGAGACAAAATCCATCTCCGACCTACCCCATTGCCATGTATACATATTTATTAATCATACACTTTGGAAAAGAAAGAACTATAAGAAAATAATGTGATGTGCGAAGAATATAATTAAAAAAATAGCTTAAAATAAAATAAAATGTTAAATATGTATATAAAAAATGAATAATAATAATCTGCAATATATACATACCAAGTTGTGGTTTAGTTTCCAATAAAAAATGTTAAAAGTTGTGGTAATTTTATATGAGTGTGCTAACGCGAAAAGCCGTTGCCTTTTGGTTTTTATAAAAAGGTTTTGCTACTATGTGCTTTTAGGAAAACTTATTAAAACAAAAAAGGTACACATTTTATATATTAAAAAGAACAATTTTGATTTGGCCTAATAGTGAGAGAATCAATTTAGACGACTTTTTTTTTGGTTGATAAGATTAGATGAGTTGTTTATCTTTAACTAATCTTAGATTTAGACTGAATTAATTAAAATTCGAACTTAGGCTAAAAAAAAGTAAACATCTAATTAGACAAAGTTTAAAGATAAGATAATCAATCAGCACCTATTTTATTTTTATTTTTTTGGTATATGACCAATCACCACCTATTAGTCCTAGTGGTAAGGAGCATGGTTCCTTGAAATATGTTTTCATATCCAGATCCTCTAAATGAAAAAAAAAAAAAATAGAAATTTCTTATTATCTTATACTGGTCATTCTTTTATGGTACAATTTATATTGTTCCATGTAAATCGATTTGATTGAATCAAATACATCCAAAACCAACAAAATCATATTGAGGTCAAAGTAAAATAAAATAATTATAAAGAAACAATATGATAATTTTTAAACGTTCATTCATATATTGGGAAGTACATTATGCACACCAACATGCAAATTAGTACTTTTTTCCCCGAAGAACAAATAAACTGTTAGAACAAATCTTAGGACGAGAGGAATTGGAATTGCAGAAGAAGAAATAGGAATGAATGGAATTAGTTTTACTACATTACTTGTATTGCAAGCAATCTGTCCAGTCTTACATTTATATAAAACAGTTATAAATAGTGTATTGCAAAACTGAATTTTAATAATCTTAACTACCTTTGAATAGTCTTAACTTTGAACTATATTTAACATGCCCCCTAATTCAAAGTGATGTAATTGATGTCAATCCAAGCTTATTTATCATCTCTTGAAACTTCACCCTCTCCAAGCTTTTGGTTAGGATGTCAGCCTTTTGATCATTAGTATTGCAATACTCTAGCTTTATCTTGCCTTTAATCTCTTAGAAAATGGAACCTCGTTTCTGTGTGCTTGCTCATTCCATGAACACTTGGATGTCTTGTTATATCTATAACTGATTTGTTGTCTATCTTTAATTTTACTGCTTCAACATTTTTCAGTCCTAGTTCTATCAAAAATTCAGCCAGCCACATTCCTTGGCAAGCCCTCATTGATGCAACCACATATTCAGCTTCACAAGTGGATAATGCTACAATTATTTGCTTTCTTGAACACCATGAAATTGGTGACTCATTTATCATAAACACATAGCCTGAGGTGTTATTCCTATCATCTTTAACTCCACACCAATCTGCATCAATGAAGCCAGTCAATCCAGCTTCATTTCCATTTTGGTTCCTAGCATAAAGCAGTCCAAGCTCACTTGTTTCTTTAATGTACCTCAAAATCCTTGTAACTGCCAAGTAGTGAGGTGTTAATAAGCTTCTCCGTGTATTTATTAATTAGCCCAACACTATATGCAATGTTTGGCCTTGTGTTGCACAAATACCTCAAGGATCATACCATTTGCTTGAATTGTAGGATCAACCAGCTCCTCATTGCTTTCCTTGGACAATATCAGCCCTACTTCTGATGGTGTACTTGAACCATTACATTCTTGCATATTAAGTCTCTTTAATACATCATTAGCATATTTCTTTTGATGCATAAAGACTCCATTCTCTTTGATCACAAATTCAATACCAATAAAGTATGATAATGTGCCCAAGTCTGTCATTTCAAATTCCTTTTGCATTTTGTCCTTGAATTGTTGTATTTTAGTGTTATTGCTGCCAGTCACTAGCAAAACATCAACATATAGACATATTAATAGTGTATGTGCTATCGCTGCCTTCTTGACATAAACTCCATGCTCATTCACACACTTTTCAAACTGCTGCTCTATGAGGAATATGTCAATTCTCTTGTTCCAGGCCCTAGGAGCTTGCTTCAGGCCATATAAATCTTTCTTCAATCTGTATACATGATCTTATTTACCTGTTATCACATATTCTGGTGACTGCTTCACATATACTTCTTATTCCAATGGTCCATTAAGGAATGCTGATTTGACATCTAGCTGATGCATGGACCAACCTTTGTAACTAGCAATTGGTACTACCAGCCTTACTGTTTCAATCCTGGCCACTGGTGCAAATACTTCATCATAATCAATTTCAGGCCTTTACAAGAATCCATTTGCCACAAGTCTGTCCATGTACTTGGCAATATGTCCATCCGACTTTAATTTTATTTTGTAGACCCATTTCACATCAATTGGTCTCTTGTGCACTAACAGGGTCATCAGCTCCCATATGTTATTATTTTCTATGGCTTTGAGCTCTTCCTCCATTGCTAGTCTCCATCTAGGATCACTTAAGGCCTCATCATCATTGACTAGTTCTGATTCAACCAGCAGTGCAAAATGTATTAATTCTCCATTTGCATTGATGGCTGAGTCAGATGTTGCTTCATATGGATTTAATCTGATTGAAGGTTGTCTAGCTATTTCAGACATTCTGTTAGATTCAGGAGTTGGCTGGCTTATTGTTCCTGTTGGTTGGCCCTCATCCAGTTCCATTACTACTGCTCTGCTGGCTGGACTGATTGAGCTGACTAGTCTGTCTGGGCTAGCTGCACTGCTCGAGCTGGCTGCATTCATTGTTCGGTCCCATCCTTTTGATTCATCTACCAATATGTCCCTGTTGACTACTACCTTGTTTTTGTTTGGATCATAAAGCTTGTAAGTCTCAGTTGAATCATATCCCAACAATACCATATGTTCAACCCTATCATCCAATTTTTTATTTTTTTTTTATTTTTTAATGTTTTGAGCTGGCACATGCGTAAAGCATAGTGAGCCAAACACCCTTAAGTTCAGGCTTCTTCTGGTGTTCTATTGCCAAGTATTTTAGTTGGGCACATGTTCAATATGTAGACTATTGTTGAGGCTGTTTCTCTCCAAAACCTGTGAGGCATTTGTTTCCCTTTCATTATGCTCCTAGCCATGTTCAATATGGTTTTGTTCTTTCTTTCAGCAGTCCCATTATATTGCGGGGTGTACGGTTGCAGTCAATTCATGTAACACTCCTTCTTTTTCACAAAATTTATGGAACTCATGGGAATTGTACTCTCTTCCTCCATCTGTCCTGATTATTTTCAACCTACATTCACTTTGATTTTTTGCCATCACCTTGAATCTTTTAAACACGTTAAACACTTCATCTTTTCTTTTAATAAGATGTATCCTGATTTTCCTTGTGGAATCATCAATGACTGATACAAAATAATGATTTCCTCATATTGACATTTCTTCAATTGGACCACACACATCAGCAAAGATTACCTCCATCATTCTTGAAGATTTGGTTGGCATTTATGATTTGAATGGATTCCTGTGATGCTTGGCCTGACAGCATTCCTCACATATCTCCCTTGGTACCTGAATTTCTGGAATTCGTAGCACCATGCTCTTGCTCAGCAGCATTTGAAGACTTCTGAAGTTCAAGTGTCCAAACCTCTGGTGCCACAACCAATCTTCACTCCTGACTTCAGCAGCCAAGCACTTGTTTTTCACTTATGCGAATCTCAATTTTGAAGGTTCTGTTCTTGGACAATGGTTCCTTTAAGATAAGCCTCTTTTGAACTATAAAACATCTTTATTTCACCATGCTCTATGTTAATTGAATATCCCTTTTCAAGCAGTTGTCTGAGGCTCAACAAATTGTTCTTCATAGTTGGCACATAAAGCACATCACATATGAAAGATTGCTTGCCATCTCTCATTTGAATCAGCGCCTTGCTTACTCCTTCTACAGTCACTGAGCTGTTGTCTGCAAACCTGATTTCCCTTTTTATTCTTTCATCAAGTCTCACAAACCATCCTCTATGCCTTACCATATGGTTTGAACAACCTATGTCAAGGTACCATTGCTCTGAACAGTCATCATCTGATTTTGTTGTAGCCATTAATAACACATCACCTAAACTTGAGTCCTCAGCTGCCATTTGAGCTTCATCATCATCTCTTTGGACCTTCTTGAATCTACATTCATATGCAAAATGCCCCCCCCCCCCCCCCCCCATTTTTTACAATTGTAATATTGAATTCCCTTCTTGTTAAACTTCTTTTTGCCATTTGAATTCTTGCTGCTGTTATCACTGCTGTTCTGATTCTGATTTCTTGAATTTCTAGCCCCTCCATAAGAATCATGCTTCTTGTACCACTTGAATTTACCCTTTCCTTGCTTGTGTTTCCCATCATCTTGTCTGGTCTTCTTGCTATCTCGAGCCTGCAATGCTTGCACTTGTGTTGCTAAGGTTATTGCAGACCTTTCTCTTACTCTCAGTTCATGAGCTTCAAGGGAGCCTTGCAAATCCTCCACCTTCATCTTATCAAGATCTTTTGATTCTTCAATAACTATTACAATATCATCACACCTTTGTGTTAATGCTATGAGAATCTTTTCAATAATCACCACTTTAGTTATTGATTCACAATTAGTTCTCATCTGATTAACAATTGCCTGCACTCTATTGAAATAATCAGCTATTGTTTCATCATCTTCCATCTGCAACAATTCATATTTCCTTTTTAGCATTTGAAGCTTTACTTTCTTGGCCTTTTCCCCACCTGTATAGTACTTGACCAAGATCTCTCATGCCTAATTTGATGTAGATGCCTTCGAAATTTTCTCAAAGTTGTTTGAATCCACACTTTGTTGGATGTAAAACAATGCCTTGTAATCCATTTTCTTGCAATCTTTGAAAGCTGCCTGCTGTCTTTATGTAGGATTCACACCTAGCTGCTCATAGCCATATTAAACAATCTCAAACACTTCTTGAGCTCCCACCAATGATTTCATTGATGCAGACCACCTCTCTCAATTCTTCACATCAAGGACTGGCAAACTCGATGGAAAGTCTCTTCCATTCATGACTACTTTCTTTCTTTCACTCACACTTGTGTTTCTCAATTTTAATTCCACTCACTTGTCTCTCGTGTTTCCCCTAGGTCGGAACCCAAACTCTTGATGCCAATTGTTATAACAAATCTTAGGATGAAAGGAATTGGAATTGTAGAAGAAATAGGAATTAATGAAATTAGTTTTACTTGTATTGCAAGCAATATGTCCCGCCTTACATTTGTATCAAACACTTGTGAATAGTGTATTGCAAAACTGAAGTTTAACAACCTTAACTACCTTTTTATAGTCATAACTAGCTTCTAATATCACTTTTAAATTACATTTAACATAAAATAAGTACTAACATATCCACATGTCTAAGACAAAAAAAAGAAAATAGTAATAATAAAAACCGGATATTCCCCTTATGTAAGTTATATAAGAGGTGTGCTCTTATTCCACTATTGTAATTTAATTCCATACACAACAAATAACTTGAAAAAAGATGCTTTAAATACAAAATCATGAATATCACAGATCAAATTAAGACTTTGAGGGTGGAGTGAGTATTAGAATGCTCGTGCCCATTTAAATGTGTGTGCAATTATCAGAGTTATATTTTTAGCGCGGATATTTATTGTACCCACGATGAAATTTTTGTGGATACTTGACGTATGTAGATCAAATTATTACCATCCTTGTTCGATAAGAATGGGTACAGTTTAAGCACCTCTTGAATTTGACGTTAACATTTTTTTCTTGCTCATTTATTTTACATAATTCAATTTTTATACACTCAAAATATTATTAATTATTATTTTTATTTCTTTTGAAAAATAAAGAGAATCACTATTATGCAAACAGTACAAGAGATAATGACTATGTTTATTTAAAATTTTTTAAAAGTGATTTTAATTTTATATTTTAAAAAATAATTTTTATGAAAATTTATTTTAAAATAGTATAGGTTGTTTTAAAGTCATTTGTTATCAATTCAAAAAAGTAATTTTAAAATTCAATAATTTAGATATTCATTATTATAGATTTTAACATTATAAAAATCACATTTTTTTTAAAGAAAGTATTTTTCAAAAATAATTTGTATG